>JAYRBT010000093.1:16484840-16497147 GCA_036023395.1 Myiotriccus ornatus
GGGGTTCACTGTGAGTCACCGTGTGCCTGGAGTAACCCCATCCTGGGGTGCATCAAACACAGCACACACAGCTGTCCGAGCAGGTGATTATCCTGCTGTTTTCAGCACTGGCTCAGCCCCACCTTGAGCAATGTGAGCAGTTCCAGGCCCCACAATTTAGGAAGGATGTGAAGGTCCCTGAACGCGCCCAGATCTCAAAGTTGTGCCAGGGGACCTTGAGGCTTGACATGAGGAACCTTCTTTGCTGAGAGGTGATCAAACAGTGAAACAAGCTTCCTCCAGAGCTGGTTAATGCACCAAACCTGTCAGAGTCATTGCTTTTGATTAATGTCCTTAGTAATTTGATAAAATTTTTGGTCAGCCAAAAATTAGTCAGGCAGTTGGACTCAATGATCATTGTAGGCCCCTTCCAACCAGAATAACCTATCCTGTAAGGCATTTTGTAACTGCTTCCAAGTATAAAACAGAAACTTAAGCTGGCTATTTTCACGTTGCTTTACTTTTCCCTCATCCTTTGTTAAATTTCCCTCCTTCTCTATCTCCAGCAACAATTAAAAAATACTGAGATGTGCATGAAAATTAAAGCTGGGATACCCCAACATTGGCTTTATTTTCATCTACCCTACATATCTTCCTCTCTCCATGTGACAACCCTTTTTATATGCATATTTTGAAGCAATGATTCTATATAGACAATGCAATCCACCACAACAGACCCTCCATCTCACCTGGGACCTTTGAGACTTCAGTATATTCAAAGGGAGCAGGATATTTTGTCAAGGGCATGTATATAACCCAACAAACTATTCTTAATGCTTTCTTAGGCCTTTATCCTGAACTCCCATCTTAATTAACTCTGCTCTTGTAGTTAGGATTCCCAGAGCTAAGAAAAACATGCCCTCAACACACAGCATGCAGTCACCTATCTTACAAGCACCTTATCATTTATATGAAGATTATTTTTCATTAGCATGACATTGTACAATCTTTTCCTTAATGGCATTCCAGTACCAACACCATGTGATGAAATTTCTAGTTAGCACTAGTGCCACCTATTTGAAAATTCTATTCACAGAAAATTAGAGAGCAAGTATTGGACACCACAGTTGAATATCTAACTATTAGCCTTCAACTATATTAAAAGTTTGCTTAACTTCAGATACCAGCATTTCAATGGAGGAGAATAAAAAGATGGAGATAAACTCTCCTGGTCCCCTCTCAACATAACAAAGTCTATTATGTACTTGACTGCTTTTAAAACCACACGATTTACATCTACCCTGTTCTTTATATTACACATACTACAGACACAGGCATAGAAATTTTTCAGCTTCACGTAAAATTAATTAACAGAAGATTCACGTTAAAATCTGCCCTCCAACCCCATTAAGATTTCCTACATCATTAGGTCTGAAAATTCTAGTTAACTGCCCATCTGATCATCATTTTCTGTTATGCTGTCAGCAAGTTTCCACATTCACAAATGAAAACCTAATTTTCTAAGGGTTCACTGCCCATTCCTAGTAATCAGATTTGGCTTCTAAAAGCTGAGACAGACAAGTTTCAGGAAACTTCTTTATCTGCAGTTTTCGTAGGCTTTTTTTAACGCCAACAAGAGAGCAATTTACAGTGTGCTTTGCCATTGTATTTCTAGTCTCTAACAGAACTAACGTGGGCTAGGAAAGAAAGCAATACAAATCTTCAGCTCATGTGAGGGATAAGTGTATTTGTATAGTCTACTGATCTGAACAACTTCTATTTATCTTCATATACTTTCATTGTTTTCCTGACTCTGATCTCTAGAATGTATGGTTCACTTTTCATTCTAGAGCATCAGCTAATGAAACTCTAGTCAAAAGCATGTTTGAGATCTGCCTTAAAAGCCTAACATTGTATAGAAATAATTAAAACTAAAATAAAGGTACAGCCTTTACATTCTTTCTGTAAAGAATGTATAGTTTACAGTGGCCTGAATACGGTAAATTGAAAAGCAAAACATTTCAAATTAGTATATATATATGTATATAAGAAAAAAGGTTTCATGCTTATTAAGTACACTTCTAAAATAGAAAATGTGTTCCATTTTAAATTATAAGAACTTGATGCAGATCTATACAAAATATTTTGCCATCTTCTAGCTCTTACAAATGTAATTTCATAGCACACTTACCTCCTTTCTAACAAGACATGGTAAGAGTATATAAAGGGAAAAAAAACACAAAAGTAAAATTCAGAAATACCTGCTCAAACCATAATGACTATCCTCTAAATTCCACACCCACTTGTCAGCAGCAGATTGAGACACCTTAGATCCACAATGTAGGCCTATATTCTGTGTTTTGAATTAGCAGATTGTCACACAGCAGCTTGCTTTTATCTTCTCTTGGCAAAGCCACCAAGGAAAGAAAACCTAATGCTCTGCAAGTTTTGGTATGCAGAAGAAGTATGTAGGGACTAAAAGACTTTAGTTTAGATGAATATTTTCTAATGGGTACCAGGCATTTTGCCTTGGTTTCCTCACTAGGATCCAAATCATCCACTCATCCCTCCTTCTCTCCTAATCTTTCAGTTCTTAAAATGTCACATGTATATTGGTCACCTACTTCTTCCTCAAACAGGTTTGTTGACCATCTGAAAAAGAACTCAGCTCATTTTAAGGCCTCCTTATTGCTCTCAATTCCTGCAACCAGAAAACCAGCAGTAACAAAATATGCAGTTATCCTGGACAAACTGAATCTCAATCCAGGCTCAGCAGGAATCAAAATTTAGCTGACACACTAATCAAATTCACACAAAAATACATAAAAGTTATTTTCAAAAGCCTATGACTTAGGTTTAGCAGGTTTTTGTAAATATAGCTGAGCTATGAACATATTTTTCCCCCTGATATTTTAAGTGCAGGATCGAAATATTTAAAGAAAAATATCAGATTGCTTTACTAACTAAAAGTGACCTTAACTTGCAAAATATTATTTTCCTGAAAGATTTCTGAATAGTGGCCAATGACTTCACTATCATTTACTAACAAGTAAGCAGAGGAAGACAACCAACATGAAGTGGCACCTGAAATTATCTGTTAGATCAACATTCATAAAGTTGAATCTAGTTCATGCAACGGAAAGTGATTTTTTATCCTTGTAATACCTCAGTCAATTTTTACCATTAATAGAGAGCATTAAGACAATTATAAGTCTGGCCACACTACAAACTCTATCAAAATTTTCAATTGCAGAAACAGAGATTTAACCAATTTAACCGAATTAAGAGTTGGTGAATTTGGCATGCATAGTTTATCAGCTATAATTTCTTCTGTCCTTATCACACATCACAGATCAGAAAACCATCAATACCTCAATATTGAGAAGGACATTCCTAAGACAGGAAAGCATCAAATGCAGACAAATATACAAACTTACCAACACACATGCATTTTAAGTATTCTTGCTATGCTGGAGAAAGTCTCGTTAAAATGCAACTACAGCAGTCAATCCAGAACTAAAGACTGGCTGGTTGCTCAGATCAGCTGCAATTCTGTACTTATTGGTGAAGGTAAAACCACATGTACCTGGCTGAGCCACCAGTTAACACAGGCACTTCAGGGTGTATTCAAGTCCATACACTATCCCTCACAGCAGAGCTCTGAAACACTGGAGTTGGTACCTGTTTTCTACCTTCAAGTCAATGTTTTCGAGATATTTAAGAAGCCATAACATGAAAGCATTTTAAAGACAAATAAGCCAAAAGGTATTAGTAGCAGTGAAGTTCTCACTATTGCTTCACAACTATTAACAAATTTTGCCAGCTTGGACAACAGGATCAATGCCAGGTATTCATATTACATACTGCAGATCTATCACCATATGACTGAAAAAAATCCACACAAAATAAGTTTGGCTATTGTCTGGGTAAATTCAATCCAACAATCTTTATGCTGTTAAATTACAATGCAGCTATGTAGAACATGTGGAAATATGCTTAAGATTCCAAAGAATTTCACTACTCTGCCCAGCTGGATGTCCTTAAAATAATTTAGTTTTTTCATTCATATTACAATTAAGTTTAAACAGCTGTTACTGACAGCTTATCAGAAGCAGTGTTATTTTTTAGTTTTTTATACTGCAGTAGCCCTTAGAGTTAAAATAACCACAGTTCATATTAAACCATGTACACACTTGGAACACAAGGCCATCACCACTAATTTTCAGAGGCTGCACCTCACTTAAGTTTGACTGCATGATACAGGTACAGCAGTGGGAAGAATATATATTTTCAGAAACACAAGTTTCCATAGAAAAGTGTGGACAGATAGTTGAGAGCTGCCAACTTTAAAAAAAAAAACAAAAACAAAAAACCCCAAAAAAACAACCTAAACCCCAATCTTAAGGAAGAGCAACATTACCAGCCATCTACACCTAGCAAGTATCAAGTTGTATCTGAGGAAGAACTTGAAAGAAAACATGGCAGTGGTCCTAATGTCTAATTCGAAGACTAAGTTACATAGATTGGCCAGGAGTTAAGCAGTTCAAATAAGTATGGCAAATCAACCATAATTCTGTGAATTAACTCATCCATTTCAAAACACTGTACTGTCTATATTGACAGTAGTAAGTTGCTGAACACAAATCAGTAGTTAATGAAAGTTTTGTAACATTATTTATTCCGTAACAATCTAAAAATCAATACTGAATCTACTGCTGTTTTAAGAAGGAAAAAGGCTGAAAACAAGCAAAAGTAATTCGAAAGTCATTCTCTTTGATAAGCCATTTTCAAAAAGACACATATAAAGGTGTTGGCCAAATTTAGAGTATTTTTTAAAGGTGAGAATGATTATTTCAAAGTAGGTTTCATGTAGTCTTTTCAACCCACTTTTAATTGCAAAATGACCTGCAGGAATTTAATCATGTATCAGAGATAGTTAATATCATAACAACATGAAGGGCTCCTCCTTCTTGCACAGACACAAAACTGGAGCAGAGATATTTTGGTAGTCCCGATACTTCTCTGCTAGACAGTGTCACTGTATTGTGTTGCTAATACTGTTTATAAACCACTTCTATCTGTACAAAACTTTATCATTTACACTACCCAATAACTTTATCTCATTAGAAACAGCAAAAAGAAACAGAATAGCCCCACCTCCAGTCCTTCCAAATCTCATACACACAAATTCAGAAAATATTTGGTTAGTTGGTACCACAGCTTCATATTTTATTCTTGTGTTAACAGCACTCCTTTAAAAGTGGTTATGAACATTACAGAAACACTTCACCTATCACAGAACTCATTCTCTAACCATCCTATGTCTCCAAACTTACTGGACTGGGGGGTGGGCATTCAAATTCACAATGAGGACAGGTCTTTCTATGTCAGAAGAAAGTAATTCCCAAAATAGACTGGTAGCTTGTGACAGGAGTGAAAGAAAATGAAGCCATGACACAGAAAGTGATTTGCTTCGATTTGCAACCAATTAAATGCATCGACTTCCTAGTACTAACAAAATGTTAATCAAATTTCCATACGATAAAACTTATACTAAAATTTAACACCAATCTGATTTCATATCCAAGATCATTACACATAAGAGAAAAAAACCTTTAATTTACATAACTGAGCAGTGTGTAAAATTAACCACATGGATATATTTTTGCATCCCTACACATGAATCAACCACTTTTATAAAGTGAAATTGTTTGACGAAAGTAAAAGTAACATTCATTTTTTTCTATCAGAGAACTTAAGAGTAATTCAGTCTTCCAAGTGTTTTACTGACTAAAAAAAAATAAGTATTGCTAGATGCACACACACATGGACAGTGCACGAGAAAATTGTTATACATTCCTACACTTAGTATGCATGGCAAAAAAACCCCCAAAGTATGTCTTTTTAGAAGAAATTAAAGCAAAAATCAAGTTAAAAAGTAAGTAATTCAGTAAAAAATGCAAAGAACTGCTAATCTCCACAATTTATTTTATTCTAGTTTCCATATGCTGTAATGGAATAATTCCTGTCTTGATCACCAAAGTACTTCAGGAGAACAAGATTACCAATTATTAAATTAATAACAGTGTGACGTTAATAATTTCATTTTAACATAAATTTCTTTTAGTTGAAATTCAAGAATTTATTCCCTTAAATGTATCTCTTTAATTTACAGACATTCCTACTGAAATTCAGTTTCCACACAGTGTCACAAACAAAATATCTATAAAATGCAGGGCACCTACCAAAAAAGAAAAAAAAAGCAACACCGAAAAAAACAACACAGCACACTTTTAGAGCAAGGGCTTATTCACAGGGAGGAAAAAAAATCCAGCAACAACTAACAAAACAAACAAGCAAAAATAAAACCCAAGCGGCTCTGGTTTGGTCCTTTTTGTGTCCCCCCGCCTTGCCCTGTCACCAATAAATCTATGAATCTTGGCAAGCAGACAAGACAAGCAACCTCAGGAGAGAACAAACCTGTCAAGGCTCCTTAATGTTTACTGAAAGAGAAAATGAATTATTTTTAACACATAGTAAACCATACTGATTACAAAGGAAAAAGCGTGCCTCTCTGTAATCCCCTTATTTCTGGGTCTGCTGAGTTTGTAAAGGATTTTTTCCCTTACCAGCAGGTTTGATTGTTACACTTTCCAGTAGGCCCTATAAACAACAATACTGAAATAGCACCAGCCCTTGATAAAGTACTACCACACATATAACCTCGATACAGTACCCATAGAGACAGAGGTCTGTATGCTTCTATACTTTCCAAAACGAGGAAGCAAAGTCAACAAGCCTTGTTTTCCATATTATTTTACAAAGCTATTGTAATCAAACACTGTAGCAGTGGAATTTAGGAATTATAATATTATTTTCAATTTTTTATGCAAACGCTCCTGTGCAGATCCCAAGAGACACCTAAAAGAGTGCCTAGTCCAGCAGTTCTTATTAGACTTTCTAATACTCAGAAGGAGAAAAAAAAAAATCAGTCTTTTGGCTAACCAACAAGTCTGATAACTACAGAAGAGGGACAGAGTTAGTGAAGACTACTCACAAAACCACAAAGATCAGTGACCTTGAAGAGACCATATACCAAGCATCTGAGGAATGGAAAGACTTGTTCATAAAAAATACCTGCCTTTGAAGCAGGTATTTTGAAAAAGAGTCACTGCGCCATTGCATTCAGTTCATCCTGGCTATCAGCACATGAGTACTTAATCTACAATTTAACTCATTAATTTCTGCAACAACGGATATTCATTCCCTTCCTTTCTGCAAATCTGGCAGAGGAGGACAAAGCATAACACAAACTATCAAAATATGCAGGGCAAATTTTCAAAACGTAAGATTTTAAGTGTCATGTCTGGAGTTAAAACAGAAGTATAAGATTCTATTAGAAACAGTCTTCATGAAAAATAATTGTATTCGGCCATTTATATGAGATACTGTATTTTAAATATAAAATCCAACAAACGCAGCCCCAAAGAGCCCAAATCTGTAATCTGAATGCCCTAAGCCCAGTTGTATTAAGGGTGTAAGCATTTCCCTTCCTACACGCCACCAAATGAAGACCGTGCACAGAAACACATCAGTGAAACACTGTATTAGAAAATCAAGAGGTCTGTTCTGAAGCTAAGGGTAAGGGAGCACCACCCTAATAACAAATCACTGGCAGGCTTTGCAATGCAGAAGAACATAAATCTACGTGCAGCCGTCACACAACGTCCTCCTCATCTGGCGCAGAGGGAGCAGAAAGCTCTGCTTCTCTTGAGCTTTACTTTTAGGGCTCTGACTCCTCCTGAGAAAAGTCGGGTTCCTGCTACTCTACAGTTATCCACACCATTCCTCCTTTTAGGAACAGCATAAAACCTCGCCACCTGGGATATTAATACGTGCAAGCAAAACTTATTAAGCTTTCTTATTTTAATCTTCAGCTTCTTAAACCAGCACACTAGAGAAAGCTATGAATTAGGAAGACAGGGGTAAATTAACTATGTAAAGCATTGCTTTGGTTGCTTCACATCTAGAGATACCTTTGCAGTTTTCCCCAAATATTAAATAAAAAATCCCACCCACCCTTCTTACCCCGTGGTATCAGTTTGTCCCCGTGGCTTATACTGTTCATGTAAACTAAAACATTTTTGAAAAAACCCTTTGCTTACACTTCTGTGGCCTATGTGCTACACAGTTTGGGGAAACTATGAAACCTCAGATTTGCGAAACAGTAGAAACGAAGACAACCAAAGGCTCGTACTTTCAATTCAGAACCTTTCACAGTAGAGCACTCATCTACTCCACACACCTGATAACCTCTGCATTCTGAATTTCCATAGTGCAAATTATAGTTGTGGGATTCTGCCTGGATTTTAGAATCAGTATTTCACCTTTCGTCTGCTCTTTTACACATTTAGATGTGTGTGAACTTATCTATTTTCTCTAATATCAAAGTATTTGGATTTTTCCCTGGAACTGCCAGCACTTCAAAACATTTTTATATGTACATTTTCCTGGGTTTTAAAATGTGTATTAAATTCTACTTTGCAATACGAAAATCCAATGGAAAATCACAAGAAACAGTTCCAGTAATTTTTATCCCATCCCACCCCACGGTGCACAGTAATCTCCCACAACAGCACCTCTACTGAAGTTAAGTAGTTCTGCTCTTATGAGGAGAACTGCAATTTTAAATGCAACAAAATCCGAAGTAATTAAAGCTTTTTACATCTTTCACAGAACAACGGGCTTCTCTATACATGGCCCAAGAGGGGGCCTACTAAAAAGAGCTCACATACCAGGGAAGCAACAACTTCTGCTACTGAAAAGCAGAGCACTCAGGTGCTCTGTAAGTTCCGGCTAAGAGCCCAGACACACTTGTCAACTGTTTACTACATACCAGGGAGGGGTAGAAACTGAAAGCAATACAAACACTCTTTGAGGTGGAATGTGACAATATAAAATGAATCCTGTTGGATCCATTTTAAAGTTAATGGCATTCCTGCATACAAAACTGAGAAGGTTACCTGCTGAGTCTCAGAGACAGCAATGCCCATATTGTCGCAATACTAGAGCCTACCAATTTTCCTCAGTTCTTCTGCCTTTCCACAGATGACTTTCACTTTCAGGATTTATAGCACTTGGTTGCTTGTTTGACTTCACCACTGCTTAACCTCAGAGATCAGACTTCTTTAATATACCAAAAAGTAGGCTCCTGTCCTACGAGACGGGATTTCCACATACTTACCAGCAGATCACTATTACTGACAGACATCCATTTGTACACGTGGCAGTTCAAAGTATAAAATGAGTTTTAATGAGCTAAACCATATCCAATCCAACTTTAATTACGGATCAGTTATATACCTTAAGAACCCCGGCTTGTGTGCCTAGGTGCAAGTCACACAGAAATTAAAAGAAGCAGCGAGAGACAGGAATTAATAGTTGACAGCACTGAGAGAATCCTCAGGAATGTGTGCTGCCACTCAGTTAGTTAAACAAAGACAAAAAATGCTAATGTACTATTAAAGTGAACAAAAAGGACGGGTAAGGTAAAGCCTACTCCACCAACACAAAATGAGGGAGGAAAAGAACTGCAGAATTACGTCTTTTTTCTCTGTCACATCAAATATTTAACAGCACTGTTCTGTTCATACCTACTGCATAAAGGAATAGATTTAAAACTAAACCCCAAGTTTTTAGTTGTTTACACACTTCATACTTAAGCTTGCTATTCCAAGAACACTATTTAGAAAAATGACATTTTTATCCTACCACAAGTTCATGATGATTCATAAGCAACCTCAAATCCTTACAAAGTAAGATTTATTTTGCTCTGCCCACCTCTATGACAAATCTGTAGTTTAGCTTTCTTTACATTAAACCCACATATCTGCATGATTTGCTGAAAAACCACATATTTAACCAAGCAGCTTTTCCAAAGATTACTCTCATAGTTGGTGTTTACCAATAATAATAATCCAGTCACACAATAATCTAGTCACTATTTTAACGGAAATAACTGTAAGGTACAGTATACTATTACAAATGTAATTAGCCTGAAACAGGCAGTAGCAGTATTATGCTACAAAAAAGGTTATTACTGATCAGTAATATATATACATACATATACAAAACCCCAAAACCTACTGAAATATAATCCCGGGCCAGTGAGCTAGAACATTAACTGTAATTTGCAGTAACTAGTGTGCTTTTCAGGCAAATATCACACCCAAATGCAAGTCTGAGATCTAATACAAACCCCACTATTCAAGCCAAGAAATCCAACTTATGCTCACATCAAAAAAAACCCCAAAAATCTTCATTTTGAGTGGTAACACCAGGACAAGTGAAAACATGGGCAATTCTGAGATCCATGCGCCACTGGAAGTTCTTCTGTTGAGGTCACAGTCAGCTGCAGCTTCATTTCTCTAAACCTATTGCGTGTTTTTCTTTACCAACATTGAAAAGGTCAAAAACTACTCAATAGTTTGGAGGGAGAGGGTGAAGAGCAAAATTGTTATTCATCTTTCCAATGTAGAATTTTTCTCCTTATGCGTATTTCCTTGTACTACCTTTACTGGCACAGGTCAGTTTTACATACAGCCTTATGCTTTGTCAAGAAGTAGTATGAAAACCAAGAATACACACTCATGTATTTGAGTATGTTGCTACACCAACCTACTACAAAGAGGAGTTCTCAGCAAGTTTATTAGCTTTCAACACATGCATAAATATGACATTTCATATGACTAAGCCTTTTTAAGAATTAGGGGCTTAAGATTAAAATTTATCAATTTAAAGTGAAATTTTATAACCCATGTTAACAAAAGAGTACATTAAAAAAAAAAAGTAAAAACAAAGCTAAATACACTTTATCTCTTACTCTTCCCATTTTATGAGAGCAAAATATTTTTGCATGTCAGCCTCATGAAGAAGTAAATGAGTACCTTTACCGCTATTCACCACAACAAAAGTGAAGAAACTAACTTACCTTTAACACTTTTTCTGTTAACATCAGCTCCTTTTTCAAGTAAATACTGAGCAATTTCTTTGTGGCCTTTGTAACATGAGATCATCAAGCAGGTATGCCCGTGACGGTTTGATACTTCCAGGTCTGCTTTGTGCTCCACAAGGTATTTCACTATTTCCAGGTGACCATCAAAACAGGCGGCTCTGAGCGGCGTCGAATTTGTCAGGGTCGTGTTGTTGACAGACGCACCGTGATCCAACAGACACTGAACCACCTTCAGGTGGCCGGCGGCCGACGCTGCCCACAGCGGCGGAGCCCCCTCGATAGTCTCGCCATCAAAATTCACCGAACCACCAACTTCTATGGACGCAGAGCAGTGGTCCAACAGGTATTCCACCATGTCGAGGTGACCGTAGCGGGCTGCCATCAGAAGTGGTGTGGCACCATTGGTTTTCTCTGACATCAGTTGGGCCACCTCTTCCCTTGTTTTGCTTGCCAGTAGCTTGGAAAGGAGCCGCAGCTTGCCATCACGAGCTGCGTTGAAGACTGCTGTCTTTAGATCCATTTAGTCTGTACCTCTCTGCTTCCTGAAGGATACACGTCTGCCTTTTTCAGAGTCAAGAGCTCAATGGAATCGCTCAGCCCAAACAGAACGTCCCCAGCTTCTTCTCAGATCAGTCTCATCTCGATGGGACAACATGGAAACTCCAAACAGGGTCCTGACGAAGCGCAGGCTGTGCCTGTCATAAATCTGCAGAAGGAAGAACCCTCAGTGTTTTCACCTCCTATTTGGCAAACAAGTAACCGCATTGTGTTTTCCAGCAGCTATACCCAAACAAGTCGCTGTTGTGGCGCGCCAGCCTCCAGCTGCATTCCATGGGACTCCTTGGCCGCGCGGTGGCCCCTGAGGAAATCTACTGGGGGGAAGGAGGCTGATCCTACCAGCGGGTTATCCATACCAGCCACAGAACGATCCTCGTCCCCCTTCACAGCGCTCCGAGCCGCCCCCGACTCGATTGGGAGCGCACCCCAAGCGCGGAGCCCCCCGCTTCCGCCGGGAGCCCCAAGGACACGCACCCCCAGGAGAGAGCCGGACGGGGAAGGCGCCGGCGGGGCTCCGGCAGAGCCCCGGGCGGCGGGGAGAGCCCGAGCCTGAGCCCGCCGCCCCCCTCACGGCCGCCCCCGGTGCGCCCAGAGCCCGCCGGCCCCCTCCCTCTCTCCCTCCGTCCCGTCACGGCATCCAGCCCGCCCCGCTCGCCTCTCGGGAGCTGGCCGGAAAGGGCGGCCCGACGGCAGGTTACCTTCCCGGGGCGCTCCGGGCCGGCCGCCGCCGCCGCCCTCAGACAGCCGCGCCTGCCG
>JAYRBT010000093.1:16497156-16513283 GCA_036023395.1 Myiotriccus ornatus
TGTCTGTGTGTGTGTGAGTGTCTGTGTGTGTGAGTGTGTGTGTGTCTGTGTGTGCGTCTGTCTTTCTGTGTGTGTGTGTGTGTCTGTGTGTGTGTCTGTGTGTGTGTGTGTGTCTGTGTGTGTGTGTCTGTGTGTGTGTGTGTGTCTGTGTGTGTGTGTCTGTGTGTGTGTGTGAGTGTCTGTGTGTGTGTGAGTGTCTGTGTGTGTGAGTGTGTGTGTGTCTGTGTGTGCGTCTGTCTTTCTGTGTGTGTGTCTGTGTGTGTGTGTGTGTGTCTGTGTGTGTGTGTGTCTGTGTGTGTCTGTGTGTGCGCTCCTGGTATATACGGTACTGTGCCCGGTTCTGGGCTCCTCAGTACAGGACAGACAAGGAGCTACTGGAGAGGGCCCAGCAGAGGCCACAAAGATGGTCAGGGGTCTGAGGCATCTCCCTTGTGAGGAGAGACTGCTGGAGCTGGGCCTGTTCAGTCTGGAAAAGAGAAGACAGAGGGGATTTCATCAATACATAACAAATATCTCCAAGGCAGGTTCCAGGAGGATGGTGCCAGACCCTTTTCAGTGCTGCCCAGTGACAGGACAAGGAGCACCAGCCATAAACTTAAACACAAGAAGTTCGACCTCAACATGAGGAAGAACTTTACATTGAGAGTGGCAGAGCACTGGAACAAGCTGCCCGGGGAAGTCATGGAGCCTCTCTCTGGAGACATTCAAAACCCACCTGTACCAATTCCTGTGTCACCTGCTCCAGGTGACCCTGCCTTGGCAGGGGAGTTGGACTGGATGATCTCCAAAGGTCCCTTCCAGCACTAAAATTTTGTGGTTCTGTGATTCTGTATACATATACTTCATTAATTAATAAATTTTGGGTTAAATGTCCAGTTTTTTGCAGCACAGAGGATGCTCTGACCCTGGACAATGTCGTTGTTTGGTGCAAAATTTGCTTTTCTTGATCGATATTGCGAATGGCTTGCTAAAGGCTTAGCACTGGATGTTTGCTTTATTCCTATGATAATAGAAAGGGAGAAAGATTTTAAAAGAGCAGAAAAATTTCTGTCAGAACAAGTCATGTTACCTGCAGGCCTCAGAAAGGAAGAACACCACATACAGAAACAAACTCGGAGAAGGACCATGAGCATTAATGGGCAGTAATTTGGATGTCAGTTTCAAAAAGAATCTACTGTCCTCCCTACTCCAGAAGGAAGTAGGGGAGGTAAGCGAGCAAGAGAGAGCACAATTCAATTTGCAATTTTTAAAAGCAATATATCACAGCCTAGGTGGCCCTTCATCCCTTTGCACCCTGTGCTGGCAAGATGGTGCATAGGCTGCTGATTGTTCTGTCTGCAAGCCTCAGAAGCAGAAAGATCAAAAGACAACAGTTGGGAATTTAGAGAAAAGCAATCAAAATTCTTAAGCAGACGATGGTATTAATTGATGGAGAGAGATTAAAAGATGTAACTGTGTGTAAATGCTAAATTAGAAGTAAGTGGGGGTAAGAAAAAAACAGAACTTTTTCAATAGATGTGAGTGGAATGGAGGAATACTTTTAAGAGCTTTACAAGCTGTAGTTAACAGCAATTGGAAAGAAAATGAACAGAGGAAAAGGCATACTTATCATCAAAAATAAGGTAGACTCTGTCAAGCCAGAAGAGTAATTTTAAAATTGTGGGAGCAAATTGATAGAGTCATGATGGGGTGTGCAAATTGTATCACATGTAAATAAGGTACAGTAGGGAACAGTTCTGTGCCAGAGGGAACACGAAGAGATCTGAGAGACCTTCCCCCTTCAACCCCTGAAGTTTTCAGGGCAGGCAGCACCGATGGACCTGCAAACTACATGGTAGTGGGCACAGTAATGCTTCTATGGATGTCAAATACAGCCTGCCCTCACTCCCTCCCAGCTCTGAATTAGGCTAAGACCTGGGAGAGGGTCCTGGGGAGGAAAAATGGTTAGGTAGGCCAGAAGGAAATAGGAACGGCTTCTGCTGAGAGCTACCACCTGAACCACGGCAGATCAATCCTTGAATGCGAGCACAAGGCACACTCAAAGGTAGTTTAGGCCCTGCCTCTCAGACCACTGGGATTCTTGTTTAAATAAAAAAATCCCAGTCTCCTGTGGCAAATAATAAATCTGTCTTGGTATTTCAGAAATCTGCCTTAGAATCATGAGGTATAGGCATCTAAGAATTAAGCAGAGAAATGAATTATTAAAGATAATTTTACAGGAGTTATACTTCTTAGTATATACATCTTTCATACTTCAGAACACATATGTCTTCAAGAGCAATTTAATGATATTTATATTTTTAAAATGAAATTCTCATGGCATAAGTGGATTTAAGAAAGTCTGACAATGTGGCTGCATCCTGAATGCTGTTCTAGGAGTTTCACACTTTCACACTGCCCCATGGAGGGAACACCTGCTTGGCAGTACTTGGCTCCTGGGGGCACTGGGAGCCAGCATGGTGTGGCTCCAGCCAGCACTTCCCCACCGCAGTTATCTTCTGACTCCCAGAAAGAACCTAAACCCTACCTCCCAAGGTAAAAAGTAAATATTCTGACCCAGTGTACCTGAAGCACAATGAAAAATAAGAAATACCAATCCCTTCTTTAAGGTTTCAGCTTTAATCCTTTGTGTCATAGGAACACATGGCCAGGGACATTTTAATCTATCTTATCTCCCCCTCTCTTTGGCCCCATGCTGGATGTAGGAAGAATGACTGCATGTCCATGGGGAAGAGAGGTGGTGTTGTCAGGCTGAGATTTTTGGTGGTGCCCCAAACGTAGCCCACGCTATAGAAAAGACCAAGTTAGCCTTGATGCTTTTTCACTCTCGCAGTTTCCTTCTCCAAAACCCTCTGGTTTTGAAAGCTGTGAATGGAGAACCGTGTTAAATGAAACAATAACATGTTGCAATGACTTAGTTCTCACTTCAGGGTATTCTCGTCCTCACAGTTGTTTTCAGTAGACAGAAGAAGGGATTTGTCACATACACAAGGGACTAATGCGCTTCCCACCTTGAAGCCACCTATGGTTTGGTGTAGAACGATTGACCCTTCAGTGTCTGGGTCATAGCTCTGTGGCACTGTGTCTCACAGACCAGTGCTTTACTGTTGCATTCACATCCTTCATTCCAGACTGAAGAAGAGATGTTCATTTTGCGTACAAATGGTAGCGCCATATGGAAAAAATGGTCACTAAACCATTCTTGACAGAGTGCTTGGTCTCAACCAGCTGGTCGGTTTTCAGGATTACCACTGATAATATTTTGGAAGTCAAATTCTGATTTCAACAAGACATAATGATTGTAAAGCACCGTATAATTTAGTTCCAACCCTTCACTTCTTTTTCCCTATGCCCCTAGGTGCAGAGGTTTCTTTCTTCTTGAGGCAGACTGTGCTCAGCAATACAGCAAAGAGAAACCTCATCTGCATTTCAGTTGTTAGTTTTGGCACTAGAAGCAATATATATACATTAATACAGTGATTTCCTCAAAATTTTGATCTCAGTTTTGATCAGGCAACAGGTGATATCCCCAGCATGACTATACTTCTGTTAGGCCCTGAGCTAACTCAGAAAACGCCGTGTTGCATTTTGCAAGGTGGACAGGCAGTCCACTGTGTGGTATCTGTAGTGTGCGTGTTACCTAAACTGGTACCCAGTCACCTACACAGATCTGGTTGAGAGCTAGGTCAGAAAGGCCTAGGGTAGTGCCAGTACAGGATATTAGACCAAGCAGGCTTCCAGAAAGGGGAGCTGGAGCAAACGGTGAACTCAGCAGAGAGATGCCTAAAGCATTTGTGACCAAATGACTGAACCTGAGCTGAGACCAAATTATTCTATAAACTGAAGCATCTGCTCAAGCACAGCCTGAATCTGAGGTCCTCCTTGAGGTACTCTGACCACTGGGCAGTGAGGTGGGGATGGCAAACTCCTGTCAACTGCTGCAAAACTTACTTTAGTAAAGCCCTTTCCTGGCTGCCATACCTCTGGCAGCCCTGGTGGGCTGAGACAACCCTGAGGCAGTGAGAGACTCCTGCTGTGGGGAGAACTGGCCAGGGTGTGATAACTTGGTTGCCTGCGTTGGGATGAAGATTCCAGCAGTATCTGCATGTCTGCTTCATGAAGTATCCCTCTCTCATCAGGGCAGCAAGCACCATATGCCTTGCATACTTAGTCTAAGTCTCCTAAAATGTGAGGTGACAATAGTGATCCAGACGTTCACCTTTCGGTCTAAAACCCGACCCCTTCATACGCAAGTGCATGATGGACAAACTAGATGACAGACTTTCTGCTTCTTTAGCTGGAACCTCTTGTTTCTATTGTCCTGTCAATAAAATTCGGCGAGCCAAATTCATTAGTTGTTGTGTAAGAAAGAAATATTGTGGAGAGTGGTGCTAAAACTGTAAGAGATTGTGGCTAGAGTTGGAAGGATCTGAAAAATTTTGGCAGGTTTGCTGAACCCCTGTGAGCTGTGGGCTTTCCTTGTCCTTCGGCATTTAAATCACAGTCAACAGCAGAAACTGCAGTCTGCCTGTGGACACAGACTGAGACAGAGAAGTCTAGTCTTGGGAAGTACCTAATTTCTTAAGAGGAAATAGGCATCTCTGCCTGTTCACCCTGGAGTGTAAGGGGAGATGTTTTGTTTCCAGTGAAGTCAGATGAGCCAGAGTTTTTTATCCCTCTATCCATAGCGGTACTTGGCTCGCTCATTTTCTCTAGCTGTACTATGAAAACAGGAAATAAGGAAACAATGATAATCAATTTGTTTAAAATTTGTAAAAAACTTTACAAGTAATATTAATTTTATAAACTAATAAAGTATACAGTTGTATATGTGTATGTATGTATATATTTGCATACAATGGAATTAATTTATAGATTAACTTCCCTAAAATCCGTACAGTAGTTTAGTAATGGAGAGACATTACAGGACACAGGTTCTATGCCACATGATGTGGGCATTTCTAACAGGTATAAATAAGGCAGTTTCACAATTATCATCATAAAGGGTGTTCAGAGTTTTTAAACAGTCTAATTAACCTACATCTTTCCTCAGTATTCTGGTATTTGATGTGCAATCTGCAAAATTTCCTTTCATCTCTCCACTACCTTGGTGCTATTTCAGGAGGTTGAAAGTACATTGACAGAGACTGCAATTTTCAGAAATTCAAACATTTGTATTTTTAAAACCAGTGGTAGTTGTTCACCTAGCTTTTAAGGCAGAATTTTCCAAGCTCGTGAAAGCTGAATTTCTCTCCAAGATGACAAACATAATTTTCTCCCTCTCCTGGCAACCCCTAGCATGCATTGTAAAAGACCTGCATGTCTGAATTCATAAATCCATAGACGTTCCTGCTTGCCAGTGCATGAGCATCCTCTTCAGTAACCACAACCTGATATTCTGGGAGAAGCTGCCCTAGGCTGCATAGCGGATCTTGAGCAGCAAAACTTGTGAATTTAATGTGCAAAATTTAAATGTAAAAAAGTCAACTACTAGAGTAAAATTCACTGCCATAGCAACATTTGCAAAGTATGAAACTGTCTCAGATTCATCAGAACAGTTGTTTGAAGTCAAACAAATCTACAAAGACACAAATTAAAAAATGCATAAAAATACCTTAACATCAAAAATTAGCTCACTTAGTTCACTGTACTTTAACCATTCCATTATTAGGTAAAGACAGCAGAGGCCATGCTGGGGTTGAACAGTGCTCTACGATGGTTTGAACCTCTGCCAGAGACATGTTGGGCATGCAGTGTGGTTTCGTTTACAATCAACTGGTTTGATTAATCCTTAAGCTCTGTTAAACTTTGAGTTGTACCCTTCTGACAGCAGGAGCCTCTCATGTCCCGCAAGACTGTATCCATTCTGGTATATTATAGATATGAAACTTTGAGAATAAGATGCTCAAAGTCTCTTTGCTGCCCTTTTTATACCATATATAAATTATCCCCCTGTTATTTTCCTTTCTTCGCTTCCAGGGCAGGGAAGAGATGGGACCAATAGTGTTGATAAATAGAATTCTAGCTGTTAAATTCACAAGATTTCCACAGTGGGTGGAATAAAAAAATACATGGCATACTCTGCTCTCCAAGGATAGAACAGACATTTCACCTACAATGAAACCTACTAGGCTAGTCATGATACTTGGGAATGTACATATCTAATTCCCAAGCATTTGTGTAGACCCCTGATTGCTATTTCCCTGCAGAGAAAATCTACAGAGCTGATCAGCCAGGGAGTACCCCGGGCTGACAGAATGCCCTAAAGGCTCCAGGAGGTCCAAATCTGTTGGAACCAAACATCTATGTGGTAAAGCTACTTTCCCTCAAATAGGTGCTAATAGAAAGGAGGTTCCCCCGGGCTAATAGGATAAATACTCCGTTTACCGTAAGCTGCAGCCAGCACAGGCACAGAGAGCAAACAAAACAGTACGAGTGCTAGGCAACGGGCTGGATTGCGGCACGCCACGCGCTGCCGCTCCCGCAGAGGCTGCTGAGCGGCTGGGAGCACGCCGGCACTGTTTCAGTCCTTGGCTTCAGATGCGAGTGCCGTGAGCATCACTACGTTTTAGTCATCTGCAGCTGTAACCGTCATTGGAAGTCTGCAGAGGCACCGAGCTGTTCAGAGTAGCCATGACCTTTTACATTGCCATATATATCCTGAAACCATTCCATCTGTCAGAAAGAATCCTAGTTCCCAATGGTTTCTGGCCACGTGGGTACGTGTGTGAGTATGCATGCACACTGTCATATGCTTACATGCTTTGGAGAGTTCTGCTCTCGTTTTCTGCCTTCTAATCATTTCCACGAGCAGCTGGTCAGAGTCAAGTGTGCGGCCTTTCAGCGAAGAGTTCTCTGGCAGTAACTGCCTATTAAATTGTGACTAGGGACTCTTCTGTTACTCTGATTGCTGACTCTAGCTTGACCCTGAAGAAAGACAGGACATGGACTAACACGGAAACTATTTCCAAGCCTGGCTTAATTCTACCTTAGGATGCAGAGAGGTTTTTGTTTAGTTGGATTTTTAATGACATTATTCTCAACAACTGAGATTCTCAGTTCCCTTGCGCAGGGGTGTCTCTCCCTGTCTGGGTGTTTTCTAATAGGAAAGACTGGTGTCATTTCGGTAGCGGTTCTTCTCTTTGTGGACCTGCTGTTGATCTCAGTCATTCCCCAGGCATTGCCCCACCTCCTCCCATCCAAAAACTAACTAGCCTGAGGAAATCCCACAAGCTCTTAGCACTTGCCTTTAGCATCAGGGTTTCAGATTTCTCTGCTAGTCTGCAACAGACACCCATGTAACCAATTCCTTCCTTATCTAAACTTCCTATTCCACTGCTGCAGCATATAAGCATCTACTCCATTTTCCTCTGCAAGCTGAATTTCTGAAATGTACTGGGGCTTCTTGCAAGCCGTTAGAACAGATTGGAGATGTTTTCTTGGCTTTTAATGCTAACTTATCAAAACTGTTCTCCACAGATTGCCTTAGCTTATTTGAGCATTGTAAATCTCTTGCATTTATGCCATTAGTACCTTGGATACTCAAGTACTGTCCTTGGTTGGTACCTTGGGTGCACTGGAACTCTGGCTGTCAGCCAGAGAGTGCAGGCGGCCCATCTCCAGCACCAAAATCTGAGGAAAAGCTGCCTTATCTGAGTTTTGATTTTTTTTTTCTTTCCCCTGTTTTGTGGTTGCACCAAATAAGATTGACAGTTTTCTGAGATGAAAGAGCTGCTGATTTTACCTTGTCCATTTCCTAAGGGATGAATGCAGAGCAGGGCACAGTGGCAGCCACATTTTCCACAGACCAAGTTGATTGAGAAACATTTAAGATGAATGCCCAAAATTTTGCAACAGAATTATACTTTTAAGAGAAAAAAAATCCCAGAAAATGGCTTATTTCAGTTAATATGTCTCAGCATTTTTTGCAGAAGTTTTTATAGGCCTTCAGGCAAAACAAAGGTAAATTTAAAATCACAAATAACCAATTGCAGAGAAAGCCAAATACACCATTAGGTATATGAAGTTTGTTAGCTCTGCTTTCCATTATGCAATGCCTTTTATCACAAGACATTGTAAATAAAATATGTGCAGCCTTCTGTGACATAGGGATCACTGTCCTTGCCTAACAAATGAACATAGCAAATCATGGAGAGATCTCCAGACACCTAACCTGCTGTGGGGAGAAGGGGCTGAGACTGAATCCAGAGAGTTTTCTTCCAGTGTGTTGCCTTGCTGTCCCAGCCCGTGGCCCCACCACTACCCAGCCTCATCTGTTTGAGCTCTTTGGATTTCCAACCATTGATAAAGCACCTGCCTCAAACAACACTGTTGAACCAGGTTACAACCGTGCCTCGCCCACGCCACCCAGGCTGGGATCCTTTTATTCAAGTCTAGCTCAAGTACTGTCCCCATCTCTGACCCTTTGTTCACTCCTGCCAGGATAGAGTGTACCAAGGGACACAGGGTGTTATCAAGGACACTTGTAATCTCCAGAGGGAGGAGACAGTGCAGAGGCTGCTGGCTGCAGAGTGTTCTGAGATGCAGTTGAGAGTGTCCCTTGCAAATGCAATAGTCATGGCAACAGCATTGCTGCTTCTGCGGTAGAGCAATAATTCAGCCTGAGACACAATTCCATATATTCAGTTTATACTCAAAACTCCTGAACTCCTCTCTCCCTGAAGGCAGGGGAAGGTCACCCAGCTTGATTTTCCAGCACTCATGCCCACGACAGGTCACAGCTGGATGACATTTCTTAGGCTTTTTTCATAGAAGGATACAATTTTCCGCTCTTTACCAGAGTATCCCTGAGTACCCTTGTGAGTGCTGCATTCTGCTGCAGTGCTCAGGAAACTCTGCACGTACCATGGAGGCAGCTGCCTGGGAGAGGTACAGCAGAGCTACAGTCATCAGAGAACACAGCCTCAGACGAGTACAGGAGCTTCATTTGACTGGAGTTGCAGCATCAGCCGGTAGGTCAGCACTTTAAGCATCATAGTAAGCCTGGCAGGAGGATGGGCAGCTGTCAGCAGTGACAAAGAAACACATTTTTGCATCAAAATGATATGGCAGTTTTTATTTGTAGGCACCCAGCATACATGATAGCTGTCTGTGTAGCTCTTGAAGGCACTATGCAGCAGTATGAGCAGACAGTAACACTTGTGGGAACACTTTTTTTTGAACTAGCCATTGAAAGCGAATAATGTTAAAGTGTAGATGACCTGAGGACTTTAACTGTCAAATACTGCTTGAGAGATACACAGTAGGATATTATCCACAAGTATGGGCTTCTCACCAACAAAGCAACCGGTATGTCCTGGGATCACACATAAGGAATGGTTTTTTTAAAGAGGTGGAAGAAAAAACTAGCATCAACCATGCAGCAGCTCAGGAGCTCAAGAACAGGAGTCTCTGTGTTGCTGAGGCTTGGACCAAGCTTGTTTTTCTTTTTGGAAACACTCTTCTGTGTAAGAGCCCAGGACAGACCGCATCTTCCCCTCTTCCTCTTAGACATCGTCCCATTTTCTTTTCTTTCTGTTTTCTTTGCATAATCCTCCCATGGGTGTAATTTATAGACTATACGCTACAGACACGTTTCCTTACATTTACCATTTTAAACATCACAGAAGAAGAGAATTTACACTGCAGGGAAAAATAAAAAAAAGGTTATAAATACCGTAGACAGCACTTCAGTGAATCAGCAATGGCAGAGGAACTACAAAAGCCTCACACAGCTGAAACTCTCCATTCATGCTCACAGTTCTTTGGGCAGCTCTGGCCACCTCACTGTGGCAAGGGGAGCAGAGGGGAGCAGAGGCCCTGCCCTATCCTGCTTACAGTGCCCCCCCTCTACCTTCAGGCAGCAGCTCCCTGTTGTCCATAGGCACCACTCACAGTGCTGGGGACACCACAGATGATTAACTGACAAACATCCTTACCCTGCTCAGGACTTTCTGCCAACCCAGGCACCAAGACTGGCTTCACCGAGGGCACTTTACTAGGGCTGTGGACACTTGACAGCCCCTTGGCTCTACGAATTTACTTTCCTGCAGCACCCGGGTACATGTAACCCGCATGTGGATGAAGCATGTGTTGTGTCCATAAGCAGTTCTTGCTCTAAAATTTTGAGACAGAGATACACAGAAGTAATTCTCATTTGAAAAAAAAAAAAAAAAAGGGAAAGAGTCAGAGCACAAAACCTTGTGCCTAAAATCACACAACATGCGATGTCACAGCTGTCCCAACAGCCACCTCCCACAAACATGATGCTGAACAACATGAACAACATATTAGATTCTGACCCAGACATTAAAGTCCCTCCCACAGCCTTTTCTCTTCAGCAAGGAACAATTTCTTTTGCTCAGATCTCACTCTCCTCATATTTGGAATAGCCAGATTTCAGTATTCAGAATGCAATAAACTATCACATTTAATCTAATTTCTACCAGAGAAAGCAAAGGTTTCCAATGCTATTTTAGTAATTACATTCCACCAATACAAAATCATAGTGATACCTATGGTAAGCTGGCTTACTGACTCACTACCAAGTACAGGAGGAGAAAAGAACACTGAAGATCTGTCTTAGATCTGTTCAAAGATGCTTGAGAACCAGAATACGTGAAATGCACACAATACAAATAATTCAGACTGATGCTATTTCTGTGGCTCTCCTTTTTCAGCCTCAGCTCAAAACACTTCACTTGAAGACAAACACGTTCTCTCACACTATTCTCTACAGTACAATTGCCTAATATTTTCCCTTAAAGAACATGCCAAACAAAGTTTAGTCAGAATGAGCCCAGAAACTGTTTCTTAACATAAGAAAACTCATCAGCAAATGTTTTCTTTATAGAAAAAAAATCTAAAATGTAACAAAAGCAAAATATCCTTGAAAGGCCTATTTCTCAAAGCAGAAGCACATTTCATAGCATGCCTTTTATAATGCATTGATTTAATTGTGACGAAAAATGCTCCTGTTTTGTTAATATTTTTCAGTTTCAGCTATGAGACAAAGAAAGCTGTATATTGCTAATGAAAAACAGTACATGTATGCCAGAGCTCAAAAGATAAAGCCAAACATAGCTAAGGTTTCACTTTGGCAGCATCTTGTACCTCTAAGCAGTCACAGTGACAGGCTTGTCTTCGTACATGGCATGCATTCAGCAGTACTTAATTATCATGTCTTGACAGAGAACTTTACTGTTGGCTTTTTCCAGTAAAGAGTTTCCCTTCCTTCATAAAACAAGAGAAAGGAACATCACTTCTCCTTTATTCTGAACAGGGTGTGCTTTCACAGTTTTTCGCCATGACAAATGCTATAGTTTCTGTTTCATCCTTTCCTCCCTCCGTGTCACTCACTGTTGCCTGTATGTAGAGTCATGGAAAATTTTCTCCACCTGTTTTGCAAAGTCAGGGCTATCCACTTACAATGCATTAGCAGCCTGCAAAACAAAAAAGTTCTCTGGGTAAGCAGGTTGTTCAGTGGCCTCAGAAGAGCTGTAATTTATGCTGCTAAAAGCATTGACAAGGGAGGTGAAAAATTGAAATGCATAACAAGATTAATTCAGAAAATATTGTCAATAGCAAAATAGTCTATGCTGAGCCATTCACAATATTACTTTAGTTTTCCAAGACAGGTTCACTACATGGTATCACTGCAAAGATTATTCCAGATTTAACACAAAATTTTCTCTGCAGCAGGATGAATCTAGATGATCTGCATCAAAGTCAGCATGCAGAATCACAGACTTAGAGAAAACAGCCTCAGTAGTCTCATTACTGCTGTAAACTCCTGAAATGCTGCTTATAGCTCTCTAATTTCAGCAAAGACACCCCATAGTTTGTTAATTGGCTTGGAGTCTCCCAGACCTGTACTCAAGCTGTTAGCCTTCTGCTGCTGAGAGTGGCTTATCTGGAGTTACTACTGCCCATTACAAAGACGACAGACATTAAAAAATGCTTTTATGGTGACTAATATCTGCTTTTTCCATTCTTAAAAAAAAAAAAATCAGAGAAAGGAAAAAGCAAAAGAACTACTATCGGGACAATGAGAAATCAAGAATTCTTTGCCTATTTTTGAACAACAAACTTGTTTCATTGGGTGAAGCTATTAGTTGTTCTAATGAAAGAAGGCAGAAATGCTGAAAGAAAACCTGAAATTCGTAGTTCCCAGACTGTGAGCTCAATGCTGAGCACTCTCCTGTCTGCAATGGGTCCAGGCACTTCCCATGGAGGCCCATCAGCCACCACCAATATGAAAGTCCATTCAGGAGGCTAGAGCTCTTCTTGCAGTTCCCATGCTGCAAAGGAAGGTGTTCTGCTGGATATAATGGCATAGACATGGCAGGGTAGAAGCTCATCCATCTGCTGTGTGTGATTTGTGCTCTTACTCAAATAAAATCAGTTACTGTCAGACACAGTGTCAGTCCTGCTGCTGGCAGCACTATGAAGTCCACGTGGCAGCTCAGGGTGGGAGTAATACAAGGTGCAGCACCTCCAGAAAATGCATTATCAGGCTTTTTGCTGTCTTATTCCTGTTTATTTCTGTAACTGTTTGCACAGCTCGAGCCGAACTTACAGGACTATCGTCTCTTAGTGCAAAGACGTTTGGAGGAGTTGGGGTTTTTTGATCTGCTAATGCTGCTCACAAATCTGACCAAAGCCCCCAGGGGAGAGCAGGGCAGGAGGGGTCCTGTCAGTTTCAGCAGTTGCCAAACCAATTTACCTGTATCATGAAAGCGCAGCCGAGGCTCACACCCTCCAGGAAATTCAGATAACTGAATTGGTCTTTAAATTAAACTGGGCCCCAATACTCTTTCCCAGGTTACAGAGGACACTCAAGGCAGAACCGGGGCTTGGATGGTAAGGGTGGTGTTAGCTACACAAAGAGATGTGTTTGCCTGCTGTAAATCCACCAGTCCCATTCCTTGTCCTTCCCCTCCTCTCTTTTAATCTCTTTCCTCCTAAAATGCAGGTTGCTGCACAGTATCCTGGCTGAGGAGGAACGAGCAGGGTCACTGGTGGTATCACAGTGTTTCCCCTTTGCTAGCCAGAGAGGTTTCTGACATGAGGTCTTCTGGGTCTGGCACCATCTGAACACCTTCCCTGTGGGCTTGGTGATCCCTCAGCACCTCCTGCTCCGAGAAGCCTGTCAAGATCTCCCACAATTAGGTCTTGATCTGACCCAAAGCTTTTCTTTTTTTATACACAAGGTTAAGCCAGCATTAATGCATTCAAATCTAAGTATAGCACAGGTGGCAGGATTCATCCACTGCTTTTTGTTTTCCCACAATTCTTACACTGTCTGTCTCTGCACAGTGTGCTCCAGTACTTAAATATTAGTTTCATTTTATCAGTAGATCTTCAGGTGTTTTCCCATAACTGCGTAAATAGCCAGTATCTGTGTTTGACAAGGGAAGAGCAGAGCCTCAGACGGCAACAACTTGTCTTGCAGTAACACAAAGCCCACGTGGACCCTCCCTCTCTCTACCTCCATTTTTCATTATGCCATGACATTTTTCTCATTAAGTGAGAGTCCACTGTGAATGTTGTGTTTTAATGTTATAATCTCAAAAATACAGGCAATAGAACCAACTGCCTCCAGAGGAAAGGGTCAAACTACTGCATCTCCTTTTGGGGTAAAAACTTATTAACGGCATTAAAACAAACCAGGCTGCTTCATTTTTTTTTTTCTAAAGCAGGTTCAGCCTGTATCAAGCCAATAAATATTTTAATAAGCATGTCTTTAAGGCTATGTGGTGATGTGATCTGTGGCACTGCACACGAAGCAGGTGGCTCTGGATCTTACAAGAATGGTGTATTTGTAAGAAAATGCTGCCCATTGGAGATCAGAGCATGTGTTATGCATAATAAAGCCTGAAGGAGGAAGCTGACAGCATGAACAATGAATATGTATTACCTATGGAAACAAAGATACAGTATAGCTGTACACTTTGTTATGTACATTTACTCCCCCTTAAACTGTGGAAATGCAGGTGTGGGATCCTTGCCTTCTATACGGTATTCCCAGAGCAGTGCCTGGTGTTTGTCCAGCCATGCTCCCCATGGCACAGGACTTGTTTTCCAATGCGTCAGCAGAAGTTTGGGCTTATTTCTTTTGTTTGAAAGAAAACAGAAAGAAAAAAAGAGCAATTCAGAGATTTGCTTTTGCAGTTAGAACAAATTAGGAGTAGGTTAAGTGCAGTAAGCAGTAATTATAGTAAGGCATAGATCTCCTGTCCTAATGATCCCTTATATATAATTCCCATGTGACCTAATACAGAGCCAGGCGTGGAGTTTCTATGCTTGTTTGCTGCCCTCTTTTGGCAACATAACCAGTTACCAGGAGAGAAAACAGAAGGTTGTCTAGAAGAGAAAAACATCAAAGTACACTCATTCAGAGAAATGGAAGAAACAGTCTTACACCAAAGCAAAATACAACGTTTGCACCTTTTTATACATTGGAAAAATAATTAATTTCTTCTAAGAAGTCGGTTCTCCTCTCTTCTCTAAGACAAGGTTCATTGACTGAGTGTGTGCGGGAGAGAGAGAACTGACTGGGATGATGAGCCAGATTGACAGACAAACATCACCCTTTCCTATACAATATTTTGAGTACCTATCAGGTACCTTGCAATTCTTTCTCCATAAAAGTAATTTTCTAAAGAAGAGTGATTTTTGCTTTTTTAGCCCTTAGTAAAATATTTGAGCAGACTTCCAAGGCATTTCCTCAATTGCCTTGTATAAAGATTTCCTCCTGTGGTACACATGTATGTATCTTTCGTTGTCAGTGTCAGAAAGGCTGAAAGAAAATGGATCCTGTGAATAACAGTAATCCTTTGTGGCAAATATGAACTCTGCTCTTCATGACGAATCTCCTTCCAGATTTAGTTTCAAGAAGGGGAATCCATGTCATTCAGGATTCTGTTTGCAGATAAAGAAAAGCAGCACACGGAGCAGTTTACTATTGACTCTGTGCATGCTCAGGTAGCTTGGGGTCAGCTGTTGTGTTCACATCCATGCACACTGGGCATTCATACCCTAGGAGGCTGCAAAGAAACGACCATCTGACTACTCAGTGATGAATGTTTTTTCACATGCAAACCTTCAGTGTCTGTCGTGTTCAATATCTCACCTATGCATTTGAAAACACGTATTACTGTTTCAGATAGTGGAGATCCTCCCACGGAGGAAACATTCCTCATCTTGTTGTACAGTAGAGGTTTCAGCCTTAAGAACAACTTCCTGTCGAAGAGAAGGTGTTGACACATGCATCCTTGAACAAGGAGCACAAGCAGCATCCTCCAGTCAGCTGCCTTCCCCCAGGCCATCCTTCCTAGAGCGTCCAGAGAGACCACCACTGGCAATAACACTGCCAAAGAGGCTTCCCACAGATCCTATTGATTTGATTTTCCAGGAAAAGAAATATGTAGGATATTTTACACTGAACATTTCTGAAAAGTGAAGAAGATGGATTATTAATGTTACATAACTTTTAAGGTTATTTATGTGGGTGCTGCTCAGGAGGCTACAAGAGCAAAAATCCCATGTGCTTTCCCTGCAGAAAGCTGCCAGTGTCCAAACCCAATATTTTTATTATTTATGGCCATTACATGAAGCCATCCTGTAGTCTCACAGTAGGCACAGTACATCAACAGAATATTTCAAAGTTGTGTTTAAGATGAAAATAAGAATAAAACCCAAAGAAATTTGTAATTTTCTGTCTTTGAATTATGTTTCTTTTCTTTTGCCCACTTTTAATTGAGATAGCACTGCTCAGGGAGCCAGAACTGACTCTTCCCTCAAGAGATATTCGAGAACTGTCTGGACGCAATCCTGTGCCATGTGCTCTGGGATGACCCTGCTTGAGCAGGGAAGTTGGACCAGATGACCCACTGTGGTCCCTTCCAACCTGACCATTCTGTGAGATGTGTAAGAGGGTATAGCACTGCCTTTCCTTGCACCTGCTTCTAGCTGCACAGGTGTGACCCTGGCCTCACTTTCCTCTAGTTTATCTAGGGTTGGGTTTTCATGTTAATTTGCTCTTGGCTTTCACTCACTAGTGCTTTCATGATTTGGGACTCATATCCCATGTTCATGTTTTTGCAATTCAGGCCAAGAGTACAGAC
>JAYRBT010000093.1:16524185-16541497 GCA_036023395.1 Myiotriccus ornatus
GCGGGGGGGGGGGGCGGGGGGGCGCGGGCCGGGGCCCCCCCGGGGGGGGGGGGGGGGGGGGCGGGGCGGCGCCATTGCCGGCCATGCTGGGGCTCCGCCGCGCCGCCGCCGCGCTGCTGCCGCTGCCCCGGGCCGGGCCGCCCGCCGCCGCCATGGCCACGCTGCTCGTCAGCCAGGAGCGCTACGCGTGGCTGCGGGAGCTGGGGCTGCAGGAGGAGAACCCGGGCGTCTACAACGGGCGCTGGGGCGGCCGCGGGCAGGTGAGGGGAGCGGGGTAGGGGGGAGCGGGGCCGGCGGGACCGCGGGGGTCGCGCCCCCCTCCGGCGGGTGGACGGGCGAGCTCGGCCTCGCCGCTCACCGCTCCCGTCCTGCTCCAGGTGGTGACCACGTACTGCCCCGCCAACAACGAGCCCATCGCCAGCGTCCGGCAGGTGAGCGCGGCCGGGGGCATCGCCAGCACGGCGGGGACGGCAGGGCAGGGCGGGGGAGGAGCCCCGGCCGAAGGGGCCCGAGCAGGGCGTGTTGGGGCGTTGTTTTGGGAGCGGCTCCTGCTCGCGTCCCCGTTGGCAAAGAGCGCGAAACTCCCGTCAGCGGTCACGGGGATGTTGAGTCTGGGGGTCCCAGGGGGTGTTGGGTCCAGGGGGTGTTGGGTCCAGGGGGTGTTGGGTCCAGGGAATGTTGATTCCAGCGGCGGCTGCTGGAGCTCGTCGCAGACTGGAAATACTGCTGGAAATACGCCAAGGGCTTCCCTGGAAAGAAAACAGGCTGTTGGCCGCCTTCTTCTTCGTCCCCGGCCCCCTCCCCTGCCTCCCCCCTCACTCTTGCGAGTATTGCTGGGAAGAGCGAGGGCCCCTCCCTTCGTTTGTCCCTAAAGGGAGTTGCACGATAGGGGCAGATTGCGGCTGTTCGGTGGGGCTGATGGCCAGGGGGAAGTAGGAGGGAAAGCGACGTGGCATTCACGTGGTAAATTTGGGAAAGTTTTTAGTGTGAGAATAGTGCTATGGTGCCAACCTACTCCTTTTGTATATTAGCGCTCAATTAGCCTTTGATACCCAGAAAGACTGATGGAGTATGACAGTCCTCCCAGCCTTTTCTTAAATACTGTTAATAACAGTAATATTTACGATAAAACAAGACACATGAAAATAAATATGTATTTGTGTGGATATATATATGTATGTATATGTATATATATGTCTCCCTTACCATTATTCTTTATGGAGCATCCTTTAACATCTGAAGGAAAATTTCTGCTTATGTTTTTGTTTGTTTGTTTAGGCAGCACATACACTGTTCCTCAACAGTGATTTCAAAAAATGTGTCATATGGGGACCAAACTGTGTTAGGATAGAAACATTCTGTGAAAGTGATAACCTGTAGTGCAAGTACTTTCTACTAGAAATGTCTTGAGTTGAGTGCAGAAGCTTTTCTGTGGCGTTTGTTTTGGGGTTTTGATTTGCCTAACTTTTTCTTTGACATGCTTCTTCATATAGGCTAGTTTGGAGGATTATGAAGAAACGGTAAAGAAAGCTAAAGAGGCGTGGAAGGTCTGGGCTGATGTAAGTTAACAGAGACTTCTCTTTTATAACATATCTCTTGGCAGATACAGTGTATTAAATTGCCCCATCAGATGGAGGTGTAAAAATGTATTCATATATGTATGTTGCATTAAAGCAAAAGTCTGCAATGGAAATCTTGAGAAACAAGCCCACACAGTTTGTGCCTGATATCATTGGGGTACAAAGATGAGGACATCGACTTGTGGAAAATGTTTGTTTTTAAAAGCCTGGCAGATTTACCCAGGCTTGTGGCTGTGAACTGTTGCCAGCAGTTCTGTTGAAGTTCAGAAACCTTGTAGCAAGCAAACTAACCCTGTGCATGTGTTTCAGTTCCTGTCACCGCCTGCTTTCTCCTGCAGAAACTCTGCGGGATATTTGGATCAACACATGTTGATCATCTTGTTCTCATGGGATGAGGAAGACTGCTGCTTTTTTGTGTTTACCTACTGTCCTGGTGTTTCAAAAGACTGCTGTGGTTATTCCAAAGCTTTGGTGTTACGTACCTGTGTACAATACCTAAGCTGTTTTTCCTTAGCAAGCTGTAGTTCCCCGTGCACCTGTACCAGCTGTGTCCAGCCAGCCCTCATTCTGTTGATGGCTGTGCCGGGCTTGGTTCTCACAGCTACCTGCTGTTTCTTTGGTAAAAGCTGAAAACTGGATTTCATAAGGTTTTGGGCATTCTGTGTTTTAGCCAGCAAAGTTTTGCCTTGTCTGAAGATAATGAAGTTTAGGAAAAATACAGCAGCTTCTCAGGATATATTAGTGTGTGTTCTTTTGTTACATACAATCTGTGAGTATAATGTTGGTGACTTGTAACATATTTGGAAATAATCTGAAAACAATCCAACAGATAAAGAATCAACATATCAAATGTTTCTTTAAAGACTTTTCTCAAAGCTCTTTGCTATTATTTTGTGAATTTTGTTGTTTGTCATGAGTTTATCTGAAAGATTTAGCCTATAAAGAGATAAGATTGCATAGCTTATATATTCGTCAGTCCTGTTTTTACAGAGAACTGCTAGTCCCGTAAATCCTCTTGCATGTGTATGATTTGCAATTGATCCTGGCTATTGATTATTATTTAAAAAACTGATACCACATTAAAAAGATCTATTAATAATTGGTATATGGGCTTAATATTGCTTCTGGCAATATCCAGTGGAACTGAAATTTTGAATGGACATAAATGTGCACAGTGTTACCAGTCTCTGTGAGGCAGGAAACAGTTGCTTGTAAAGAAGTGGCCATGATAAAAATGAATAAGTAACAGAGACCTGGGAAAAAGCACAGCAACCAGTGATTGCTTACTACAAGGGTAGGGGACCTAGCAGTATATATGCAGCAAAAATCACAGATGTTCAGTCTCACATAGATTCTTCTGTTTCTTTTGACTAGATCCCTGCACCTAAACGTGGAGAAATAGTGCGACAGATTGGCGATGCCCTGAGAAAAAAAATCAAAGTTCTAGGAAGTTTGGTAAGGTATTTTCAGAAGTAGCTTAACTTTGGGGGGGCATAAGGGGAGTGGGGCATGAGGGCAAGGGATGTGTCAAAACTGGTTTTCTTGTTTTTTAGTGTACCACTCTGCAATACTAACCTTAATGATTATTAAACAATTGCTGTTATTTCTGTTAGCTTGCCTAAAGAAGTTTTAATTTGAAGAAGAAGGAAAAATTTTAAAACAAGTATTCTGGCATGGGAACAGTATGAAGCTGTGTCAGGGGAGAGTTAGGTTGGATATTAAGAACAGGCTCTTCACCCAGAGGACGGCTGGGCACTCGAACAGGCTCCCCAGGGAAGTGGTCATGTCACCGCGCCTGTCAGAGTTCAAGGAGTGTTTGGACAATGCGTGTTGTGACTCTCATGGTGGTGACTCTCAGGGTGGACCTGTGCAGGGCCAGAAGTTGACTCGGTGGTCCTTGTGGGTCCCTTCCAAATCAAGATATTCTATGATTCAGTGATTCTATAAAATAATAATATACAATAGAGAAGGAAAATTTAATTCATTCTGAGCCTGTACTCTGTCTGGGAGGAGTGTTACAACTGTTGCCCAGCTGTTTTCTCACTTGCCTGTCAGATAGGGCACTGTCTAATACTGAAAGTATCCTGAAAGAGGTCTTCCTGTAATACAGAGCTTTTAACCTTGAGCTCTTTCTGGTGATCTGCAGGATTTTGCCAACTGACATATGGAAGTATAAGGCTTCAGAAGCTGAGATGGTCTTAATGAGATCCGCTTGCAGTGCTGTGCAGGACGAAAAAGTTGAAGGACTTCTCCTTTAAAACACTTGCTAGTTGCTAGGGAAGAAAAGAAGACAAGTGGGGAAGTTGCCACTTTCCTTTTACAGGGCTTACCTGTATGTGCTGCTGTTCAGAAACAGCTGTCAGTGAATAACTCCATGTGTAGTCAAGCCCATATTGTTAACCTTCAAAACTTTGTTCTGCTCTTTCCCTTGATGTTGTCTCCTCAGCAGAGTTTCTGTGGTGGAATTAGAGTGCTAATGTGCATTTGTATTCAAAAACAGTACAGCTTCCCTGGTGAGTGTGGACAGACAGAAGTTCACTCTGTATTCCTTGAACGAAACTTTTGTGGCTTATTGTCATGTTTTCCTAGTTCCTCCAAAGAGATAGTATGTCTATTCAGCTCTTCTATGACTGAGGATGAAGTTCAGGGTAAAAGAAGTACAGTAGATATTCAATTTTAGGATTTTCCCTGGATTTGAAATATATAAAAGGTATGGTGTAGAAACTCATCTTTCTTATATGCTGTTGGAAGTTTTCAGCCTTGTTCTCACAATGTCCTTGTGAAGTATCCTGGTATTTCTACTGCACTTATGGACTCACCGCTGCACTTTTTAGTAAATATATCTGATGCCCCTCCATTTTTGGTCACAAATCAGGGCCATTCCTTCTGTCTTGAGATGACCACAGTTGTCATAGACATACATTTAGTCACATTTATTTTAAGATTTGCATGGGGAGAAAAATCCTGTGACAATCCTTTGAACCTTATTCCTCATTTAACACCTTTTCAAAGTGCAGTCATCAGTCTAAAGTGGTGGGTCGTAGCTACACGAAAGTAACACCCATCAGTCGTATCAGAGCATGACAGTAAAATAAAGAGGGGGTAAATGGATGACTTCTCAGTTTCTAAGTTTGCAAATTTTCTCATTTTTGGAGGAAAATGTTTTCAAATACCAGCTTATTCTCTGTTGATAATGTGTATGTCAGCTGAGTAAATCTAACATGCTTTTAACACACAGATATAGCTTAGCACTGACTTAGCTAGGAAAAAAAAAAATTGATCATAAACATCCCTGGTTACTAAAATACTGAAGATGTGTAGATGCTTTCAGCAGTGTCTGCAAATGAAATCTCTCAAATTACTTCAATATGTTGTAAAATGAGTAGTTTGCTTATGAAAAATGTAAATGATCACTTTCTTTTGCTGGAGCAGAGTAATCGCACTTTTCCAATATGTTCCATGCCTAGTCAACAATGTATGCAATGTCCTGATGAAAATCCAGCGTTTTGTTAATCTAAACATATGAACCTCATTAGTGTTGGATACTCATTTCAGTAGATTTGTTTTATGAAAATTTCTCCATTTATTTCTTCTTCTAATTTTCTCCTATTTTATGGAGATGCGACTCCTGTCTTCTTGTCTATTGTGCTGTTTCTTTAAACTGTGAATAATTCAGGAAGAGGTGATTATCTTCTAATGAAAACACGTGTATTAAAATCTTACCTGGTGTACAGATATACCTGACATTGGTGGGAAACAAAATGTATATGGGATGAAAGGGAATTTTAAAAAAATTGTCTTAATTTTGTCAGGTCTCTTTGGAAATGGGAAAGATTTTTGTCGAGGGTGTTGGGGAAGTGCAGGAGTATGTTGATGTCTGTGACTACGCTGTTGGTTTGTCCCGAATGATTGGTGGACCTATTTTGCCTTCAGAAAGTAAGTATATATGTTGTTTTGTTTTGTTGGTGGTTAGTTGGTTTGCTGGGGTTTTTTTAACAAATGAAGAGGTGGAGAAGTGTCTTAAATTTGTGATGTTGTAATGCAGCAAGATCTCTGTTCTGTGAGTTATGTAGGGAGATTTAGGAATGGATGTGGTGGTGGGCATTATTGCCACCTAATGAAGTGCCTAATGAAGTGGCAGGCAAGCAAGTGAGCCCATCGATTTTTCTCTGCTATGTGAAGCATTAAGTTCTCTTTGATTTCTTTGTTAATGGAGGGTGGCAGAGGAAAGTATGCAAAAAATTCAGTGGCACTTAGAAAGGAGAGACCTCTTTGTCAGTTATTGATTAGCACACAGTCATCATGATGTTAACTGAATAGCTAATTATATTGTCATGCTATTAGCTTTTTGCACAACCTAGCTAACCTTGATCCAGTAAGCTACAGAGCACATATAATACAGCTCTTCACAAGCTAATGCTGTGATGCACTGAGAAGGGATGCTAGATTCCTTGTTTGCATATTTTCCTTTCTTAAAAAAAAATAACATTAAATGGATGAAAATTGCATTATGTTGTGTTTTTGCTTTCAGGACCTGGCCATGCCCTCATAGAGCAGTGGAATCCTGTTGGATTAGTAGGAATCATCACGGCCTTTAACTTTCCTGTGGCAGTTTATGGGTGGAACAGTGCAATTGCAATGATCTGTGGAAACGCTTGCCTCTGGTAAGATCTAGCTCTCCAACTAATGGTATTTTTAAATTAGAGAGCTATTATCTCTGGCATGAAATTGCTGCTGAATATCTGATGTTTCTGTATAGTTGATTCTATCTAATGTAGGCTTGATTTTATTTTTAGGTCTGTTTGTAGTCAAAGAGCTTTGTTTTATTTTGTAGTAACCTCTTTTTTGAGGTAATAAGATTGGGATGCATCCAGGTCTTAGCCAAATGGCCTGTGAATAAAGAACCCAGGCTGAGGTCTTGAAACAGTGGTAGATGTTAAGATGTTCAGAGTTGGTACAGCTAAGATTACAAGTCTAAAAAAGTAACTTTATTTCCTCCTGCTTTGCTTTCGTCTGCCTGCTTCACTCAAATGCCTGGCCAAACCCTTGTTCACTTGGATTTCAGTAGAACTTCTGAATGCTCAGCTGTGGAAAGAAACACTTGAGTTCCCGTCTTAACGTGTATCTGAAAACCAGCCTAACCAAAGTGTGCTCTGTATCAGATGCCGTAAAAATTGGTTATTTGAATAATTTCTTATTCTTAAAGAATTGAAATAAAATTCATGTAATTCTTTTTTTTTTTTTTCCTTTTTAGGAAGGGTGCTCCTTCTACATCCCTTGTTAGTGTTGCTGTTACAAAGTGAGTTCTGGTTTCCTTGCTCTCTGTTTCGCTTTTTAAACAACTACTCTTCTGTTTGAGGTAGTGAATAGTGGTCAGAAGAAGTACTTTCCCCTAATAGTAATTGTGTATATAGGATGTTACCTATACTGTTGACTATTTTTTTCTGGAACCAGGGCTGTGTTTCTGCTGAAGGTGGGCTAGCTGTGTGGTTTGCTTCCTTGTGAAAGAAGAACTGCTCTTGAAATTCGGCTTCCCTCAATCACATGCTCATGTTTCAGAATCACCCCCTATTTTCTGTAATCAAAACACGACAACAGCACCAAGTTTCTTGGCAAATTCTTCTGGCTGGCTCTGTAAACCCATATCATGAAGATACTGTCACACAGTCTTTATTACCCAAAACCCAGTAACACCTTAGCATGCATTTCCAGGGTTCAAAACTCTTCTCATTCAAAACTCGAAGAAAAGGAAAACTCAGTCTCAATAAAAAGAACTTCTCCAAAGAATAAATGCCATAGTGATATGTATTTCAGGTTTATTGTTAATTTGCTTAATGTATTAGCATTTTAAACACTTATTACAAATAACATTTATTTTGAAATGCTAAATATAAGTAGGCTCCTTAAAATAGTTAATTACTAAGTCTTGTAGCTCTAATCTTAAGTCCTAAGAACAGTGACCCCAAACCACTACTATCCCAAAACCCCAAAGCCAGTTTTAACGGTTCACTCCCTATTTGTACCTGTCAGAAATCTCTGAAATTTTTATATCTTTGATTCTAGAATAATTGCCAAAGTCTTGGAGGATAACAAGTTGCCTGGAGCAATCTGTTCTTTGGTTTGTGGTGGAGCGGACATTGGGTAAGTAAAATTCCATGTGTTTTGTGAACATCTATAGAAGGAATGTTCTATGAACTACTTCTCAGAAAGTTATTCTGGTGTCCAGGAGTTCTCAGGAGATACTCATGTTGCCGTGATTTTCATCAATTGGTCTGAACCTCTGGCCCTGATCTAAATATAATAAATATGTCTACTTGCTGTTGTGAGATCAGCTGCTAACAAATAACTTCTCGGATGAGGAGACTAAATTTATATTCTATTTCTGCATATACTTGCACCCAAAGAATACAGCTGATACTAAATTCCACTCATCATCCTCTTAGGAGTTTTCACTGTCTAGCCCACTGGCCTTTTGGATTACTGGTGGAGGAGAATATGTGCCCATTTTCCATGCTCATACAGGACTCAGCACTTGCTTATAGATGTATACCTGTGCTTGGAAGCTGTTCAAACCAAATTGTTTTGTTTTATTTTTACAATGTGGAAATTCCCAGTACAAATGTATACTCAGATGTATCTTTCAAGCATTTTAAGAGAAGACAAAATGGATAGAAAGCATTAAAAAAAAGTCATAGAGATGCATATTTTCTTAGAGATCATAACAATTAGAGCTGATCTCACTATGTAATTTAGACTGAATTTCAGTGTTGCTGCTAATGGTGCTTTTATGTCCTGAAAAGGCAGAGGGAAATGGCCTTGTTCTGTGTTTCTCACTAGGAAGGTTTCCTGCCATTAGCTCAGTCACTTACCAAATGTTTCAAAGAAGTGGTTTTGACTTTAAAGATCTCCCTGGTTGAACTTGGTGTATATGGAATGTGCAAGCTGCTTTTCCATTTATGTGATCTTCCATTGGACACGGTGGTATGTCTCCCATTATGCAGGACAGCAATGGCGAGAGATGAGAGGATGGACCTGTTGTCCTTCACTGGCAGCACAAAAGTGGGCAAGGAAGTAGCACTTATGGTTCAGGAGAGATTTGGTGAGTGTGTACGTTCTCCTGCGTTTCTTTCCAGAGTTGGTAAAGCCCCATAGGATTTTAAAATAACAGGTTGTTTCCACTGTGTTAGCTTTTTTCTTATTTTTTTTTTGACTTGGGGAAATAGGAGTTTGAAACTGCTCAGAGATAGATGCTTCATTTTTTGGTTAGTTCTGTTACTCAGCATTTTTTTCCAGGAGATCCACAGATACACCATCCTACAACTAATTAAGAGAAGGGTGTGATGGTGTCCATGAATGTAATTGTGTGTAAATTGTCAAGGTGGACATCCAGGTCCTATGGTCTTTTGGCAATGTGTTCATGAATACATGCCCACTCACCTTTTATTCCTTATAAATAAATGAGAAAAGTGATGATTTTTGAGGTGCTGTTTTTGTTGCAAATATTTAAAAGTGTACAGGAATGAAGTGTACAGCAGCTCACCTGCTGGATTCTAACTTTTTAGTTTAGAACATAAAACCTTGTGAACATGTTTTCTCATTTTATACATTTGAAGTTCATAGAAGTGTAAAAAACCAAACCAGAAAACCCAGAACAGATTGTGAATATTTACTCAGAGGTAGAACTGGGATTCTTTAGCTCAGATTTTAGATAAAACAGTTACCAGAGAAATAGGTAAGTGTAGTTAAATTTTACGTGTGCATTTTGATTTCTTGTTCTTTGAATTCTCTTTCTTTGTCTGCATCACACTATTCATGCTGCAACTTTTTCCTGCTTTCATCTTTTTCTTACCAGTGCTATTTTTGCCTGTTTTTTAAGCTTCTTTGTGCCATAACTATTGTCCATGTATCTTTCTTCACAACATGTGATAGATGTAGTATTAGATGTAATTTTTTTGCTTTGGCTAGAGTGGTTAGTTGATTGTAATGCCTAAAACCTTTTGTTCATCCAGAAAAATATGTTTATGAATGTTAGCTCTAGTTAGAGGTGACCTCTAACTAAACTGAGGTGCAGTCAGTATGTGCATGCATGACATAACTTACTTTGTGTGCTTTTATTAGGTCGAAGCCTGCTGGAACTGGGAGGAAACAATGCCATTATTGGTAATATGCACTTTAGAAATTTAATCATATAGATGATATTTGGAAGTTAGTGTGCAACTGTTTGTAGAAGTTGTCCCTTTTTTTCTGTTTTATGGGGGTTTTCTTTGGTTGGTTAGTTGGTTCATTCGTTTTTTGGTTTTTGTTAGGTTCCCCTCACCCGCCCCCCCGGGCTTTTAAAAGTACATAATAGAATGTTGGGGTTTTTTTTCTGTCTTCAGTATTGTGGAGGGGGTCCAGTTCCCAGATAAACAACATAAATACGATAAAGCTGAGCAATGTGGAAGAAAGAAACTGTAAGCTAAATAGCTAAATTGCAATCCTGTTGTGTTAGTCTTTTGTTTCACCTTACTCATATTCTGAACAAATGTGCTTATCTACACATATCTCATCTACTCTTTTGAAAATCACATTTGAGCATGTCTTTTTTTTTCCTGTGCTGCTTTGTAGCCAGTAGCATAAACTTGTTTTATACTTTGAAAATTGTCCTACTTTTTCTGGAATTGGCTTTGAATAATTGCATAATCATTGTTCAGTTGGACTTTATCCCAAATTTAATAATAGTTTTGGATGCTTAAAAGAATTTGGTGGAACTGTTTAAGCTAAGTGATATTTTGGGAACCATTTGAGGCTTATAAAAGGTTTCAGTGTCTTCTAGCTAGAGGAACTGGTTCAGCTCATTGTGTATTTTTTATTATTGTACACTTGTGTGTTTAAGCTACATTTTTTGAAAGGCCATCTGGATATACTTTACCATAGTTTCTTTATGCTGCTACACTTCTCAGTGAGAGAAGGACAAGGTGGAGAAACAGCAAGAAATTGCTTGTAGTGTCTTGAAGCTGAAGTTATTTGCAAGCTTTAATGCAAAAGGCTCTCTTCAGTAGTTTGGACCTTCATTTATTCCAAGTGCAAGAATCTAGTTCAGTTGTAAAGGGATAATAAGAGTTTCAAGGTATTTCTGTATATATTAACTGTGCTGTGCTAGTGCAACTGCTTCTAATACTTCTTGACCAACCTGTCAGGTTATAATATTGTGTAGGTATCTTAAGTCTTGTGACTTGCCTGTTTACTTCAGTAACATGCTCCTGTTTTAATTGTTTTAAAGTGTTTGAAGATGCAGATCTGAACCTAGTCATCCCATCTGCTCTATTTGCCGCGGTAGGAACAGCAGGTCAGAGATGCACGACTGCTAGAAGGCTGGTGAGTAAATGTATATTGTCTGGTTTGGGTAGCTCTGCATTTTAACATAGTTCCAAATTAGCTCAGAAAATGTCTGACAATTCCTAGTATTATGAAGAGCCATAAATGATATTTGAAACACATTTTTACTTAGTATAAGTAAGTAAGTATGATGGAAAAATAAGAATGTGGTTTCATTCCACCATAATTCTAAATCTAAACAGTTTCTTTGTATGTGTTTCAAAAGGTATGTGATGCTAAAAGCCAGGAAAATAATACTTGGCATACTTCTGTATTTCTCTCTGTTTCCACTGCCAGAACTTCTTTGCTTGTGACTGCTACACATGTTGGTGCAGGGTTTAGATTTCAGCAAAGCAAGGGGGTGTGTGTTGCTTACTTTATTAATTTTTAACCAATCATTTTCAACAAATTTAAAGGTGCTACAGTGTCAGTCAGTGTTTGTATAGTCTTTTCAGAGTTGGGTTGATTGGGTAAATATTAGTCAAAATTGATTTGGGCGTATTGGATGGGCAGTGATTCCTCAAATTGTAGCAATAAAATTACTTGAGTATTTGTCCTAGAACACTTATCTGAAGTGTTTGCAGAACACATCGATGTCACTGATATGATATGGGGTAAAGCAGGGTTTTGTTTCTTCACTTGTTTTAAATCTTCATGATGAAGATTTTACACCTTCATTTTCTAATGTTGGTGCTGTTTGGAGGCCTTACTCTGTGTTTATTTTTGACTTTGGAATTTCCTGAATATGAGCAACACTATCTCCACACTTCATTCATCCCTCTTCAAAGTGCTGTAGGACCCAGGAATAGTTACATAGGCTGTGCAGTTTTACAATTTTCTTTCCACATTTTAGTTTCTCCATGAAAGCATCCATGATGAGGTGGTAGCAAAGCTTGCTAAGGCCTATGCCCAGGTCCGCATCGGTGATCCATGGGATCGTAAGTAACCATTTCCAGCTCACAGATTTAGGAGATAAGTCTGTTTGTTTCTTTCTCTTTAAATTCCAAAGGGATTATAGATTATCTAATTTTAGCAGTTTACCTGGGAGTGGAAATTCTAAATTCATTTACAATACAAACTCTGAAAGGAAGATGAAGAATCTGGCTAGTACTGCTCATCTTGGACAGATTAAAAAGTTAGTCCCAAAATGTCATGATAAGACTACTTGCAAATGTATACAGTTTTGCTGAAAGTATGCCTCTGAATCTTCTCTTTTTAGCTAACACTCTATATGGGCCTCTTCATACCAAAGAAGCAGTGAAAATGTTCCTTGATGCAGTAGAACAAGCGAAACAACAAGGTGGCTCTGTGGTCTATGGGGGAAAGGTGACTTTAACTTTTATTTTTCCTGCTACATTTTGTGCTCTAGGAGAAAACACAGTACATGGTGGCTTAAACCAAGATTATTTCTCCATTCATCCTGTCAACCACTAAAGGATATTAGTTTAGTCAGTCTGAGAATGTTTGAATTGGAATCTTGTCTTCAGGGTACAGGTGATTGTACTTGGAAACTACCTTCTCTTTCAAGAAATGGTTAAGAGCTTTTGGCTCTTTCTTATGCCACTCTCCAGTTGCAGGTGATGGTGAAAATAAAAACAACATTGTAGATGGTGAATATCAAACATATAAGAAGGAAAATAGTGGTTCTGTCCCTGAACTTACCAGTATCAAACTTCAGGAAATACTGAAGATTCAAGATAGCCACTTGCATCTTTTCATCATATGGGATATTTAATTCTCATTTAAGTAACATTCTGGGAATTCTTCTCTTTCACTGGCACCTTCTTTATTCTTGATACCTTTAAAATTCCAAGTAGCTTAAAAGTTGGAGAAAAGAAGTGTTTTTAGTCTCAGCTGCTAGACTTTGCTATTTGGTTACCTCCTTAGTTGACATAAACTATGCTTCTATATTTTAAATACTTAAACAAGTAAAATTTAAGTTACCTACTCAGATTACCTGACAGTCTGTTTCTGATTGCTAGACACAACTGTAGTAGTCAGACCTTGAAGGATTCCTCTCCTACACTAGTGCTAAGCTAGATGCTAATTTAAACTTACTCAGTTGCTTTTTATGTGTTTTGAAGGTTATAAATCGCCCCGGAAACTATGTCGAACCGACCATTGTGACTGGCCTTCCTCATAATGCACCCATTGTCCACACTGAGACATTTGCCCCCATACTGTATGTGCTGAAGTTTAAGGTAAAATAACAGTGGGGAACTAATCAGGTGTCAAGGATGCTAACAGAAGAGTCAGGAGAGAGATGTCAGATGTATGTCATGTCAATGCAATTGTCCAGCACTTCAAGAGGTGGTAACTCTTGTTCTGCACAGTGAAATATCCACTATAATAGCTCACCTCACTGCATAGCTACGTTTGTATGAAGAGCACTGGAGTTAAAATGAGAGTCTGTACGGGAATAGATTTCTATTTTTATGTTACGCTGTATTGTTGATATTGTTCATATCTATTGAAAAGCAGATAGTGTGTTTTGTGCAGTGGTGGAGGTACTGCTGTCATGGTACGTGTGTGTTTGCCCAGTGGCATTCAGTATATTTGTGTTACGGCTGTGGTATGTTGGAGTTTTCCCTCACAGTGCTTTTTTGTAACTGCTTTGCCTTGAATAATCATGGCTTAACCATTCATACCATTGCTTCTAGGAGGAAGAGGATGTTTTTGCCTGGAATAATGAAGTAAAACAAGGTCTTTCCAGCAGTATCTTTACCAAGGATTTGGGAAGGATTTTCCGCTGGCTTGGGTATAACTTAAATTATTTTTCTACTTTCCTGAGGCATAAGTTCAGAGTCTTTTGTGTATTTTGTAAACCTATGCACAATCCTAGTTGAGTATTTTATAGCCCTCATTTTAGGGAAGGTGCCTTTCCTGATCCTAAGGAGGAATTGTCTTATCTTTGTAGGCCAAAGGGTTCTGACTGTGGCATTGTGAATGTTAACATCCCAACCAGCGGAGCTGAGATTGGAGGTGCTTTTGGTATGTTACACATTTTTTCCTTTTCCTTCAAATGGTAAAGTCCTCTAGCATTTGATCTAGAGGCTTGGCATTATTCCTCAGACTTCACTTTTTTTTTAAAACTGAGGAAATTTTATTTTATTTTTTTAATATTTGTAACAACTCTGGAAGAGAATAAAACATTACCACTGTAAAACGATTATAATTTAGGTCTCCTCTTTTTATTTTTCAAGCTTTTAATCAGCCTATTTAAATTACTAAATGTGAAGAAATCAGTTTAGGTAATTTTGAGTTATACTGCTTTAGCAGTAAGGAGATACTGATCAGAGGTAGTTGGATTTCAACCACCAAATACAGATATTTTAAAAATATATGTATTTGGTTTTAAAAATTCCATGTGTTATTTCCTCCTTCCCATCAAAGGAATGTGAATCAGAGGTATGAAGGTGTTTAGAGATATGGCCAGGTGGAAAACTGTTTAGATCAGTTTTAATTAAAACAGTCTTGAGCATTTTTGTTGTGAATATTTGCATGTTTATATAAGATCTACAACATATAGTATTTTTATGAAAAAGTCTTTAAATAAGCATTTTTGCCTTTATTTCTCTTTTTTTGTACATACTTAAGGAAGTGAGGGAGTAGAAGAAGAAATTTTCACCTTACTATTTAAACAGTACAAGAACCAGCACATTCTTGTACTCTTGTCTCATATTGAGACAAAATATCTTTAAAACAAGGTTGTCTGGTGCCACCATGATGAGATTTCAACTCCAGGCAGATATTTTTTTGCATCAAGCCTGAGAGAGAGAGCTAGCTGTGTGTATTGTGTGGAGTGGTGTTCTAGTAATTCAGTTCAGAGAGAGAACAAGGGCAAAGGAATAGTTTTTCCCATATGTTTTTATAAAATATCTCACTTGGTGGAGTTAGTCCAGATTCCTATGCTCAAAAAAAAAAAAAAAGAAAAAAAATCAAATTTAATTTGTAACCTTTTCTTCTACAGGTGGTGAAAAGCACACTGGTGGGGGAAGGGAATCTGGAAGTGATTCATGGAAACTTTATATGAGACGGTCTACTTGGTAAGACGGACCTTTTAAATTCCAAATAAATGTAAACTACAGATAAACTTTCAAGAATTCAAAACATATAAATCTTTGACTACAAGGAGACTATTTTTGCTGAATGCGAGATAACTATATATGAGCGTAATTGCCTTTACATTCCTAGTAGAAGATGATTTGAAGGGTTTTTGTAAAGGCTTTTTTTTCCTTTCAAAAGGAAAGAAAATCCTTGGTCTCTTCCCCCCTCTTCCTTGATTTTAAACTCATCTAAAAATTAAATTACTGAAACTTGTCAGGAAATGCAGAAAGTGACAACCACAGTGAGGGAACCACTATTGCTGCTGGTGGGTGATTTAGCTGTGTTTTGGTTATTTAACCCTAGATCTCCTGACAGCCTGTAGTGGTTGACTGTTCACATTCTCTGTTGGCCTCCACAGCCTTTACCTCTGCTAACTTTGGGTTTATGAATGTGGGAAATCCCACTTTGCTTTTTCTATCTGGATGTTGTCATAGTAAAAGATTAAATAGATAAAGAGAGAAATAGATTCTCTATCAAAAAAGAGATAATGGGGAATGTGGTCTTTCCCTGTGTATAGTTACCCAATTGAAAGCTGGAGTAAAGTCAGTTCCTCACTTTAAGTAGGCAAACTGCTTACAGAAGTCTTTTGTTTACATGTGACAGAAATCAGAAGCCTTGTAAGTAAGAAGTGGACTTCGTAATCTGTTTCAATGATTAAGTCTGGTTTCTAAATACTTGTTTCTCTTCCAGTACAATCAACTACAGCAAGGATTTGCCTCTGGCTCAAGGAATCAAGTTTCAGTAACAGCCTTATGAATGGCCGTGCTATGAACTCTCCTACCATTTCAGAATCAAGCACCTTCTAAGCATTATGGGGATAAAAATTTATTATCTGAAACCAATTCTGTCAGAAAATCATCTACTCTAAGATTGCTTAACTTTCTATGTATGAATTTACTACTTCAGTCTTCAAATGAGAGAAGTATTATGGTCTTTGGGAAGAAGGGAGAGGGACTGATACTAACAGTGTTGTATTCAGGTGGCCTGGATAACCTGTTGCCTTACCACTGTGTTTCATTACCAACACTGTATCCCTTCCCTCCCCACAATTTGCTGATATTTCCAGCTCCTAGTCTGTGCTTCAAGCTGTGTGCCAAGTTTCCTGCAGATAACTGGTGCTGTGGGGGGTGGGCAGTAGAGGACTATTTTTCAGTGCATAAATAAAAGTACATTTTGTGAGATAGTTTGGGCTTCTCGTTTGTTTTGTTCATTGTTTTGGAGCAGGAACATTCAGCTGACCATTTTCACACACTGGACTGCAAGCTGAGGGAATAGTCACTGGACTAAAAGGACTGCTTTTGTTTTCCTGCGTCTCCTTCATAAATGAGACTTTCACTGAATATGTTGGGAGACACAGGATAAGACCAAAGACCACTGTAGTCTTTTGGAACCTTCTCTTAACGCTAGAAAGGGTTACAACCAATTCAGGTTGTCACAGTTCTTGTGACACTGTACAACAAAACCAGCTGAAGAACTGGAGATGCAGTCAGTAGGGAATACTCTTCCTGAGGGAATTTGCCACTAAAAGGTAAATTGTTTTATGTGTTTCAGCTCAGATGGGAATTTCTTGTGGCCACTGGAGATTATAGCTAACAGCAGCTCATTTAGGAGCCTTGCTCAAGACTCAGGATTAGAATAGGTGCAGTGCTACTAGACTGATTCTAGCTTTCCACAGAGTAACTTCTGAGGTTTTTAAAGTATTGTTTTTGGAGATTTCTTTTCCTTATGTACCAAATTTCCACAGTCTCTAGACATGGCAGAACTATTCATTTTGGGCTCAGATTCTAGGAGTCTGATTTGACTTTTGGTATTATAATAGCAGTGCCATGCAAACTGTATGGAAGGTCCACCATAACACATGGTCTTCTTTCACCTTAGTATCTAGTTTTAAAATGAACAGTGTTTAGAATTTTACATTTGTATTATAGAAGGTATTTGGGATGTTGCTTTCTGTAGATCAAACATTAGGCAGCCAAAGTTTTATCCTACCAACACTTACATCCAGGTGAACTCTTTTCCATTCCTTTGTACTTGGCCATTTAAATAGGAAATGGATTTCATTAAAGAATGTTGTATGTCAGAGAAGGAACTGTGTGCATACCCTAAGCAGAGAGGTAAATCACTAGCAGATAAAGAAACAATTCAATTCCCAAATTTAGTCATTCTGAAAATAGCACAAATTTATAGAAACTTGTGGTTTTGCCCACCAGCCAGCCCCTGGGGCTGAGGATGGTTTTGTCCAGGTGGATTTCTGGAGAAAAAGCCAAT
>JAYRBT010000093.1:16547027-16571483 GCA_036023395.1 Myiotriccus ornatus
GGGTTTTGTCCGGAAATCTACTTGGGCAAAACCATTCACAGCCCCAGGGACAGGCTGGTGGGCAAAACCACGACACTATGTAATTATTCTAGATTGATATTTGCTGGGGGTAGAGAATCTGGGTCTACCAGGCTGCTTAATTAAGACCCAAGGTATTAATTTTTGCTTTCTTCCATGAAGGCAAGATGAATAACCTGAGTGCAGCCAAGGCACAGAAATCAAGTTCTTCCTGATCTCTGCTCTGATCATTTCCTTCACAGCTCTTCCCCAGGAGAGAGCATGCAAGAAGCTCTATTTTTCTGCAGTATGCTGTTCTGTAGTTCTACTTGTTCAAGAAATGAAAAAAGCTGTCTGCCCTTTCCTGCTGCCCTCCCTGGCTCACAGTGGAAGCCTGCACCCACCAGGTGCCCTCCCCATTTCTCATCAATAGGGCCGATTGCCAGGGGTCAGAGGTACCAAATAAAGGCCTCACACTGCGTCAGTCACAAATATGTCAGACTGACTGCAAGGCAAGAACAATGTATGAGCATCTTGGACTGAGAGAGGTCTGCTCCTGTCTACAAGATTTCCAGAGGAATTACTGCAGTAACAGCAAGGTAAAAACAGAGAGATTTCAATACAAAGATACCTTCATACAGCTGTGGCCAGAGCACTATAAGGCAGGATTTTACCTTGGGCATTGAATTAGAGGCTGAACAGGTTCTTGGTTAAACTGTTGCCTCATCCTGTTCTTTCCCACACAGGACATGTGCTGGTCTCTGAGACAGTGCTATTCCCCCTGTGGCCCACTGTAAAGTCTCTATCAGTAGCTGTCCAAAAGCATTTGGCTGCCTGATTCAGTAAGTTTTCTCCGAATCAGGACACAGAACCTCACAAAACCTAGTTATAACTGTTTTCTTTTATGTCCAGAGGTATATATCCAACCTCAGTTTTAAATACAGGCAAGTGCTGCCAAAAGGGAATTAGAAACCCAAAGCAGCATCTTCCACATCTACCCATAGCAGATGAATGAGTTATTACCCCAGACACTCATCATTTCCAGTTCCTCATTCCTCTGCCAAACTGATTACCCAGATGCTCTAATCTATTTAGCAAAGCTGATGCAGCAGAGGTGATGCAACATACCTTTGGACTCTGGACTTTTGCACAAAATAACCCCAGCTGATTTTCCTGGAAGCATATTAGGTATACTGCACTACAGGCCCACTGGTGGGGAGGGAAAGCAGCAGCACATGATCAGGAAGGTGGTGAAGGTAGTGCGGCAGTAATGCTGGTCTTTAAGGAGGGCAACTGATGGCAGTTTGGACAACAGCCACAGCTGGCTTCATTTAAATGCTTAATGGCAGAGGAGATGGAAATGTGCAAGGATCTGAAGTGAGTTGGGCAGATGAATGACTAAATCCTCAAGGATCAGGCAGTGCTTGTTTCTTCGCAATAATTTTTAATCTCAGGAAAGTCACTAGCCACTCAACCTTATGAGTGTTGAAATAAAAAAAAAATACCATTATTGTTAGTAATAATAATAATGATGATGATGTAGTTGGTCACAAGTGTTTTGTGAGATATTGCTCATTGCAAGAGCTAGAGAGGTGGTGGAAACACAGGCAGTGTAGGTTACCAAAAAACTCTGCTCTCTCATGGCCCAAGACGTGCTATTGTCAGTAAAAGGCCAGGTGAGCAACCCACTCATCAACCAGTCCCAGAAGAGAAACTGATCAGTTGCTCATGACTTAAGAGGAATAATAAGAACCAATGAGCCTCAACAGAGTTGTGAGTGGATATTTTTGTTTGTTTGACTCATTCACACTTCCTGAACTGTGCTCTCCCTAGGCCAACTACATATTGGTAGGAAAATTACTGACTTTTTCTTCCTTAATAAAACTATATTGAAAGTAGCAGCTTGGCAGGCACTTGCACAATGCAGATTCTCAGTTGTCAATCATTTTCATTGCTGCCAAAAGCCTGTCAGTGCCCTCAACAAGAAACCATTGTTTGTTCAGACCTCTGACTAACCCACTGCAGCAATTCACACTGTATAACAATGCTTTGTATAACACAATTGCATTATCGTATGTGTTATGCAATTGTATATGATGCAAAGCAGTGGGGAAATGTCCTGGAATTCCAAATAAAAACCAACAATACAGAGACTTTTGTCCTTTGAACAGCTTCTTATTCATAATATAATTTAGGCTGTTAATAGTCTCTTTTTGATGGGGCAGATTTTCTACCCACTTTCTTAATAAGATTGGCAAAAATTAGTCTAGACTGATGAGGACAAATATGCTGGAGAAAACATCGACTTCATTTAAGTGCAGAGACCATCTATCTGTGTTTAATTTGCTTGAATGGCACCTCCCCATTACTCTGCAAGGATGACAAACTTTTGCAGCACCCAAAGCTACATTTTTCACACCTCCAAGACGGGTAACTATGCCACAGTTTCCTGTTGTGAGGTTGCAGTTGTTAGTCTGTGTGCAAGCTTGCTTATGAAATGTTCGTGTCTAGACCAACACAGGAAGGAATAGTTCTCTCCTCCAGGGTCTTCCACACTCCTTAGGACTAGTGTTTGATGAGAATCCACTGGAAGGGCATCCCCTTGTCCAACAGCAGTGGCGTGTAGCTTTGAGTGGTGGGTGTCACCAGGAGAAGTAACAGATACCAAAGTGGTGAAATGGCTGAAGATTCAAAATTTTGGCAGTAAAGCTACATTACGGAAGGTCTTCGCCTGCCAGTGACAGAAACAGAACTCTCTGCACAGGGCACTTCCTCAGGCAGAGCAAGGAATAGATGACTGGGAAATCCTGTACTGCTTCGAGTTTTCCAAGTCCAGCCTCCCAAGCACCTTTTAGGATGGCCTGGAACACCACGCTATAATAATTTAGTGGCTAAAATAGCATAGTTGTTACATACTCACTCAACTACGCTTGGTGTCATTGTAATAACTTTTGAGTTGATGGAAAAACTGTCAGAGAAAAAAATATCTTTTATGACTTAGACATTAACTTCTCTGTTTTTCCAATGGGATTTGAGTACATCTGTTTTTGCAGTATTCTTGTACAAGGTAAAAGAAAGAATGGATCAACTCAGACCAGAATAAATATCCAAACTCTGGAAATCAAACTAGCTTAAACATCTCTCACCCTGAGAGCTGGAAAAAAAAAAAAAAAAAAAAGCCAGAAAAAAACCCCACCCAACAAAAAAAGTTAGGTTTCAGAAAGGCAGAAAAGAAAACCCCAAATCTTGAAAAGAACTCTATATAATACAATGTACAGTTGTTACTGTGTACCCCCAAAACAAAAAGAATGACATTTTTTCAAAAAATGCAGAACCATAAATAGAATTTCTAGTACTAAAGGGCTTATTATAAGCATTAAAGCAGACACCAGATATAATGGCTCTGCTTCTTACAGCAGATCAGAAATGATTAATGAAAGATTGGTGAATTGAAATACTGGTCAGCAGAGAAAGTAAGAGATGCAGGAGATGATTATTTCTGTTTGGTGTTGGTGTCTGGAGACTAATTTTACTACTTAAAAAGAAGAAAAATTCCAACAAAGTGTGCCAGCATACAACTTTGATTTGCAGAAGAGTAAAGAATATTGCACATAGCACAGAGTCCATTTTATCCTGAGGTACACTTGCTGTGACAGATGTGCTTCCAACTTTACCATTAAAAGTTGTCACAGCTTTAAAAGAAGGTCTGATTTCCTCTGGTAGCAAGTAGTAGTACAGGTTTGATTGAATTAGGTAACTCTAACTGCTTCAGGAGGGAACAAAAACAAAGAAAAAAAAGAGCAGTTTTCTCTGGAGCTCACAGTTTGAATACAACCAGTGTTGTGCAGAAGCCTATCTTACTGCTGCTGACACATTTACTCCATCTCACTTGTCTGTGCCCATGGGTCCACAGGGAAGCACAGAGGTAGGAGTACAGGGCAGTTGTACAGAGAAACTGCCTCAGAATATTCTTACAGTTTCCTATGTTGCTTCACTTTACATGGAATACAATTACACAGAAAGCAACAGAGGGGAAAAAAAAGTAGTAATGCCAGCAAAAGTCCTAAAACATTATTTCAGGCATTGCTTAACAGGCCTGCATTTGATACTGAGCTGTCTTACAGATTCTTATCAATATCTCTGGTGGAAAACTATTTTTGGATCAGTTACTATTTAGCAGATCAGCTTTTGGATCCCGCATTCATCTGGTAGAATAAGACGGGAAATGGAAGCAGAAGATGGTCTATAAGCAAAAGGAGGTAGTAACTAAGTACTGGAGGTCTCAATATCCAACTCTAAGCACTCTCATTTCTTTAATCCTAAACCTAATCCAAATATTGTGCTTTCATTAGTTCAAGTTTTTGTGGTAGGAGTTACTGTGATGGTTAAAGAGTGATTTCAGAACCAGAAATGTATGAAGGGACTTGGAAGAGAAGCGTGGTTGATGTGTTCCTACAATCAAGAAGTTTGTCTTTCACTCAGCAACATTCTTCCTTATAGCTGTTACTGCGGATCAGAGTCTTCAGAAGTGTGATCATTTCCAAATCAGCTAATGTAGACTATATTGCTTTTTCATGTGTTATTGGCATCACTTAGAACAGTTTCTGGGAAAAACACAGAAGGATATCTCTTAATGAATATCGCAAGTCAGGGTCAAGGTATTTATTTTTCATGATTCATTTGTAAGAGAAGTTTCATAGTTCATGACATACATCATGGAAACAGCTGTTAGTACAAGCTGACTTTCTTCCCACCTTGTCCCTGCTCCAGAAGGTGCCCATGTGTGCACATTGCCACAACAACAAGCTCTAAGTGCGGGAAGGATTCAGAGCCGTATTTTGCCCTGCATGCCAGGTTCAGCATGTAAGGCCATAATTAAGTTACTCATTACCTTTTCTTCTTGAAGGGAACCCTTATCCATTTAAGTGAAGACAGTGTGAAGAGCTGGTTTTTAATTTTGTACTTGACAGCACACTGGAATGATTTTCCTTTAATCTCCTGCTAAGCACAGCTAAAATGCCTAGTCAGTGGAAAATTACCTTATCAATACCATTATGTGAGAACAGCAGTTGAAGAGGCCTTTATTGTACAGTCTAAACTACCTGCATTGCCAAAGATTAATAAACCCTTGTTACGAAGCTTAATGTAGAATGTCACACCTCCATAATGGGATGCAGCTACTACATCATCATAACATGAGGTTGCTGTTGCTTATGTAAAAACTGGAAAAGATACCTTTCCAACTCTAAGAACATAATGAACTTCTAAGCAGTTTCCAAATGAACTCAGTACAGAAACTGGCAAGGCAAGAAGGTCACACAGACAATACAATGGATTGGCATGGGCTCTACACACAATGAACAAAAGCAAAAAAAAACAATAGGGGGAAGAGCTACCTAGGCTGACTTCACAGAGGCTGGCAGCTAGAGAGCCTACTCAGTATGAAATGCATATGGGCAATAATTTCTTGGACAATTCTCTTCAAGAGCTAATTTCCATGGTTTTTGGTACAGTTTATTTAGTGAACAGACATCCAACTCAGGGTGGTTACCCCCTACACCTCCAGTTACACTCTTGGACCTTGGAGGAGAGGGAAGATTTTTTGGCAAAAATACTGCCCACTGTGGGGAAAACAGGTAAAGTGATTCATGCAAAGCATTTATAACTTAATAGGGGGTATCTGGAATATTGTTATACTTCTGTATTTGAAACACAATCTTGGCAAAGGCTTTTCTGACATACCTTGAATTCCTGCTCAAAGTCTGCTTGGTAAAATGCTGCAGCCTGACCCTCGTTTATGAATTATGATATGAAACCAGGTGCAGAAGAAAGACAAAACCTTCTGATTATCATACTAACCCTGCTGGTATCATCTCAGAGCATATTTCTCATCAGTTATTATTGGGGATCATCCCCTTTGAGGGTCCTACCAATAGCAGCTGTAGTCAAGGTTTCCTAAGCACAGGATACAAGACTCATCACCAAATAATCTTAAACTTAATCTGAGTAGGCACAGTCTTGCTGAGTATTTTGACTAAATGGAAACTTGAGGTTCAGTAGCTGCCTACTGAAGGAAGAAAAATAGAAGGTCTGAAAAAACACTATGTAAGTATCAGTGAAATGCCTGTATTTTGGACAGGAATAGTGACAGGGATCATAACACTGTATGAAGCTCTAGGAATAAACTCTCCTAAGTGCTGTGGACTTAGTGTATATTATACATTGTTTTATTGTATGCATTTGACTATTTTTTTTGTTATAATACAGATGGCTACTGATAAACAGGGAGTAGTAACTTAAGGGGCAATTAAGTGAAATTTACTGGCATATATTTCATTGTGGCTTTTCAGTGAACAATAGGATATCAAGAGGCTCTAGAACTGTGAAGTGGTATTACACTGGTTTTAAAAACCAATAAAGCAAAAAAAAAAAAACCATTCCTTTTGTAAAGTCTCATTACGTGCAACCATGTTTAGTAGAAAGCTTCACTGGGTTCAAACCACAAACCTAGAAGTGTCAAATGAGATTAGTCAATTTTCCCTCCTGAGCAAATTTGCCTGTCAGACTCAGATAGTCTCACCAGGCAAACTGAAAGCAGGTACTGGTAAAATGCTTTCAAACGACATTATTCCTCTGCTGTTTATAGAAGCATTCAGAGGCACTGAGCACAAAAGGAACTGTTTGCTCAGTTTAATGTTTGCTCAGGTTTCTGTCTAAATAGCCAGCTTTTTCATGGTCATTACTGCATATCACATCTGCTCTGTAAAGGCAAAATCTCCTCTGTACTTGGGAATAACACCTCACGAGCACTTGCAGCTGAACCAGCTGAGCAATAGCCCGCCAAGGCCTGGGTGACACCAACCCGGAGATTTATTTAGCATTTGTCACCTGACTATTAGGTGGAAACATGGAAACAAAAGTGCTGTCGTAGCAGGAAGCAGAAAGCATTACTACACACCTGCTTGAAGGTTCATGTGAAAGCAGTTAATAGTATTAAATATGCCCACACAAAACCCACACACAAAACTGTCTTTCCTGTCAATGCTAATGGGAGTTACTACCTTTCATGTTCTGCTGAGAGGGAGGCTTTGTAATACTTCTCCCTTAAAGTGCTACTTGCACCCTTCATACCAACAATATCCTGAACCTGATACATGTCTGGAACATGATTTGGCAGAAAACTAATTCAACAACCCCTCAACCCAACCAGCCTCTCCAAATGCACGTGACTTTTTTTGTCTCCTTTCTGCTGTCTCGTGAAAGATGCACAAGCAAGTAGCAATCATGAATCTGGAAGAGGGGAGAAATGGAAAGGAGGACTCTTTCCATTGACAGCACCCTAAAGATAAGGGGAATTCCAAAAGATCAAAAAGTCATGCCTATAATAAACTTTCATGTTCTTTTCTCTTCTCCCTTCCCCTCTAGCCAGCAGCTATCTGCTATTTGGTATATGTTCATACCAGTAAAGTGAAGAAAAACATTTTAAATTAGTCTTGGCAGGCCAGGAGTTTCTTTCAAAGTCCACTTGCCAGACAGGTCATGTCTTCCCTATGGCTCCTGATGACAAGTACCAAAGTGTCTTTGGATTTTTCTCAAAATTGTTCTCTAAGAAAGAAAATCAAGCAGGTTTTGCTTTGCCTCTTCTCCCTTATAAGATGCATTCTCATGAACTGAAGAAGGTTGGCCTAAGACTGTTTAGAAAAAAATATTGGGTCACCAACTACAGAGAAAACATCAGAGATGTGCCCCTCTTGCCTTTCATCTGCAACTCAAAGTATCTTCCCAGAACCTGGTACTACTGTTAGGTCCTTCATGGCTGGTGGAACTCAGCTTTTTTTTCTAGCCTCTATGTTGTGAAGGACAACAGACAAATAGAATTGGAAAAACAAACGTGGAAGAATTATTTTGCAGTATATGCAGAAAATTACGAATGTTCATTATTAGGAGTGTGTGTTAAGCATTTCATGTGGATTTTTGACCTCCCTGAAGTGCAACCTTGCACCTATGCCAAAAGGCAGAAACCCTCCTCCTAGCCTTTGTACGCACCACCTACCACAGATGCTGTGAGAAGTGCCCCTACTCTCTAACAGACTCCCAGCCTCAGAGGAAGCAGCTTTTCCTTGTTTATCACTGCTGTTGGTACTTTCCTTTCCAACATGACTGGGGCAACCCCGCTCCTCTCTAGTCATAAAACTGAATCACAGGATTTAAATCACTCCACTTGCTTGTAAACTTGGCCCGTGCGGGGTCTCCGTTTGAAGTACCTCAGTACTACTCACTGCCCAGCTGCACACCGGCACTTGAAAAGTGTGACATTCTCAAGGACATCTTTCTCCACCCTCCAGCAAAAGGAGGGGTAGCAACAGAAGGGCAAGAAGTGGCCAAACTGAATTGCATCAGTGAGCTCACGTGACCAACAAGTCACAAGACAATTCTTTCTCTGGAGCTTAGTTTGTTTTCCTCCGTTTGAAGGACACCATTACACCTTTGTCCAGATTCACCTCCCCTGGCACACTGCTGCAACAGGCTAAAGGGCACACCTCCACCTCTGATTACTCATTCACTCCAGTAATTATTTTGTTCACTTATGGCTAATGATAAGGGGTTAGCCTGCCTGATTTACAGAGGCACATGCCAAATATCATATCTCTCCTTGTTCTACTATAGCAAAGCACAGAGTTCCTGATGTAATGGAGTAACTGGCTAACTCAGTTCAGCTGCTGGATATAATCAAGTTTTCTTATAGTTCCTTCGATAAAGGTGACTGGCGGCATTAATTTTTCAACCACAAAGAGAGCTACAGACTTCTGCTACTGATACAGAATTCAAGGGAGGGAAATAGAGAAGGTAGAGAGTGAGGTCAGAGTCCAAAACATTACATAAGCCATGTAACTGTAGAAGAGAGTGGGGAAAAGGATAGAAAAAAGAAGGAAAAAAAAATCCCAACTTCTTTCCACAGTTTTCTTGTGAAACTGAGTTTTCCAATAAAGTCAAGACAGCTGAGGAAGCAAAGGCAGAGGCTTCAGTAGGGAGAACAGTGAATTCTCACATATTTCTTTCATGCTGTGCTCTGGTGGAATCTTGAGCCAGGCATTCCAATACTCTTCCAATATCCTTCAAGGAGGAAGCTTGAGAACACTGAGAAAGATTAAAATTTCCTCAAAACTCCAGGGGCCACATTTGCTTGTATTGTCCTTATTGTGGTCTGGGAAGACCTCATGCACAACAGAGTAAAAGCAAGGACAGCAGCAGGATGCAGTTCCAAAGCCTTTCTGTTGCATGCTGGGTTTTGCACAAACTTTATACTCTGAAGTGTAAGCCTCATAATTATCACCTTTGACTAAAACTGACGGATGGAATTGGGTTCCTTCAAATTACAGTTGAGTCGCTTGCTTTAAAAAAGTTTATTTAAACATAGTAGGTACATTTCACAGAAATGGTTATAAAATGCATAGCATATTACAAACAATACTGTTACTTTACAGATAGTAGTTGTTATTATCCTAAATATCGCTTTTTAAAAACTAATGAGCCTGCTTGGTGAATCAGAAAGCTAAAAATCCCCATAATAAGCACTCTGAAAAAAATAGTACGTGATAAAACAAAGCAGGTGTCCACTTTTTCATTCGCTGTACTGATTGTTTATATTGCTGCACCATTAATTTGCCAGTCCCTATTATGTGGAAATATCCAGTCCCTGGAGTCACATACCAAGGCTAGATTTCCACTAACTGGAGTACAAATTGCACTTGTTTAGCCAACCAAAACCCCATTCAACTCCAAGGAAAGCCGACTGAGGGTCTTCACACTAATTAAAGTAAAGGACAGAGAGCATATGAGTGGACATAAAAACCCAAGCAGCTTTTCTAAATTGTGCAGGTGTGTCACACCCATACTGTCATTCATAAACAACCAGATTTTAAGTTGGCAAGTCCATACAGATTTCAAGCTTTACTCCAGTAGAAACTGAATGCTCGGTAGAAACAGACCTTACCCTCAGTGGTGATACGTCACAGAAGATGGAATTGAGCCTTTTTACAGCACCTGAGAACTGAGCACACCTCAAACATTCATCACTTTGCACATCCAATTGCAGAGGCGTCTGTTTTCTGATCTTTGGGATGTCAGGGGGCAAAGAAGTAAGTAAAAATGAAGAGCACAGCACCAATCCATAACCAAAGCCGAAACAGATACCTGCTCATTCACACAGCACTTCAGCACATGAGTCATGACTGAAATTCTTCACATTTACATTTGTATGACAATAGGCATAAAGCAAATGTTGAGGTAAAAGGATATGGACCAGGTTTGCACTGGTGCAAGCAAGTCTAGAATCAAGCACACTATAAAGTCCATTAATTCAAACACAAAAAGAAAAAATCCCCATATTTTTAAAACACATAGATACATGTAGATCAAACCATGTATGTTTTCAAAACATATAGATATATGTTCAAGAATAAACCGACTTTTTGCATTATGACATGAGCTTTACAGTAGTTTAAGCTTGGCTTGGACTGAAAATAAAGAAGCTTGAACTCCGGCCAGCAGAGCTCCTTTGGAACTGTTTGTCAAGACAGAAGAACGAGGTTTGAAGCAGTTCGAGAACACTGACGTTTCATTCACCATCTTCAAGCAGTTTCTGTAAGTTGTTCTGTATCTTAGAAAAAGAGAAGGAAACAGGTGGGACACAAGAAGTGCTCTACTGCATTTTAAATAAAAAATAAAATCAAGACATGCTTTTCAATACACTCTGTGTGAATGTTGTCTGTCACACCTATTCATACCAGTGGTATTCCTGTTAGATGCTTCCTGCACTAGCATCAAAGGAAACACATAGATACAATCAACCAGTGCGATACCTAGCTTTCATATTATGAGTTTCTCCTGCAATTTTCTCCTACAGATTCTCTCCTTCATTAGGTATAAGAAAATAAGATAGAAGTAAAATTCCAGTTTGAAGCAATGGGACAAGAAATCCAATTATTTTGAGCTTGATCAAAATCTGATAAAGGCCTCAAACTTCCAAGTCACAGCTCTATGGTTTAAGTGGATAATTCAAATAGCTTTGTAACAGCTTCCTCTATGATGACTGCACAGCAAAAATAAGGTCTTCTAACCATTATCAGATGTGTCCCACTTGCCAGGTTTAGTTAACTGATTGTGGGTCATCCTCCTTCAGTTACACTGAAGGCAATGCCAGCCAGTGGCATCCTCGATGATAATTTGTACAGACCTATTTTTACACAGCCTATTTTTCCACCTTTCATCTCCTTGTCCTTAAAAGCAGAGAGGGGGGAATATAGTGGGTCACATTCCCTGGCACATGTGTTCTTGATATCTCAGTATCTCAGAAACTCACTGTCACCGGTTACAGAAGGTTTAATCACAGCTACTTTCAGGCTTTTATTTGAGAAGCCATTTTACTTCCTGTTCAGAGGATATCACTTTTTAATCCTAATTCATAATTTCTATCCCAGATGCGCACTGTTATCAAGAGTGGCATTCTACGGAAAGGGAAACAGTAAGAAATATCTAATTTTTTAAGACTTACAACACAAACAGGAATTTCCTTTTAACAAACTAAATTAGTATAAGGGAATGAGTAATATTAGGACACATTTTCCCTCCCCCACTTAATGCTTTATCCTCTGATACACACAGTGCATTTCAACAACCTTATAAATACAATTAAATGCCAAATTAACAGAATTTTGGTAAGCCATGGTAGCTCCTTGGCTCCAAGCATAAAGGAGAGCTTGTAAAAATCACAGGGTCACACTGAAAAAGTCATTGCAACATACTCTTGCACTAAACATCTTTTAACTGCAAAGTTATTTTTAGTTTTCAACCTAGATAATCTCTGTGCTCCAGTTTACAGTGCTGCATTCACAGAAGAAGCAAGGGAGAGATGACAAGTTACACTGGAACTTTTTGCACCACCTCTGCTGCACACCTATTCACTAAGGCCTATGAAACTGTTAAGCAACTGAAGTAACCTTGCTCAGAGAACAAAAAGCTATTAGATTTCTACCAGTTTTGCAGTACAAGAGTAGGGTCAAACATTCTGTTTTAACCACTGCTCATCTAGATTAGAGGATTGCCAGGTTGTGGCATTATGCAGCTTTGGGCAATACTGATTTAGCTTGCATACAGAACACTTCACTGTCTTGAACAGCTGTCAAGTAAGTTTTTAGGGTCCAACCCTGCAGACACCAAATGAAAAAAGCACATGACTTAAGGGGGGGGTCACTTCTCTGGGAACAGCTAAATGATCCAACCATCCAGCTGTCTATTACTGTGTCTCCAAGCAGAGATTATATAAGGGAGTGGGAAAGCGTCTAGCCCTGCTGCAAAGGGCTGGCTGGCTGGCTTCCCACTGAAATAAGGCCTTCCATGAACCATCTTGCCAGCCTGTCCCAGACAGCTAGAAAGCAGTGACCTCTTAAATGACCTAATTTGGCTAAAGATTCTATTTGGTAACCATCTGGAAAGCATTTTCCCCTTGTACTCACACTGTTATTATTCAGAGCATAGAGAGGGGTAACGATAGCATTACTCTAGATTTCCACAGATAAGGAGGTGAAGATGTGGGGAAGAAACTCCTTTTTGGCAGTATTTCTAAAATCTGTGCTACACAGGTGATATTATATAATTTTAGCTTTATGCTATTTGAGAAATTGGGTTTGGAAAAAAAAGGTGTTGAAAGACCTTGGCACTGACTCAGTTTTAGAAACAGAGGCAAAAATATCCCATGTGACTTAAGCACATAGGAATTCAAGTAACTTTTGGTTTTGTTGCACTGGTACTTTTGTCATTCTTGGCCCTTGTATGTGTTCCCAACACACAATATTTCATGCACCTGTACTGGGTGCATTTATTAGGACTTGGGGGCAGGGTGGGATGAGCTCTGCAGGGGCAGCAGATATGGGAGAGAATGTGGGGCTGCCCTGTGCTGGACACAGCCATTTCAGCAGCCTCCAATGGTCCCACCGCATCAACCCAGCCATGATGGTGGTGGAGCATCTGATAAAGTATTTTAGAAAGGTGGAAAAACACCATACAGAGACAAGAGGAGAGTAAGAGGATAGGAAACAGCAAAAGAAACCCCAAGCTCTGAGAAGGAGGTGGGGGAGGAGGTGCTTCATGGCAGAGATGTCCACACTCTACCCCATGGAGAATCCATGCCAAAGCATGCATTTCCTGAGAACTGGGGCCCTTGGAGCTCACTCTGAAGCAGGGGGAAAATGGGTGAAGAGAGGAGAAGAAGAGGGGAAATAGTTATCCCCCACCAGTCCCATGTGGGTTAGCAGTCAGGAGCAGAGGAGTGAAGTTAAGCCTGGGAAGAGGGAAAGGATAGGTGTTCTACTGGTTGTCCTTGCTTATCAATACTCAAATCTATGTTAACTTAGTACTATGGTAAACTGATGTCCCCCAAGTTGAATATGTTCTGATTGCACTGGTAAGTGATAGGAACTCTCTCTGCCTTTATCGTGACCCACAAACTTTCTCCTCCTATTTTCTCCCCCTGCCCCACTAAGAAAGGGGAGTGAGAGAATAGTTGCATGGGCATCTGACTGCTGGCCAAAGTTAGCATACCACAACACCTGAAGTGGAAATAAAGTGTGCACACTGACTCGTTATGTGTAGTTTCCAATTTAAGTCACCAAATACATTTAGTTTTGCAGTTATATGAAAGTCAGCATCGTTTTTCTTAATCAAAAAAACAAAACTCAAAAAAAAACCCCCAAACAGGAAAGTTCATCAAACAGCCACAAAGGTTAACTTCAAAATTCTTAGCCCTGATGTATCAAAAGAAGAACTGAAATCATTATATGCAATAATCACTCCTGAAGTCTTCCCTCCACGGAGAGTATTCCTAGTTACAAGCATCGGGTCAAGGCAAAACTTCTGCACATACCAATATTATACTTGGGTTAATTTGTAGTCCAAAAACCAGTCCTTTGTCTAGGAAAATGTGTAAGCGTTTGGTATCAAATCTGGAGGTAACTCGAGACTTTTAAAAATAACAGATGATAGAAACATAGCAAGAACCTGATTAGTCTATCAGCATTTGCATTATATCATAGGATGTTACCTTTTCCAATTTCACAAGATTGGCAGTTAACTCATCACAAAGGGCATCAGCATTAATTTGCAGGTGAGATCCCAAACCCTGGTGAACTGGATTTCTATCAAAGAGAATGAAAAAATAAGTGTGACAGACTGAAAAAAAGAGAAAAACAGAACTGCGATACACCTACAGAAGGCAATACAGTGGCAACATTGTGAACTTTATTATTAACAGAAAAAAAGCACTAAGTCATTTCTTGACTACATTCTTTATGTGGTCTCATTCTCCCGAAGTTTGGATGTAAAACTTCACTGCTATTTCCACTGAAAAGGTGCATAAGTTCCACATCCTGTGACTTGGAGGAAATCACAATGCCCACCCCCTTGAGAATGCAGAAGTGCACATTAGATCTTCCTTTCTGTATCTTTTACTCTTTGGGATCAGAACAACAGAAACAGGACTGTCTTGGTTTTCTGAAGAGGGACACAGCATTCTGCTAATAAAAATAGGCCAGAAGTGAGAAAAAGGCTTTTGACATCACCTACTATGGGAGGAAGGTTTATCTCACTCTTTGCATTGCTGGTAACATATAAATACAGGGCCCTTTAAGACAGAGAACTGCTTCATTCCCATTCCTTTTTTATGAAGAACTCAGCTCTGTCTTCTCACACATGAACCCAAGTCCTACTGCTTTCCACAGATGACATCTGAGAGCAGTTGGACCACAAGCAGTCATTGTTTGATATGACCACAAGTGCAAATGTCAAAGTGACATGTTTTGCCATGCATGGGTCATCAAAGAAAGCTGAATTAAAAGCACACTTATTTAGGAGCTTGGTATAGGTTTGAAACACCTTGCAGACAGTTCCATCATGCCTGAGTCAGCTCTGTCTTGAATTTTATTTTCCCTCTCTTTTTTTCATAAGGTGCTTCTCCAGCTGTCAGCATTCCCACTCATGCTGCCTGCGGCTGCAGGTTTTGCACTGAATTTACAAATGACATTTGAAGCCATGTTCTTCAGAGTAGCTCAAGAAAAAAATCTATTATAAGAAGAGGAGAAGAGCTAATGCAAAATATAAGGCTCAATAAACTGACTAATATTCTCAGCATTATACAGTTAAGTGCCTTCTGTCCTACAACAGGTGCAGGAAGCTGACATAACTTCTGGTAGCAAACTGCTGTGGAAAACACATACCTCTGTGCTGTCTCTCTGTTTAATGTTTGCATATTTTCTATCTATGAAACATGGAGACAAAACAACAAACAAACAAACAAACAAACTAACATGGGAAGATGATAGACAGGATTAGCTACAGGAAGGAACTTTTAATGAACAGTGGTTCCTTTCCCTATTTCCTCTTCAAGTGCACAAAGAACTCTTGTCCCTTGGTGTGTTTGGATTTTGGTTTGGTTTGGTTTTCTGGTGTGGTTTTTTTTTACTTTAGCAAGAGAGGATATCAGTTTCTAAAGAGAATATAGGCAGCCTAAAGCTTTAGAAAATGATACACAAGCATGTACTGGCCCAAAGATTATGCAGTACGTTCTGCAGTATATTATTTTACACTAATCAAATTACATCAAGACTGAAGACAGAAGTTACATTATTTTCAAGAATTACTGCTCTGGAAAGGAACTGTTCACTTCAGCAGTTTACAGTGAAGTTACAGCTATATGAAATATTCTCAAGACAGTAGTACACCATGATATATCACATTTTTACTAATAGTCTGAAACAAAAAGATGAGATTAGGCTAGATAAAAGAACTACAGAACACTAAAATATCACATGTGCACTACAGTATTACAGTGGTTTCTGAAGAAAATAGATGAATATGAGAGAGACTTGAAAAATATTTTGAACCCCCAGGGTGTTTTACAGACTGTATCTTACTCCTTAACATGTGAATCAAAGGGTGTGATGGACATAAGACGTTCCTCCAGGACACTGATTTTATATCTCATGTAGAAGGTAGAAAATATTAATATACAAACACTGCAAAAGAGAAAAATAAAGTACATCACTTAAGGAAACTTTAGCGGCACCCGACAAATTTAATGTTAAAAGCCACTTAAATGGTTACTTGTACATGTTCAGTAGTAAAGGTATTCTTAGAAACACTTCAGGAATACAATCACTGGCATTCAGACAGTTATGAGAGTCTCAGCCTTGAGTATGGCTTTTCTAAGTGACATACAAAATGAATTTGCAAGTACTTAAATACTGCTAACATTTACTGAATTAAAAGACCCCTTGCATTTAAAAGGCCAATCCCAGCAGCCTTATATATATATACACTTCTGAAAAGTATAAAGGCCACAATTCCCATGAAGCTTAGATTGTATCAGTTAAGTAAACATAAGAAAATCCTAATATTTGGACAATCTTGGTATTATTTACTAACTTACACAACTGCGTAAAATACAAGTATGTGGTTCAGAGATAAGAGCTTCTGGGACTTCACTTTGTGGAAGAACCTGAAGGTTTCAGAATGGCCTGCAAGGAAAAGAACCAGAATGTTACTTTGATTGGAGCAGACCACTACATACAAAGAGTGCTTTGAAGCATGCAACAGGTAATACAGAGGGAAAACCAAGACAGAGGTCTTCCAAATTATGTGAACTGACATAACTATGCGAACTTATTTGAAGTAACTCCAGCTGAAGGTCTGCCCTTGATTCCTTACCATTTCGAGCACTGTTTCTGGCTTTTCCATCAGGTCCACGTTTATTATGTGCATCTGAACGAACAGACTTGGCCTCAGTCTTGGAAACTTTCAAGTGAGTCTGTGTTTCTACAACATGATAATCTGTGAAAAGTAAGATTTTTAATAAAGTTGAAATATCAAGTCAAAGGAAATTGCTGGAAGTTTAAGTTAGTCAAGGAGTAGGGGAAGAGGAGGATTTTAAAAGATGCATTCTCTACTTGGATATAAAGCAGGTTTCGTATTCTTGAAACAGTTTACATGTGAATTCCGCATCAACACAAAATAAAAACAAGCACCTGGATTGAAAAGTGATAATGCATGTTGCATGTATATTTCCAGATCCTTTGAAAGATGGCAACTCATGAAGTAACATTCAGCACAGGCTACATAAAACAAGTATTGCTGTACTCAACAGGAGACAACAGGAGATTGCAAACAGCAGTGTTAAGTATTTTTCTTCAGTTTTTTAAAGCAGGAACAGCTCTTACATTATACCTCTGCTGGCATGGGTAAGCAACGGGAGGCAGTAGTGACAATTCAGATCTGCTGATGACCAAGTCACTGCCTAAATCTGGATTGCAAAGGGATATAATAATAAAAATGCAGGTATTGAGGACTTGAGGAAGACCTCAAAAATCACATAATGTAGATTCCACATCAGAAGGGGATTACAGAAGCATAACTGAGAGCTAAGCCATACTAATTTTCTTGTGGCTCCATGATCCCACTCACCTTGGAAGCATTCCAACTCTGGTGTCTGTGAGCCTGTGCTGCTGGACTCTTCCATCTCTTGTCTTCGCTGCTGTACTATTCCATCCAGATCAGAATAATCTTCATTGAAATCCTGATTGGGAGAAAGAATCACAAAAAGGCTCAGTCATGTTCTAAATCTAAGCAACCTAATTTCCTTCAACCTCCCTCTATAATTAGAAACAAAAACTAAAGCTTTAAAATTATTTAACCAGGAGTATTCTCTGATATCAAGATGTTGAGAAAAAAGTTCAAAAAATAAGGTCTGTAAGATCACCAGAATTCAAGCCTCATCCCCTGCCTTTGTTAAAGAAAAGAAATTGAGTCTGTGTATAAAAGTCAGACTGCTAAGTTAGACAAACTGGGGAGTCCAGGATGGGAATTACTAGACTTAGACTCTGGTCATCACATGTGGCTACACAGCTCTTTCATTTGTCTGAACAAGCTTACAGAGGAAGGACTGCTTCTAGAAACACTTAAACTATTCATGGCAGAAGATGAAGCAACTTTGAGTATACCAAAACCTGATTGCAAAACAGAGATATGAAGAACATACAAACCTTGGGATAAATCCAAAGCACATGCATATACATATACTGCATGTATATGTGTAATCAGATCAAATTACACCTATGCTAATTGCTGCAAGTGTTTTCTAACGTTAAAAAAATCATGGAGTTTTCGAAGCAGATATCATGATTTCCTTCAGTTTCCTATCATAAGAGATTATAAATAGTACTTGCAAGGAAAGATGCCACGCAACAAAAGAACAAACTTCTAAACCATTTACCAGGGGCAGGGTTGTAGGACGATCAACCCTGAAGCTGTTCTCTGCAGAAGAGGGATTTGGACTGTTGCCCATGCTTGTATCCTGAAAAAAAGCAGCAGTGTTAACAGGAACACACTTGGAAACTACCTAGTATTTAAGAGCAGAAAGGGAGTAATAAAGAACACACAGCTACATACCATCTTCACTTCCACTAGTACTTACCTCAAGATGTCTACAGATAGATTTTAGCAGTTTGTAGGTGGTATCTCTGGAGAGTAAGGAGACAAACATGTACTGAAAAACAAAAGTTCAACAATTGTTTGAGAAAAGGTATATGCTACAAGCTTCCATTTATCTAAATAAAACTGACAAGTGGTTTTGCAGATCAAGTACCTACTTTCAAGAACTTTAGTACAGTGGGAAAAACCTGCACTTCTTCTAAACCCATGATTTGAGGTTAATCACAAATACATGACAGGCATATAAAAGTTACTATGTTCTGCTGCAGGAACAAGAGCATAATCCAGATCTGTTCTTTCTTTTAAAAACACTTTCCATGCTATTTTCACCTACACCTTAAAAAAACCCAAACAAACAAAATCCCAAATCCACAACTTGCTTTTAATGTACAGTCTCCTGCACCCACAAAGTATTTGTGCAATGAAAGTGGGTTGCTTCTAAAGCTGCTCTTAGGCTAATCACAATTCCTACTGATTGATGCAATTACTATTCCTGAATATCACTGTAAGCAACCAGTTCTTGTGTGTCTAAGGTATGGCTGGTTAGGTAAGAGATACAAGTAAATGAAAGAAGACTGTCAGAGCTGCCAGTCCTTGCTTGTCAAAAGAGAGGAGGCAGAAGAAGTTAAGAATCATTCCCCAACAAACCAGATCTCTCAGGGTTCTGACTCTAAACACCTATATGTGACCAATTCCTATAGCTGTTTAAGTGGCCACTTGGTGCTTTCCAGATGCCTTCATATTACTGCTCGTAAGTAGGTAGAAAGAAAAAGTTAAAAAAAAAAAAAGAAACAGAAAGCAGGTAGGGTGCAATACCATTGCCCTCTACCAGTACTTACCCTGTCTGTGACTGTTGCTATGATCAGGGCATTTGGCACAAGAAGGGCAGTTTTGGTTTTCTTCAGCAATGTCACTGACAGCACGGGTATACTAATCTGAAACAAGATTGCAGCAGTGTTCAAATCCCAACATGTGCACACAAATCTGCAGCACAATCTTTCGCAAGGGGCCAGCCTACCAACTGCGATAAGCAGACCCTCAAGACTTGTCACTTAAGAGATTTCTCCACTACATCCCTGATTACTATTGTTTCATACGGAATAGGTATGGTTTCAGACTATTAGTATTTCTTAACTACTTCTCCTATTATAAAATGCTAATATAGGCTTCTCTTTGTTTCTTCTTTTCTTGATCCCTTCTGGCTCTTGCAAGACTATAGGCTTAGTTCATTGTAGATCTGCAAAACAAACCAGTCTTAGAGCCAGGCTTCATTGTTTAGAAATCAAACACTGGAGAATGCATCAAACAAAAGAAGCTTGTTGAAGAAAGAATACAAAAGTCTTTTCACCTGTTGCAAATCTGCAACGAGCAGGTGAGTAAAGAGCTTGTCCTTCAGTGATACTGAAAGATCCAGTACCTACACACCCTCTGACTTAAACTGATTCCTGTGTGTGCCAACCAGGCTTGACTACATTTGCATTGCAAAGTTCTCAATCTTCCCTCCTGCTTTGTGTTTACATCCAACCTCATTAGCTTTAATTAACATCTGCTATGTTTCAGAGGATTTCACTTCATATATTCTGCATGGGCCCTTCTTGTAAAGCTCACGTTGCAAAGGACCAAATATCTGGTTTGATGCTCAGTTGAAAAGCTTAGAGGTTTAGAGAGGCAGGTAAATATAATAATCCTGGATATACATGATTAAGATACAGATCCTGTTAAAAATTCCTTTGTCACAGACTGTCACAACTACCTGAGAAATTTGGAAACCAGGTTAAAAGTCTCCACAGATTGTTCAGAGCAATCACAGCACTGAATTAAAAATACGTTACTAGGAGAGAAGGAAGTTACTCTGTGCACGCTTTCTTTTTAACTTTTGTTCAGAACAGTAACATAAAATCATGAAATGAAAAATTGTTCCAGGTAATAAAAAATACATTATTGTATAACAGGCTGGTTACGAGACTGCCAAATATTGTTTGAACAGAAATCCTGCTACAAGCTGCAAAAAAAGCAGCTTACAAGTCTTCTATTTCAGTTCACAGTTCACCTCAAAGAGCTTTGAATCAGAGATGATACTGCATGCTATTTTGATGGATAACATTACTGTAATCAGGACTAAAGTATACTTCAGTGGGATTAAGCATTTGCTTATTGCTTAATGTATTAGACTGAAATGGTAAAAAACACTGCTTTATCATTACTTTATTTATATCTTGAATAATAATTATTTCAGAATACAAGGTTAACCTGCAGGCAACTTGGAAAGCAATTTAAAAATGTAAGATAATGTTTAAATTCAAGAAAGACTCAAGACCAACACATAGCCAAATAAATGCTACCTAGAAAGAAAGTACTGTCTGTCAAAGCCTATTCAATCCTGCCAAAGCAATCTCTTATTTTTGAACAAGCACGATTGTCTTCATTGTGTGTTCAAAATTCCTGATTTGCATAGTTGTTCCCTGTGCCAAAGCTTTCAATAAAAAAATTCTGCAGGTAGAATTCATGTAAAAAAATTATTAGAACATGTAGATCTGCTGTTTCTCATAATAAAACATTTTATCATTATTTTATCAACTTAAATTGTTTTATAAGTTCTAAGCAATAGAAGCTTTGCGTCTTGGAGACTTTGTCAGTGTATCTAACTGCTAAGAATGTTCTTCTTCCCATCAAGCTTGACTTCTTCCTCTCTCCCACTACATTATTTTTCATTCTATTCATTATTTTCCTGCTTTTTCGTTGATGGTATTCCTAAAAACTGGACAAAGCTGTAAGTAAATGATAAGGACTATCACCCTCACTCTTAACTTTTCCCACACTGTTTTCTGAAAACAAGACCAGAACTGAATAATTTGGAATCTTACTACTGTCACATTTACAAATACTGTCTGTTCTACCTTATCTTATAAAATGTTTTCACTTTTCAGCATATACATAGATATGTATATATTCTTGCATTTGAAACTGTGTTGACAAAGATAATTTCCTAGTACTACATCACTATCATTCTGCATCTTTTTTTCCAGGTTTTCTACTCAGTAGAGCTCTACTATATTTTGTAAACATTTAGCTTAGCTTTAATTTAGAAAGCTATTCTGCAGTTGGAATTAGTCATGTTTGTCCATGGTGAATAGAAGATTGCTAGTACAGCAGCTTCAATTTTAATAGACAATGTACCCTTAATAATTTTAAGCCTTCTTTAAAGTTATTCCGCCTTTTTAAAAGCCCTTTCAAAGACAGATTTATTCTATCAATATGGTTGACAGAAGAGAAATAAAATAATCTCAACCCCTAAACTAGCTTCAGCATCCAATTCACTGGATCTATCCAGGAACTTTGTTCAGGAATGTACCTGAAAGAAAGAAGTCAAGGAAATCCTTGAAGTGAACTGAGCTGTTTTGCAATAAGAGCCAAAAAAACCCAGTTTCTGTAAACAAAATCACTCCAAAAGCTCCAAATCAACTGAGCCAGAACACAAATCTTTTTGCAAAGTCTTTATTTTTATCTATATGCATATCATTCACCACAGTAGGACCAAGCTTTAGGTGGGTCACAAAGAAAGACTAAATTATAATCTTCCCAACTGTTCACATCTCATTTCTGCTCTGCATACTAGGCTCAGAGGTAAGAACCTTGCAAACTTGTTTTTCTTTCCCTGTTCTCTATTTATGCAGAATGGGAGTGATAGAAGAATGCTTCAAAGAGCTTTGCTACTCAAGTCAGAAGCCAGTTTTAGTTCTTCCTCTTTAACAGCCTTAAAATATGCTTGATCTTTCTCCCCAGTTCCCCAAATTGGAATCCTTTCAATACTTTTCAGCCTTTGTTATTCCCCCTCCTCCTGTTTTACATACTTATCCCAAGACAGACATTTCTGCAGTCTGTGCTACATAGGTTTTGCAGTGCCCTCACTGCTGCTTGTCAGATCCTCTCCTTTCATCTGTTTTTTTTTTTTCAGACAGAAAGTCCTAAAGCAAGAGAGACTCAACCTCTAATAACGACAATACTGCTCCAGTTCTAGAGTGAATTTTGGGCATCACTTTTAAATAGTGATTATATTTAAAAAACATTGAAATATTAATATTCTAGTCTTGCATAATAATTTGAAATTCTGGCAATGAAAAAATTGTTAAGAATAGCATTACTGTTCTGTACAGAAAGATTTTACTAACCTTAGTGTCTTTACCAAAAACTTTGGAATGGAAGCAAATCCAGTTTTCAGAAAGGAATAACTTTCCTTGGTACAGAATTTCTTTCTGGAGAGCACAGGTAAAGCCTGAAACAAACAGATACTCTATAATCTTCAAGGTAATCACAACTCAAGCCAAGCCAATTCAGCTTTTGTTTAGTTCTTTTTTCAAAGCCATTATATATTTAGATTTATAACTTTGATAAACATTGTCAAACCTTGAAATTTTCAATGCTTAACTGACACTGACAAGCTCAGAAGATGTCACAGGCCTAAGTTTAGTCTCAAAATATTTGAAGAATGATGATTGAAATGAATAGTAACATGCCACTGGTCTCTAGAAGTCAAAAATCCTTTCTGAGAGATGACCACCTAGCTTTCTATAAACTTTTTGACTAGCTTTTAGGTAACTACATTACTTAAATGTAAAGAGTTTATTGAAAGTTTTAGCTTCAAACTTCTAGCGCTATAGCAGTTGTGTATACTAGATGATCAGAGGTAGAACACACAAAGTAATACTGCTTTTACTGCATAGACATTGAGCAAACCATTTTTCACTCATGAACTGCCTTCCTTGTATTACTTTTAAGAAACATTTGTTATAAATGTCTATGTAGAATTCCCTTGTTGCAAGTACCACAGGTAACAGTAGAATATTTAAACATTTGATGTCCTTTTTGTATTAGTGTTTTTAAATATCAAAGCATCATCAACAGCAAAAACTCAAGCTAGTCACTTGGCCAGTGCTGTCTCAGTAGTGCCTTTAGTAAGGAAGATTCAGTACCAAAAAATACTGCACTAGGCTACTCTGCTAAGGATTGCAAAGTGGATTACTATTCCCAAACAAGCCCAAAATGCAAAGATTTAACATTTGCAAGATTACATCAAAATGCCCATTGCATGTAGATGAAGGCCCTGGAGCTCTAGGCAGCTGGAGTTAAAGGTTTTTAAAATGTAAGTAGTTCCTCTTGTACAGCACCACAGTTGTTGGGTAACTACATTATCTAGGATCCACAGCCAACAATGACACAGGGATTAATACTTACTTTGTTTCAGTGGCTCATCAATGGGAACATCTAGAAACAGCTTATGAAAGTGTGCATTTGCCTTCAGCTAAAAAACAAAAAGCCCCACACCCAAAAAGACACATACTTTATTAGACAGTCTGACAATCAAGTGACCTGCTCCACTTCCTGGTCTCCCCATATCTTCTCATTTTGCCCATTGTTTTACAATAAATACTATTTTTTTTTCTGTGTGGCTATTAACTCTATAATCTGCTTTACCCAGACTCCAAGACACTGACAAAAGGAATCTATACCCTTATACAACCATGAAGTATAATATTGCTAAACAAAAGGTCTTTCATGGTAGTTATGTGTTTACTCTTACCAAATGTAAAAAAAAAAAGTAAATTCTCTGTCCTACCTGATTTGAGGCACGTTTTTTCCTTTCAATCTTGGAGTCACTCTTGATATCCATTGACAGGACTGGACTATCTGTGCTGCTCTTTGTCCTGAAGATTAAAAAAAGCATCTGATATAAGCCCGGCCTCAATTCATTAGTCTTGGTATGTTACCAACAGGATGTGCTTTTCAGGCCGTACCGGTGTGCCGAAAGGCAAGCCGGCGGGGAAGACGACCAGCTTGGTTAAACAGAGAGATTATGAAGGAAATCAGGGATAAAAGGAGAGTTTACCAACTATGGAAGAAAGGACTGGCTACTTACGAAGAATT
>JAYRBT010000093.1:16587613-16597761 GCA_036023395.1 Myiotriccus ornatus
GTCCGAGCCTTCAAGGATTCAGTCGGGCTGCTGTGTCGCGTGAGACACCGCCTCCCGCCGCTCCAACAAAAGCCGTCCTTAATGTTTTATACGGGGGGACAGGAGATACGCGGTTTCACACAGACGCGGTCCCGGGGGGGAAGGCGGCGGTGAGCGGGGCCCCGGCTTCTGTCAGCGCATTTCCCCGGTGACTCCTGGAAGCAGGCAGTAGTCCAAATATCCATGCTGGCCTCTGGACGGCTTGAAACAACGCAAACTTTTGAAGTGACTAGCTGATATTTCCATCTGTTGCTGCCTCAGGTGGTTTTGGTTCCTTTGTCATGAGCAGCACCCCAGGCTGGTTTGTCTGCCCAGAAAATCATGGAATCAGAGAAAGGATCAAGTTGGAAGGGACCACACTGGGTCATTTGGCCCAACTTCCCTGCTCAAGTAGGGTCATCCTAGAGCACATGGCACAGGATTGTGTCCAGACAATTCTTGTATTTCTCTGGTGAGGGTAACTCCACAACCTCCCTGGGCAATCCTTTCTAGTATACAGTCACCCCCACAGTAAAGAAGTTGTTCCTCATAGTTAGATGAAACTGTGCATCAGTTTCTGTCTGCTACCCCTTGTCCTCTTGCTTGGCACCACTGAGCTTGTCTGGGAAGACATTGTGAGAGACAGTGTTGAAAGCTTTGCTGAAGTTGAGGTAGACAATATCCACTTCTCTCCCCTTATTCACTCAGGTAGTTTTTTCATTGTAGAAGGTGATTGGGTTGGTCAAGGATGATTTCCTTTCAGTGAATCCACGCTGACTACTCCTGATCACCATCTTGTCATCCCTGTGAATAGGCATGTCCTCCAGAATGTGACGTTCTATCACCTTTCCGGGACAGAGGTGAGGCTGACTGGCCAATGGTTTCCTGCATCCTCTTTCTTGTCCTGTCTGAAGACCGCAGTGACATTTGCTTTCTTCCAGTCCTCGGGCACCTTTCCTGATCTCCATGACCTTTCAGAGATGATGGTGGTGAGCAGTCTAGTTATATTGTCTGCCAGCTCTTTTGGCACTCATGGATGTATCCTGTCAGGGTCCATGGACTTGTGGATGTCAAATTTCCCTAGGTGTTCTCTAACTAATTCCTCCTTGACCAAGGGAAAGTCTTCCTTCCAACATTCTTCTACCCAGGTCCCCTTCGTCAGAGATTCCTGAGGGCTGGTCTTGCCAGTGAAGACCAATACAAAGAAGGTGCACAGTAACTCTGCCTTCCCTGCATCCTCTGTTACCAGGGTCCCCTCCTCATTCAGTAACAGGCTCATATTATCCTTAGTTTTCCTTTTGTTACTGATGTATTTGAGGATGCCCTTCTTGTTGTCCTTGACGTCCTTGGACAGATTCAGTTCCAGATGGGTCTTAGCCTTCTTTGTCTCATTTCTACCAACTCTGAAAAAAATGACCTAATATTATGCAAAAAACATCAAGCATGGCCTACCTTGGACTTCCTTTGGCTTGTACTGGTGGAGCTGTGGGGCAAGTTTGTGCCCTCAGGAAGGTTAAATCTAAGGAAGCGTTTGGCACAAGGCACCTTGCATGGCAGGCACAAACTGTCAACATGCATATGAAAAATGTTTTCACTGCCTGTTTAATACCCAAGTCAGGTTTCAGTTTGGTGTACTAATACTTTCATAAAGTGAAGATGGAGTCTGTGGCTGTAAGAATGCCATCTAAAGAGCACCAATCTTGGGGATCAAAGTTCACAGTAACGGCTCTAGAAAAATGTCTATTTTCATGTTTTAATGTGTTAGAATATATTAATAGAATTCATAATAGGACTCACTGGTTTCTTCCTAACAGCCAACAGTTCCTGTGAGGTAAGAGGAAAATATGTACAGGACAGTGGTTTCTGTTAGTGGATATCTGTGTACGAGATAGACACTAACACACACTTCAGATTAGAAAGTGCAAGAAGCAAACTAATCACCTCCGAGTGGCATTGTTAGGATTGCATGAATATTTAGTCTTTTGGAGGTGCAAGAAATGAATTTTAGGTGTTGTTGCAATACATTCAGGAAATCAGTGAAAAGCAAGAGGTGTTAAAAGTGAAGATGTTGAGGAATGCCATAACTTCTTGGGTACACAGAAAATATGATATTGCTGTACAATTTATCTAGACCATGCCGGTTTCATTAGCTCCAGGCCAAGAAAATTTGAAGATTGTAAGCAAAGCTGCATAGAAAGGAAGACATTTAAAATGGTTGTATTTCCGTGAAACACCATTTACCGATGTTTATATATTGTTTGACGTAAAAGTCAAGGCATATGTGGAAAAAAATGAAGTGTAATTTACAAGAAAGATTATTCAGACCTGTTAGGTCCTGCACCTGTGAAACACTGATTACTTCATTATGCTTCCCTGTGGAGCACCTGAGCAAACTTGGCACTGCTTTGCAGAGCCTCTCCCACTCTCTTATGCCAGACACAACCTGTGGCTATATACCAGCATCTCATTTATCCAAAGATAACAGAATAGGGGCTATTTTGGCTGTCTGAACTCTGAGTAGAATTAGAACTGAAAGGATTAGGGAAGGCAGGATTGGAATCCCATGTCTGTTCAGGCTCAGAACCCTTTTCTGGTGTGCAGCAACCCGTGTGAGGTTTTGTGTTCCTTGGGGATTGTTCTCATTTAAGTGCATACTATCATGGCATGCAGAGAATGACTGGAATCAGCATGAAAAGTGACTGCTTACCTCTCATCTTGGTTTTGGAGCCTTTTCATTTCACTAAAAATGTATCTGCTGCTAATTTAGTCCTAATTATGAGGCAGACTTGTGGTTGAATAACTCCTTTGAAACTACATGCACTTCAGCAGAATAGTGGTGGTTTCTGTAAGTGAGAATCTAACTTTTAGATAATTGAATAAATAAAATCTGCTGTCTTTTGAAGGCTTAGATTTTCACTCTGGAAGATTTAGCTACAGGAGATGCTGTTGTGTTCACTCATCTCCAGAGGTTCCTGTCTCTGCCTCAATGGTGCAAGAACTGGAAAGGAGTTACTTGATCCCCTGGAGCTCAGTCTCTGTTTTAGTTTCATTTGGCTCCATTCTCAAGGTGTGCAGAGGTCTCTGATTTCGATAAATCAGTCAAGTTATTTAGTGTAGAAGAAACTTACTCTCAAATAAATTGATGCCTGGAGTGCTTGGAGCCTAAAAGCTAAAAAATGAATCCTTGCTTAATACTTTCTTCCATATCATGATTCCTTAACTCTTGTAAGAGTTAGTTCTCGCAAATTGTCAATATGTGCCTCCTTAGTGCAGTTTGTTATCATCTGATAATGACAGCAGAAGTAAAAAGCAATGAGCAATGACTATAGCTTGTGATTTTGTTGGAGGATTTGCTAAAAAACTGTGGCCAAGCTCTGTCAAACTGTACATGGCACAGCAACTCCAGAGTAGGAGGATACACTCCTGAGTAATAAAAGTCATGAATACCAGTATTCCCAGTAATATGTAATGAGGAGTGCCCTATGTGAAACAATCAAATCTGCTCCTGCTCATGTTGGTGGAATATACTTGAAACCACACACACACTAAATGCAAAGAACCTTTTACTGTATTGTGACAATTGTTCATTTATATAGATATGGTAAAGCAAGTATTTGAAGACCTGTTACCAACAGAGACCCACTGTTTTGCAAAAATGTGGGCTGGGTTTTTCTCTAATTGGTGAAATGCAGTTTAGGGAGAGAAAGTAGTGTACTCTAAAATTACTGATTACTGTTTAGTGCTTGCAGTACTAGTGATGCCGTGTAGGCAAAAACTCACATGGTCCTGCTCTGAAGAGTACATAAAACCTCAGAGAAGGTTGGGCGTTATCAATAATTGAGACCTTCAAGATTATGTATAGTATAGCAAAGGATGAAAAATTAGAAGTGAAACAGTTTCACTATAAAAGATTCCAGATACATATTAAGTCACAGAAAAGCAGAATGGGGAGAGACTCACAGAGTCATTGAGTTCACTACTTGTCCCAAAGTAAGGCCTGCTATTCCTGTGTCACTCCTGACAAGACTCTTGTCTATGTTCTTCTTAAAAGTCAGCAGTGTGTCCAGGCAATCAATTCCAGTATTTACTATCATCCAGGAGGCATCCTCAAACCCTAACATGGTCCTGAATCCTTGTTGCTGAAATTTAAAACCATTACTTCTTAATTTATTCAATATAAAGAGCAGTGAAAAACTGTCTCCTATTTGTCTTCATTTTCATCTTATCTTTAGTCTCAGGTAAAACATACAAATTGTGTTTTCTGGACTTCTTTTTTTTTTTTTTTCCTATGAACTGCATCTACTAGGTTCAGATCTTTTCTGAAGTGCAGTGCCCCAAGCTGGACACCAGTAGCCTTATGAAGGCTGAATAGAGAGGAGATTAAGAGATTACTTCATCTGTCCTAAACACAGTACCATTGGTCATATGTCACTGTAAAGTGTTTATGTGTTTCACGAGAGGGTGAGGCTGGCTCAGGTTTAGTGTTTAACCACTATGACCCAATGAAGCTTTCATAAAGAACAGCTGAGATGTTGTTCTCCTCTAGTATATTATCAGCAAATTGTTTTGACTAAGTACGGTGTCTACATGTCCTTTGTGCATGGGTGTTTTTCCAGCCTCTTTCTTCAATTTATCAGAATAATTATGAATCCCATCTTGAATGACATGAAGAAAGAAAGAATGAAAGAGTCTCATGAGGCACACTGGAAAGGTCTGTATAAAAAGCAGTAGAACTGCTACCCGTGCCCAGAGATTCTTGGATAGGATATTGCTCTCTAAAAAAGGCAATCTAGCTGGAAATAAAGAGGGTTAGAGACTGTCTTAATCAACAAGTTTATTTTAGTATGGTCAAGGCTGTTCATATAGTATTTCTCAGTTTTATATGGCAAATATCAGCATGCCTGAATGTGAGGAACCTTCCTTGGAAAGTAACAACGCAGAAAATGAGTACAGTGATTGCAGGCGTTCTGTATACTTGGAGCACATTTCTCCTCAGTAGAGAATTCTTCTGTATTTCATTGCAGGTGCAAAAATGTATTAAGAGAGAAAACCATTAATAGTACCTGAATGCAGGTACTTATGGCTCATAAGTCATTATGTATATCTTGCCTTCAGTTTTTTATATGATATTATGCACTGATAGGATTCTGTGAAAGCTACAGAAATCCTTGGAAGCCATGAAGTGTTGAAAGACCTGCTTAAGTGAGTCCTTACAGTTGAAAGGTGATAGGAAAGCAGTCTTATGGTAAATACTATAGAAATAGGAGCTGTGATAGTATGAGACACAAACTAATAGACAATTAGAAAGATGTTGAAACAGTGAAAAAAAATCTTATTTCTAGAATATATACAAGTCATGCACAAGTCAGACTGAAACCAGGCTTACAGTTTGGGGAGATGTGCAGTAGAAAAGACAAAATAACTACACTTGAAGGGTGATGCAGCATTAGAAGAAGTTGCCCTGAGAGACTATGGACTCTGGAGGTTACAAGACCCAGCTAGACAGTGCAATACCTCATCTAATCTGGTGTTAATGATACTCCTGCCTCAAGCACAAATGTTCAAAAACAGTGTTCAGATCACCCAGCACACTTTGTCAAGTATTCTCAAAATAGATGCAGTAAGCCAATGTCCAAAATAGCCTGTGGAAAATAACTAGGGCCAGAACACAGAGAGTGGTGCAGTTTTGTAAGGAATGAAAAGCAGTTTTGGCCAGTTGACTCTTACTCATTACCTGCATTAAGAGCTAAGAGTTTAGCAATTTTAGCAATTTATTTTTTTTTTTAAAGTATGAGATTACTTTATAAAGACCCATATGAGGTCACTGTTTTCTTCTGAGCAGTTTACTGGAAGTCTTATCTGCCTGTCCATTCCTGGTTTTTTGTTTAAGGTAGCCTGGATTACTGTATTGGTTGAATTCTCCTTTGGACAGGGAAGTACATAGGGCAAATGGAGCAAGCTGGGCTGAAAGGTAGAGCATTTCTCATCACAAATGTTGAGGCATACCGAGGCTGTTTGTTGTGCTGCCATACGGAAGCAGTTGGATGAACTAGACTACTGTACAATCATGGACCGTAACACCTAGCAGGAAAAAGGAGACAAACTGTCGCACAAGACTTCTGGCTTATTAATAATGTAGTGTCAGCCCACCTCATAGTGAATGTGTAACACATTGTACTTGTGCTCCATCAGCACATTTATAGCCATCAGCATATTTATCAACCATATTTATACCAATGACCTTCACAGGGACCCATGTAGGGTCACAGAGGACACACTGCATACTGTGAGTTTTATTGTTGTGCCTTACTGGGCTATACTGATTAAAAGAACAGTATGGGAAGGAGGATGAATGGAAGAACACAATGTTGAAATAAAGGAACATGAATCTCTCTCCAAATTGTTCCCGACAAATTTCTTATACTGTGACAAAAGCAACCTTATGACATGTAATAATTCAGTTCTGTTACCTGTGAGAAGGCACTCAGACAGCTGGCACACAGGTTGGTGTTTTCTCTTAGTTCATGAGGGGAAAAAAAAGCAGTTATGGCATATTCTCCATGGAATATATTGCCCTGGATGCCTCATGGGTGGCAATGCTAGCACGTTAGAATACTGTGATGCTAAATCTTGTAATTTAAAAGGATAGAATCAAATCCCATGGCAGTAAAATGCATTTTTCTTGATTTATAATGTAAATGTGTATATATATATCCATTTATAATAAAAGAAATATGTTATAATTTAATATATTGTTTAGCTATCCTGGAAAAAATAAATGCAAATATTACTTGTTCTACTTTGGTGGATCAGATTAGCTTGATTTGTCATCCTCTGGTTATAAACTGAGACAAAAATTTCAGTCCAGGTATAACTGTATGTTTAGGACACCAAACAGATTATGTGCATTGAATGAATAAGGTACATGTGTAATTATTGAATCTGTGTATCATAGTGGAATACAGTGGATGCAGATTTGGATTGGAACCAGATATGCATGTGTGCAGGCAAACATTCATGACATGTCTAAATACAGTGATTATTTTGTTGAGAGAAACCTTTGGTCTTCTGGTAGTCTCTGAAGAGCAGCAGTATGGTATGTTAAGTATGTAAGAAAATGAAAATTAGCTTCTTTGAGACTAAACTGAATCTTCCATAAGAAAATATAGTGCCCAGACATTCCAGAAGCTTAGGAAAGTTTTTTCTTGCTCTTAGGAGAGGAAGATTAAAGTGAGGAACACAAGATAATGGGAAAGAGTGGGTCATTCTATCAGTTTTCTCACGTGGGGTTGTGAATAATAAGCTGTTTGAGCTGACAGAGTTACCGTTCTGTCTCATTTAGAACTAAGAGCTGTATTACTCTAGAGGAAAAAAACCCAAAAACCAACAAATGTAAATATGTGTTCATAGCCAGGCCACAAAGTGTCAATGCCAAATCCCAGACGCAAGCCATTGTACAGTAAAGCCATTGCCAGTGTTCCAGGTGCTCATAATTGAGCTGTAAAGGCAACACACTTTTTAACACAACTACTTGAATTAGTCTGAACTAAGCCTCAGCTTTACAGAAGTACATTGGAAGATTCTGAGGGGTATAATTTCAGTGCAGAATTTAATTTAAAAAAGGTCACTTTTCTATAAAAAAAATTTCAGGGAGAAAATCTAATGTAGGGATAATTTCTTGTGTCCATCCAAAAAGCCACCTGTAGCAAAACCATCTTTAAAGTTTATGTTAGTATTTGTTACACAATTTTTCTGTTATTCTGCTGTATGCAAAAGATAGGTAAATATTAATGCCAGATCACTGATGCAAAACATGAATATTGTTTTTAATTTATTTATATATTATAGTGCACCAAATGAACTGCCAAGCCAGGATTAGAGTAGAGGACCTTTTTGACTCCCATTTCCATGAGTTTACATTTAGAAAACAAATCTCTCCGTACTCTGCATTTTTCTGTATTTTTAAAGAAATTGTTTATAATCTTGACCTAATATCAGTGTTACTGATAAGTACCAAATCTTCCCCCTCCCTCCCCGCCCCCCCCCCGAAGCGTTTAATATCCAACATGCAATGTGATTATTGCTAGGATTGATGTAGATATACATAGCAGTATGACATTCACAGACCTAGTGGTCAGTAGTCCTGATCTAAATTGCTGAAAAAACACATTTAATTGTGTTTAATTTTTTTTTTTTTCCCCAGAGTCACCTTCAAGATTGGTAAATACCAAAAGGCTTGAGATTTTTCTAAAGTTTAGGTGATCTGAATATAGGGTATTGACTCACATAGGGATGGGCTCTAAATGGGGGATTGAGATCCCTATTGTTCTAGCACATATTTTGATCTGGACTAGTAGAAAATGTTTTGTTCTAATGTCCGAACCACTCTGTACATTGGTGATAAAATGCTGCATACACATGTGGCCAATACTTTTATCAATACAAATTTCCGATCTATAATGCATATATAGCTGACAGCTCAGCTATAGCTCCAGAGACTTAATTTGCTTCTGAAATCAGCTCTGCTCTATGTCAGGAATAACATGCTGCCATGGTAATAAGCTGTAAGGTCCCCTTTATGAAATAACCCCCTGGATTCTGGCAAATTCATGCTCTTCCACATGATGCCAATTATAATGAGGTGAAAACAGAGGTATATAAAAACTTAGGCATATAGTCAGTTTTTGCCCTCAGGCATGAATAATTAGGATGAATAAGAACAATCATTAATATAGTAAATTTTATCTGTGGGTGCATCTTCATATATGTGAAAAATGGGACTGTATTGAAAACAGAGTCTAAATGCAGAATCTGCATTTATTTTTCCCAAAAGCATTTTACCTGATTTTTCATGCTGCTCATTTTTGAATAAATGTATCATGACTATGACAAACACATGAAAAGCAAGTTTGATGAGAGCTCAGTCCAGCTACTAGCTCATTGTGTGTTATCATGAATTCTTCTTATTAGATTGACTAGTATTTGCAGATTGTTATTCCATCTTTGCTATTGATAGAGGTATAGTTTCACATCAGGGCTTTATGGTCATATTATCCTTACTAAAACAGCAGTTGAGTAAACTGGATTTCTAGAAGGCCTGCCCCTACCACTCAATACTTGGCAGGCAGCTTGATTATTGAGAAATCTGAGGTAAAGGACTCTGTTCTTTGTAAGGACCAATCATATTGCTGTCAGAGCATATATGGCAGCTTTTTGTGTACTGTTATCTAGCGGTAAATAAAAAAGCAGGTAAATCTGTCTGCCCAGTGTTCTGGACAGGAAAGAGAAAAGAGGACAAACTTTGTATTTCCCAAATTAGGAAGTGATTAAATGTCACCTTTTTGTGTTGCACTTTCTTATGCCACTGTATGTACTTATGTCCCATGCCCGATTGGAAAATGAGATCAAGAGGTATACAAAAACACATGTGGATTTTTTGTCTAAAAAACAAGCTCTAAGTGATTAGTTTATTTCTAGATAAGAGTCTTTGAAACTTTTAATTAAAACTGAAAATTTCTGATTCTGTATTATCTGTCCAAACTGTTGGACATTATCTCTCTGACATACAAGTTGGAAGAAAAGATGGTATGCAGATATGGTGTTAAAAAGCCCTAATAACAGCTCTAAAGAGAAAAAATTAGGCCAACATACTCATTTATAGTAGTGACCCAATTACAGATATGAGTTGTTACTGCATATAAAATATTTGTGCACAGCCACAAAGAAACATAATTCAGCCACACAAATACTATGTGGAGGTGACCTTTTCAAATGACTCTTCAAAGTTGTTGGCACTGAGCAGATATTAAGGACGAGGGCTTGGTAAAGAATTTTCAAGTGGGTTAAGAACCAATAAATGTCTAAAGATATCTTTGAATAACTTGTAAAGGCTATTTTATTTGTGATGGGCTGACATAAATATTATCAATGTTTACTTGTCTTGCTCCTGCAGTAAATGGGGAAGGAGTAAGCGTAAGTAAGTGCCAGAAGCTCCCTGACATTGCCTTCCCTCATTTTTCTGTGCTGTTTAAATTGTGAATGATTTATCCAGAACTCTTCATTGCAATGTGGTTCCACCTCAGTGGTGGTGTGTAATCCAAAAAGCCCACTCTTCCAATGTAAGAAAACAA
>JAYRBT010000093.1:16597861-16609141 GCA_036023395.1 Myiotriccus ornatus
AAACTTTTTTTACTATTGTTCTACCAGCAAACGCTTTAGCAGTATTCATTCATGCAAATGTTCAACTTCCATGAATAATACTCCTTGTGATTAAGGTAGCTTTTCTCTTGAAACGTAATTTAATAAGCATTGCGAAATTTGTGTAGGCCAAAGCACACATGAAAGTATTTTGTTAAGCTCCCTGATATAACAAATCTTACATTTGTTATGTACAGAGATCCACTCAGATATCATAGAGATTTGGATGACCTCACAGAGGTAACTTAAAGGCTTGAGTTTATTCATACATAGTGTTATACAAGTTCAAAGCCCTATTTCAGTGTTGTAGGTAATGAAGGAAAGAAAACACCATTCTGTCCATCATTACGAATTTCTCCTTTACAGTAACATTCCCCTTCCCAGTGCAATCAGTAACATAAGAATTATCATCTCTGCAGTCATTGCCTTCTCATATTAAGCTTTGTCATCTGGGTATTGTCATTGCTGTATTTGTCCCAGCGCCCTCCCATGTTGCTGCCCTGTTCCCCCTGTCATCAAGTACATACAGAACACCCGAACATATGGGGATTTACCTTATAAATACTGATCCAACACTCTCTGTAGGACTGACTGGGGTGTCATTACTTGAGTTTCGGAAGCTGTTCCGACTTTCAGAATGAAAAACGGAGTCCTCTGAGAAGTTTCCTTTTCTCAGCATTTTAATGGAGTTAACTGCAGATTTAGGTAAGTTCAGTTCTAGAGTGATTCTGGAAACGTACAGCTTTTCACTGCTGTAGGAAGTGCTGTCTTGCTGTGAGTCCAGCTCCACCCAGATTTAAAAATCAGTTAATGAGTAACATATTGATGTGACGTTATAAGGGAGTTTACTTTTTTATCCACAGCACTTCATAAGTTCACTTGAAAACAGAAATCGTCTAAATCTAAGTGCACTGTGTCTTTGAAATGTCATTATTAATAGCAATATCTTATTTTGATGAATTAAGAAGGAATGTAAAACAAAAACTCTTATTTCAAATGATGTTTTGTTGACATTTTACCGAAAGCTGTAACGTGGTCTGTTATAAATTCTACTTTGTGAATTATCTACCTGTCTCTAAGTACCCAAGTTCGAATAACATGTGTATGTTTCAGATGTGACTATGCCCACCCGTCCTTACATGTCAGATTATTATATTGCACTTCTCCAGTGACAAATTTGTGCACATGTGTGCACGTAGCTGCTATAAAGACAGATCATTGCAGTTCAGTTTAAAAATAGATAGTATTGATTCTCAATGCACCAAAAGCCAGTGGGACAAAACCAGTTCGCCTAACCAGTTTTTCCATAGGAATTGGCAAACATTAGCTACAAACTGACATCGTTTTCTGTTTGTTGAAGATTACTATAATGATTAGGTTAGTCAAGGAAATGATCAGTGATATTTCTTTAGATTGCAAATCCTCTTAAAGTATCAATTTAACATTCAAGGCATCCAGAAGTTCTGTTAGACTTCATTTAGGACCCGCAAGGTAATGAGGATTTCTCTGTGAGACTGAACAAAGATGTTGAGTGTAGTGCTTTCTTTCTATTCTTAGCATCTATAAGCAGATTGTGAAACAATACAAATGCATTTGGACTGTCCTGGGTTTGTTCACAGGTTTTATTTGTAAACTCAAAGACATCTAGTTATACTATGATGATTTTTTTTTTTTGGGGGGGTGGTGTGTCTGATTTCTTTACATAACTAAATACTTGGTTTTTTTAAACATAAAATTTGTTTGTGGTCAGTATTAAACTGTAATGAAATCTATAAATGTGTGAAACAATAACTATTGAAATACAGGATTAGCATAATAGATAAGAAGCAAAACTAAAGATGAAGCAGCTATTTCCTTGGAAGTGAAAATTCAAAATAAATGTGAGAAGTCTGGGGAGATAAAAGGCAGAAAAGAAATTAAATATATGCTCTTCATCATCTTAGGTATTCCTTGGGAAACTTGTACTTAAGAAGCTGTATTTAAGCTACTTAGAATATGACTTAATGCCTCCTTGCTACTCTGTACATCTTTGGTTTCCTGCTACCTAGGTCTTTTTGTTACTTTTGTTACTCTTTTTCATACTAGGTGATCATAGGCCAAACACAAGGCTGGCCAGCTAGGCAAAGTCTCTGTACTTTATTCCTCCTCCATAAAACAAGTGATACAACCTTCAACAAATATTGTAAAAAAAGCTTTTACCTTCTCTGGTCACAAAGAGAATTTGCCTTGACTCTGTTGTGTAGTTCACATCTACTCAAGATAGGAAGTCTTTATTCTTCTCAAAGAAAGAAACATTCTTAAAACTGATTAGAAAACTAAAGTGAATATACTGAGCTTGTAAATCATTAATATGAAGTATTTATCTTTGAAAACAATCTGTACAGTAAAATGTAATGAAAACCCTTTATTAAAAGTTGGAATGGCAATTGTGTTTACTCTGTATGTTAAAGAACAAGTACAGAGAGAAGGCAATGATTTTTCCCTAAATGGGTAATTTCAGGAAAGTTTTTTAGGAAGGAACAATTATGGCATGGTTTTTTCTTCAATGTTATGCATCTTTGCCGTTGTCTACAAAACAGTTACGTTCTCTCACAGAGTATTGTGTCTGCCTCTGAGCAACAGTTTTCTATCCTGTGCTACCAACAGGGTAAGTCTATATTTTCCAGCCTGCAATTATGTGACTACTTGCACATGTCTGTACTGAATAGCTTCTAGGTTTACCCACTCTAGTGCTATACTAACCAGGTCAGGTACTAGACTAGGGAGTTAAATGCTTTTGTGTCTACACAGCTGGTATTATTGACCTAGTCTAGGTTTAGCTCAGGCCTGACTACATATAATCACAGTATCGTTTAGGTTCAAAAAGACATTTAAAATCAAGTCCAACTGTAAACTTAGCACTGCCAAGTCCACCTTATGAACTTTGCTTCAGTTGCACTTGGTGTTACGTACGGTCATGTAAACGAAACAGGCTTGTGTGACTGTGCCCTGAGACTTTTACTGCTGCTGCTTATTAAGAGATCTTACCTTTCTTGAATGTTGCAGCAGTTACTACCTGGATTGACAGAAAGAAGAGGAGCAGGCCTGTAAGATGCATTTCTGGTAGGAGCAGAGAAGCATAGTGGTGGTAATGCTGTAATTATATCCCAAGACATGGCGATTTCCTCTCCTTCTTACCAGGCTCATACAAACTGAGTTTGCTATTGATTTCTAGTGCCTCTGCAGAACTGTGATCTTGAGATGTTTTGGAGACGTTTTAGGGCTGGAAAAGAGTAGATGGTTGTTTGCAGTCAGAAGCCCAAAAAGGCTGACTTGATAGTGCCTATATAAAAGATATGACTTGAATTCATGCCATTTTTATTCCAATAGCATCTAAGATGTATGATCAACTTTGGGACTGCCATATTTGGATGCAAGGGAACGCAAATCTTTTAGTTTATAATCTATAATCACTAGACAAATTTTTAAAGCAGTCTATCACTCTCTGAATTTCTGATTCCTGGTATCCATAAATTTTTTGGGCGTAGGTTTAGATACCTACAGAAATTTCAGGTATAGAGGTTTGGGGCAGATACAGTACTTAATTTTCTTGTCTTCTTACTTCAGACCTCTTATACAGACACCAATATCTTTTCTCTTTCTGATGTAGTGGATCAGGTGTGGGGAGAAGTTGATACTCCTGATGGTGTGACTATCTGCTGTACAGGGACTTCTCCCCAGAGAATTGTTTTTCATCTTCTGAAGAAATTGGTAGCTCAGTGGCTTGTAAGCTTGAACACTTTTTTTCACTCCATCTCTTACTGTCTCATACAACGAAAACAGCTTTCCCCTTTATTTATGTTCCTCTTCCTTTAGTTTATTTCTCAACTGCATATGTGTATTTGCCCCCCAGTGTGTCCTTATTTTTCTCAGTTATCACACTCTGCCCTTTAATTCTGACCTTTGTCACTGACACTCTGTTATCACTTACCAGCCACTCTAGATCTTGTGGAGTCTAGCACTTTGCAATCATTTCTGATAAGCAGGCAGAAGGAAAAAAAATGTGGTTGGTGTCCTTGAACCTCATACAGTTTTTATTCTCGATCTGCAGCAGTCATCACTAAAAGGCTAGAATTTGTCCTGAAAAATGTACAAATGTATTTTATCTTTTTAATTCTCATGACTGCTGGTTTTTTTTAATTAATTTATTTTTTTTTAAAATTTACAATAAAGTTAATTACTGCAGGAAAAGAAGTGGTGGATTATTATTGCTTTTTCAATCCCTGGAGCATTTCTTCTGAGGACAGTGATACTAGGAAATATATTAGTAGTGCCAATTGTGTTGCACCCATTTTAGGTCCTTATGTCTTTACTAAAATGTCCTCATGTTATTGGATAGGAAGCAAAAAGTGATGAAATCTGGGTATTCAGAGCAAGAGGTTTCATTTATGCAAGGAAAGCCTTTGTATCGTGTGATAGCTAACTGCTAAGAAACTACATAAAGACTGCAAGTTGAAGTGATGATAAAAGGAGATATTAATAAAATATGTAAAGGGATGTTGCGAAATATATTCTGAACAAAACATTCAGTTTTATTACCATCTAAGAATGAATCAAATCAACAATAAAACAGCTGCTGTGCTTGTGGCAGAATGTCATATTACTGATTTGGGATGGTAATGAATGCTATTATGTAGAATCTTATAAGAGTTTACATCTTGGCTGGACTACAGCTACAAACCTTATAAATTTTTTTATAAAGAGCAGGGGAGTTGATGAGTGGGCATTTTATCAGTTTCCTCTGAGTCTCAGAATTTACAGCCCTGTAAATTGGAATAAGACTGTGCATAATTAGTCCGTTATGATCCCTACAGTAACCAGGTGGAGGATAGGGGAAGCAATATTTAACTAGTGACCTGAAGAAATGAGTTCTTACTTTACGGGTTTAGCACACATAATTTTTGGGTTTTTTTTGCTGTATATACAGAAGCAGCTGCCTGATTCAGAACTGACATTGTCTTTCATGGTTAGGATTGCCTTCAGTTTTTGTTTTCCTTTTTGCTGCACAAGTCTGCACAAAAATTACTATCTTTCCTCTGAACTGTACATTTGAAAAGTGCATCTTTCCACAGGTAATTCCAGAAGGAAATATGGGTCAGACGTACTTCACCCTAAAATATCAGTTTGGACATTTTTAGATAGGTTTTATATCTAGTGTCTGATATTCCTTTTTCTAATCTTAGATTTCTTGGTTTTCCTTTTGAACTGGGATTTGATCTGTTCTACTGTGTGCTTAATTTGCAACAGTGAGATATGCTTGATTTGTATGTCAATTGTGCCTATTTCTGCTTAAACTTAAACAAATACTGTGTTGAGTATGTGGGATGCTATAGGACAATACTGAGGATTGCTGTGCCTGCTTCTGTCCTGCTCTGAATGCTGCAGAAGACCAGAACTGGTAGAATCACAAACACATTTATGGAAAAAAGAGACAGAAAACTTTTTCAACTGGTTATGTGCAGTGACAGAGGTAGATGAACACACAGAATGTGTCATAGAAGAATTCATAGAGGAATGACACCTAGAGGTACATAGGAATGAACTGAATGGTGTGGTATTCACCTTTGTGGAAGCCAGTGACTGTTTTTCTCTGTGGAAGCCAGTGACTGTTTTTCTCTTTAGTAATCTTGCAGTTGGAGCATGCACTTTAAACTACGTCTTTTCTGCTCCCTGGCATGGTGGTCACCTCAGGAGATGCTGTTTTGCTTCCTCCAGTGTATAAATGATCCCCTTCATGCCCCTAGAACTCTCCTGTGCTCAACCTCTGGAGGCATATAGCTGAGACTAACCCAATTAAAGTATTTGGGCATATCTGTATTTGGATACTTTATCTCCAAGCAGGAAAACCTTTTTTAAGAATTAAGAATTAATTTAAGAATTAAACCCCCAACCAATGAACTTGGAAGAAAAACATTGGGGTGGAGAATTGGGTCTGATGTGAGGTTATGAAAGGCAACTCTCATAAGTTTAACTTTCATAACATTTAACTTAGAAGACAGGGCTTTGTAAAACTTTCTTGTAATAGAGAGAAATGTCGAATTCTAAAAATTCAAACTTTAATGCTTGAGAAACTGAGGCTTACATGGAAACATAAGACAAAAAGTCTCTGAGCTTGTTGCCCTGTGTGAGTGAAAGACTTGGGTTTACTATTAGCAAGAAAAAAAACACATTGTCTGCTTGAGTGAAGACTACTGCTACTACTAAAGCCTGGATGTTTGCAGGATGCGCTTTAAAAAGTTATATAAATTCAGCTTTGTAAAAGACTGCATTTCCCATTCTTGATGTGATGTCTAGAGGCTTGTATTAATAGCAGTTTAAGCACTAAGAAATGTGAATTCATCTATTCTCTTAAGTACTGGAATACTAATACTAATATCTTTATTTACACAGATCAATCTGATGAGTTTGTCCAGGTCATGCTTTCAAACTTTTTTGTAGTAATGATGAAGATTACAGAGAAGTGTGGAGTAAAATGTTGCTCAGAATGAGAAGTGACAATATTTTACCAAGCTAGTGGCTGCTGACATGAAAGGAAGAAATAAATTCAGTAAACAGCATTGTGATATGTTGAAAATTTCTCCTTATCCATAGTACTTTCATCTCTGAGGGGAGCTTATGATAGCTGCCTTCTGGCCAGACCTCTGCTTTATTAAACACTTTAGTTGGTAAATGAAGTATCAGTATGTACAGTGTAAAATACCACTGCTGACAGTATATTGACACCTCCTCTCAAGCGCTGCATGGCCAAAGGCATTAGTGAATAAAACAGGAAATTTCAGCAAGGTTCACCTACTGTAGCAGCACCAAGAAGATGCATGATACAGTAATAACATCAGTGAGATAGCAACTGGTAACACAGTTGTCAGTAAAACAACAACAAGGTGGTAATAGAAATAAAACTCTGACAAGGCCAGTTTTAACATGTCAGTGTAACAAATTGTTAAAGCAGGAATGGCGTTTCAGGCATTACACAAAACACCACCTAGGTGAACAGAAGCTTCATCAGACTTCTGATCCAGCCAGTGTCAGACAACCCTGTGCTGCAATAGTGAATTTAATTTGTAGATAGGAGGCACAGGAAAACCTCACTTGACAGAAAATTGCTTGCAGTGATCAATAAAGATGATCTGAACAAGTCATGGGTTTGGTTGCTATGATTTTCTCAGGGAGAGATTAGACTAGCCCAGGAGGAAAGTACACAGATTCAGAAAATTTAAGCACTTCAGACCTGTTTTTCTGTTCTTTATAAGAAAACTGGCAGTTTACTGTCCTGACGTAGTCCTGATCAGAATATGGGCCCAGCTGTTAATGTGTTCCCCGTCTATCTCTTACCATGTATTTTTATTTAACACAAACAATAGGAGGAAGTGTTGGAGAGACAAGATTAATCTTACGTGATTGCACAGTAGAGTGCTTCCTGAAAGTAAAATAAAAGTACGTATTTTGTTAGAAAGAAACTTTTTCCTTTTGAATGCCTTTTCAGAGGTAAATGTCTATCCCTGCATATGCAGACATCTCTTTTTATATGGTGTCTTTGTCTGTGCAATTGTGTTAAAAGCAAAACACTTTTTGCCCAGGCATGACCATTAGAAGGAGCCTGGGTGAGCTGGACTCTGTCATCCCTGCAGGTATTTAAAAGACCCATAGATGTGGCACTTGAGGTCATGGTTTAGCCATGGACTTGTCAGTGCTGGGGTAGCAGTTGGACTCATTGATCTTAGAGGCCTTTTCCAGCCTAAATGATCCCATGCTTCTAAGTCAGTGGTAGCTCTAGAGCCTATCTGCTGCTGATGTGCGTACGGTTGCACAGCAGGGCTGCAAAGAAAGAAGGAGTCTGCAACAGTCTTGTGCAAATTGGTGAGGTGTTTGACACATGTATTTTTCTTTTTTTCTTTTAAAAAGTTTTTTTTTTTTTTCCCTGAAGCTTGTAAGCATACAAGCCTGCATGTCCCCAGTGGGAAGATTTATCTTAAAGTACACATCAGTTAAAACTGATAGTTGGGCCCTATTTACTATTTAAGAGAGTTTGCACCACATCAACTACTTATAAAGAAATTGCAATTACGGAGGGATAGGTTATAACAATAGAGCCTCATTAGTCTAAAATACCTCTGTGCATGTTCTAATGAGGAGCTTAACACATTGTACAAACAACACCTAATGAAGTTAATGCCACCCTTGAGAGTTGAGTAACAGTAGACCTCTTTTTACAATTACATTAAGTGAAACTTGAAGATGTGAAGGTATTTGGGGAAGGTTAAAAGAGCTCGACTGATTTTGATCTAGTCTCTGTTACCAATTAATGCTGAGTGTTTGAAAAGCCTATTCAAGCAGCCCATGTCACTCAAATAAGTGAGACAGGGAGAGCCTTCAAAACTTCAGCTCTTCAGTGTGACCAGCAACACAGAACTGTGTCCTTGAAGTACCTAATACTTCAGATGAGTTACCTAAAGCTATTATTTGGCTCAATTTGGAGTAGATAGTATTGCTGAAAGGAGATGAATCGTGGTAATTTTAGTCTGATCATCTCTGCATCCATTCCTCAGGTGATGGTAGCTGGGGTTAGGTTTCTAGCAACCTTCTTTACATATCTGTTTCAATATTCGTATGGCAACTTTTGCTATTCCTAGAATGAAGGTGAACAAACTTAAAACAGATTAGTGCAGCAAAGTTGACAACTTGCAAGAAAAACTTCTGTATTAGTCATTAGAATATATAGAAACATGTTTGAAAATATAAGGAAGCACTTTAAAATTCTGTACATGATATGACAACCCTTTTTTACTTTTCAGTGATTACATACTTTGAATTAAAAATTAAAGCGATTGGAATTTCCATCCAGACCATTACTCTGTATTGTGCTGTATTGAAAAATACCTTCTACACTGAACAGAAAAATGTAATAAGCTACCTGTTAAGCTAATAGCATAAAAAGCCCAAATAAGTTGTTGATGTGTGCAGAACAGTCTTTTATGTTGAAAACTAAGTATAGATTTCTAGGTCAGTTTGTTATGCCAAGCTATTAATTTGTTATTGATAATATAGTAATACCCTAAGCGAACAAAGTCTGTTTATACAGAAGACATAGCTCAGTGTTCCAGTAAAACTGGAAACAATACTTTAGACTTTTTAACATCTAGCTATAGATTTATAATATTATTTTTCATTACTCGCAATTTAAAATTATAATAATATTGCCTATTAATTTTCTGAATTATAAAACCTGATAGTAAATTATTTGTGTTAAGGAAAGACACAAAATATCAGAAATACTTCTTTTTCTCACTTGATAGTTTTGCTGGTAACTTTTAACATTTTTGTTGGTTTTATATCTAAAAAATTAAATTAAACCTCTGCAGTCATACTTCGAATCAGTTTTGGTTTATAATCAGAATGGTTGCATAGTTTAAGAGGTTTGATTTAGGCCCACCATTCTAATGCTGTATTAATCCTATGTCATAGAATCACAGATTCACTGAGGTTGGAAAAGACCTTCAGCATCATTGGATCCAACCTTTGACTGAGCACCATCACGACAACTAAATCTTAGCACTGAGTGCTATGTCCAGTTGTTTCTTGAACACCTCCACGAACTGTGACTCCACTACCTCCCTAGGCAGTCCATTCCAATGCTTAACCATCCTTTCAGTGAAAAACTTCATCCTGATATTCAACTCAAACCTTCCCTGGCACAGCTTGAGGCTATGTCCTGTCTCTAAAAAAGTGTCCTTAAAAACTCACTGGTTTATACTAGGTTCTTGAAGTGTGATGGTAACTTTCCATGTACAGCAGCAGTTTTCAGCAGCAGATTTCTTTCTGTGCATTGTTATTCAGGCAAGCACTGTATCTGTTGTTTGCCTAACATGTTGAAGCTAATTTTTGGGTTCAGCCTTGTTTTGAGCTTTCCCTGAGAAGCTAGGAAAGGTAGATTGTAATACGATTCTTCACTGACAGTCTGCAATTGTTGTCTTGAATTCTTCTCCTTGAACTTTAATTAGGCTTCCAGCAATAAGACACCTATTTTATAAATTCTTACGAATCTGCAGTGATTATACCACCACTGGTTTTCATTATTACTCTTATTTTTCTGATGCAGTCTGCTGTCCATTAGTAGCTTAGTAGTTTACACACTTTCTCGTTCCCTCATCCAGTAAAGTTTCCCTATGACTCAACCCATTATTCCTCTCCTCCAATTCTACATGTGTAACTTTTTTTTTGTGTGTGTGTAGGTGTGTAGCTTTCTTCTTCCAAAACAAAATTACCACCTTTTATGGTTAAGCTGCCATTTTTACACCAAAACTCCCAGAAAATAATATAAATCCTTCTCCTGCTTCCTGGTATACCCTCAAGGGTTATGGAAGTGCACAAACTGTTACTTTGAAATGAAGACAAAGAAGAAGTAAGCTGTTTGGAAATAATAGTCCTGCTCTTTATGTGCAGTGAACTTATGACATTCATCAGGGAGTAAACTGGAAAAGGTTCAGGAAACAAAAGGTCAGGTTCTGTTCTGTACAATCTAATTTTTTTTTAATCTGCAATGTAAATTGCATTTTCTATGTAAATGATTTTCAAACCTGTTGACTAACTCTTTGAATTAATAAAATAAGGAAAGTCTCCCAAAGTATAAATTAGTATTTCGTTGAATAATTTACATTATCACTAGAGCAGCATAAGTCTTGGATTATTTTAGAGAACAACAGTTAAAAGTGGGGAGAACACCTCTCCAGACTTGTAACACGAGGGCAAGGTTTAATTTTCTGATGTAATGAAACAGATGTGATGGAGACAGCACTACTCATAGAGGTGATGAAGAGATGGCTGATAAAATATTCTTCTGAAGCGTTATCCTGTTTTCTTATTTTGCTTTTCAAAAATCGCTCCCCGAAGCGGGTTATTCTCCTCTTCTGATTCCTTTTAATGGCAAGAGTACTAAACATACGGGGGAACAGCACCATCTAGTGGGTCCTGACACGGTGGTGGCCTGTGCTGGATTTTTGCCTTCCTCTCCCTTGGGAGCCACAGTCAGGGATACTACACCTGCATCTCTTTTGCTGTTGCTGCATCTACCAGCTCCCATTTGCTTGGGATGGTGGCTAATGCAAATAATAAACTACAGGGCCTGCCGTCAATTTTGAAAATAGTATGCAAAAATTTAGTGTGTGACTTTTCTACAGCTTGGGGTGAGTTCTGGATCTTTAATAATCCATTGAATTATTTAATTGT
>JAYRBT010000093.1:16625057-16642224 GCA_036023395.1 Myiotriccus ornatus
AGCACTACTTTTAAATATAATCAGGATATATACAGATATAGATATATTTATGCATAAATAAATGCATAAATGAATACATATCTACCTAGACTACATTAAAAGGTAGTCCTGCCTTTGATTTATATCAGCCAGTTTGTCCTATATACAAAGGATTTGAATGCAAAGCTATCTAAAAAACCCCACAGGTGTTGAAATTCAGAAATAATGCTCATTTCATAGGAGCATTTCCTTCTAATAACTCTTTCCTGTTTTGAAAATATTTTAATTTCTGTAAAAACCTTACAAATATCTTTACATGGAAAGGTTGTAAACCAGAATGTATTGGAATCTGTAAAGGGAAGGACTGGATATTCACTTGTGTAGCAATGGAAGCAAGGTGGGAAGGGAAGAATTGATGAATGGACATTGGAGCTTTCCATGGTTATTATGCATGGATGTGTCTGTGCATTATGTTTGTGTTTGTGGCAAGTGGTGCTTCTGTGGCTTCTGGGAACTGTAATTTCAAACCCCCATAAAATACGTGAAAAAATCTATGACTTGCAATGTTGCCTAAAATAGAAAAAACTTTCTGGACAATATTAATATAGGTAAGGTAGAAAATGTTTCTTTTAATAAATTGCATTATGGTGCAGCAAATACATAAGGTGCACATGAGTGTCCAGGGGTTTTACAGTTTTATAGTACTAATCCATTCAGTCTGAGGACTATCTGCCCCCAGGACCTCCCCAGATCTACCCCCCGGCACACCTCCCTGGAATTGAGTTGGAGGTCTCAAGACCCCTTTCTTCCTCATCTTCCTCACAGGACACATGGTCTTTGGAGCTCCTTCAAAGTTCCTGGGCCTTCAAGGTTCCTTTGGCTATAATGATATCTTATTATTCCGGTCCTGATTCATATGACCCAAACAAGATGTGCTCGCTAGAGTCTTTTCCCTTGAAAAGAACATTGAAAAAAATCTGAAGAATTTAGAAAATTCCGTAAGAAGTGTGAGAACAGGGTTTGATAACTGTCAACTGCTATTTTAAAGCGTAAGATACTTTACAGCCATACTAAAAATCCCTATTTGCTATAAAATTTAAGAATCATAAGGCATTAGCAAGAGCAGAGAAGTGTGTGCATATGTTAGTATATTAAATTCTTATTAATTTGAATGATAGTTTTGTAAAGATATAACTGCAGAAAACTATTAGGACACAGTGAGAGGAAAAACAAAAGCACAGGAAAAAAGGTTGCCTGAAGTGTTCATATATGTTTTTCTATAGCTCTGTATTGCATTTTTTTCTACCTTCTGAATTACTATGTTTTGTTGTTTCTACTGACTACCAAGATAAATGTTAATGAAAGTAGAGAAGACCTGGAAGTGGCTCAGTTGAGTATGTCATAAGCTGGTAGTAGCTTCAGCAGATGTAGGAATTAATTTTTTCCCATTCATCTAGATCAAATAAAACTAATATATTTCCTAGCAAGCTAGAAGAATACCTGGAAACTCACTGCATATACAGACATGAGCAAATTTTTGTAACTGTTGCTAGGAAGTTATTTTTGGTTAAAAGAGCTTTGAGGTGCTTTAAGGTTACCTACTAGGGTTTATTTTAGCTTTGTTTGTTTTCCTAGTTGTTCATTTTGCCTCATTTTGACAAGCAAGTAGTAGTTGGAAGTGTTATGATGGTGCAGTTGGGATAACATGAGCTTGCTTTCTTTTAACACTTAGCCTACATGACAGTTGTCTCTCAATCTGTTCACTTCTAATCACCTGCTTCGTATCAGAGAAACAGCAGAAAAATACATACTGCTTTGTAATGAGCATGCATGGGTGTGAAACCTACACTCTCACTACTAATATACAGCCACTTTTTCTCTGTGCAAGAGCAACTTGTTCAACTTTTGTGATTCTTTCTTCCACTTCATTTATTTGCCTACTGCTGTCTGTAATTAAATATGAGGGTATGAGTACCTATATTGAGTTTTTCTGGTTGTTCAGACTCTTAATTTCAAAACAGCTAAGGAAATACGTATTTTCCCTCCCTCATATTTTTTCAAATATACATCAAGAAGGTTTACATCTGTGTATGTATTTGGTTGCATCTGTCAATGACAATTAAATTCCAAAGGAGGTCGCTGACTTCAAAAGGCAATAAATATAGTAAGGTGTTTATGGGCTGTGGCACTTTTCTTTTGTCTAGGCAATGGTTTCTTACACCATTACCCTAGTGCTAGAAGGCTAGGAACTGAGAAATGTTTTGCTTGATCTTTTAATCAAACTGCCCTTACAGTGTGCTTCCTGTATAACCCCCTGGAGTTACAATGTTTGTGCTTGATTTTTCTTCCTGCTGCTGAAGGAGAGAATACTAATTGTTCAGTACATCCAGATACCTTCATTGAATCTTTGTTCTGGAAGTTATCAGTAGAGCACAGAGAGCTTGGGACAGCACTACTTGTAAGGCTGTAGTCCATAGCTGCTGAAAGTGACCCTCTGGCACTCTCACTCCTTATGCATATACCTTCTAGTATAAAGGGTACTTTGTTGGTGTCTAGGTCAACAGAGCAGAATAGCCAAGTGGATAGAGTTATTGCCCCATCAAGAGTGGCTAGAGCTAATTTAATGTTACTTGTTTATGGTCATGGAGCTTTTTTGTTCACTTTGATGACGTTAGGGCTAAGCTTTTTAGTTGTTTTTTGTGTTATGGGAAAAGGGGCAGCAGAAAGCAAAGACTAGATTTCCCTATTTTCTGGACAGATGCTTGAGATGATTATTTTTTCTTTGTTATTGGTCATTTTAATATTTGAATCTGTCTTCTGATGCTGACAGTCAAATAGTGACAGGATCAAATCCTGAGAAGTCAAACAAATATTCTGCAAAATCTGGTAAACCTTAGACTACAGTTTGATGGCTGTCCACTTCCTGGTTTTTCACTTGTCTGTTCTGCCTTTGGTATTATTAAAAAGCAGTTTAGCTGAACATCTGCATATCAGCTAATCATTCACAGAGTCCTCATCTGACCATACCTTGAGATGAAACCACTCTGTTTCTTGCTGGCATGGTAGAGATGAAGAGAGTCATATGTAGTAAACACACTGTAAGAACTAAGGGAGGTTGTCTGATCTTGAAAGAAAGTATTCTTTTAACTAAAATAAATGTATTGGAGTTTTTTGAGAGCCAGTTTAAATAAAACTGCCCTTTTGTCTCATGAATGGGCAAAAAATGAAGTAAGTAGTCCTAGTGTGGTTTTTTTTTTCTCCAAAGAATTCAGATGGTTTTATAATCTGAAAAAAACGCAAAGTGCAATTCAAGCAGTAGGAAAGTGAGATGATACAATTCATGGTCAACTTTCATTGTGTTGTTCTTTCTTGTGATAAAAATGACCAGATCACAGGAAAATTTGGACAAGCAGTAAGAGAGAAGGCTTGGCTGTGTAAATTAGCTGCTATATTATTCTAAACTTATTTGAGCACTGTGGACTGTAGACAATTTGTAATTCACCTAAAACAGCCTCATGACCTATAATGACTAGGATTTGAGTATTATAATCTGAATTTACTTAACAAGATAATTAAATATTTAAAATCAGTTCATTTAGAGGATAGAATGGATTATCTCTCAACATTTGCAGATATCTGTCCTTCTATTTGTACGCATGACTGAATGTTCTCAAATCTTTTGTTGCAGCTTTCTTTCAAATTTCGTAACTTAGCTTTTCCCGTAACAATTTGGACTGTGAAGAGGTTTTTGTTGTCCTAGGAACCGAAGGAAAAGAAATTATGCAATGCTGAATAAGACAAAATGGGTTTAATCCTCATTGCAGTGTAGAAAAGCACTCATAAAAGTTAATTAAGCTCAGGAAACAGACAGCAAGATAATTAAGATTAGGCCTAATTTTACACGGCAGGAATTCTGTGATGTTTTCCAAGGGACATCATGTAGAGAAACTCCAGGCTTTCAGTCAGATTCTCAAAAGATCATTACAGATGATGTTAAACAGCAAGACAGACTAAAGTGATGAGGAATATATTTTCATTTACATTTCTTTAAAAGGAAAATTCTGCCGTAAACATAAAATAAGACTAAATACACAGTTTATTATTTTATGAAATGAGATATCTACGTGAATCTGTTGCTGAAAAACAGTAACTATTACCACAAAAAACCTGGATGTATTTGTTGCTTTCCTCTGCCAGACTAAAGTCCACCATGCTGTACCGCAGTTTATTATGTTCTAGAAAACTATGAGAAAGGTCTTTTGTTTAAATCAGGCATACAATGTTCACTTTCCTTCCTTTGTGGACCTTAGACATAACCTGCAGTATTCCATGGGCTGGCAGTGTAGCTTCCTATTACTGCCTGATAAAGAAAATCCATACAAAACCTAATTACACACTTATCCACTCCACATTTTTATTACTAAGTACACTAGAAATCTTAGAAATGAAAATGAGGAATAAATTATACAGAACTGTGGATTCTGGTTATTTTTTTTTTTTTTCTGAAATGCTTCTACTAATTCTCTGTGTAGCAAATTAGTCTCATTTCTTATTAGGCTCAAGTCAATTGTTTAGACAGCAGTGGTGTATTCGGTATGCCTGGGCTTATACACTAGAACTGTCAAAAAGTTCTCTATGCTGGGTAAAGAATTCTGGGAAATATTTTGTAGTTTCTTTAATATTTTCCATCCAGTAACATTTGGTTATATTGATTTTATGTTTTCTTGTGTAATGGGAGGCCTTGGTTATTTTTGTATTTATGTGCCCTTCCTAAGGAAAGAAGTAAACTGATAGAAAATGTGTGTGTGTGGTGTTAATTTAAAAAAAATCTAAATTATTCAAAGCTGCATATACTAGAAATTATTTTTTGTCATATCTACTCAGTAACAACAGAAATGTGAACAAACATATGTAAAAATTAATTTTTTAAATAAGTTCAAATACATAAGAGGTTGAAGAAATTGTAAGATGATGAAAAATGAGGAGGTTTAACACCTGGTGTGTCAAACAGACTACAAAAACTGAACAACTCTCAGGTTGATGAATCCTCCCTGTGATGCCAGTGTCGTGGCATGGATGTAGATTACTATCAAATAATCTAACACATCTCTGTGTGCTTCTCACATCTCGAATACGGCAGTTTCATAACACTACTTTGACTTAGAGCTTATGTTCCTGGGTCCGTGGCTACATGCACATTTTATATGTCATCCTGAAAATAATTCTAGCTCTCAATATTTAGAGAAAACCTTGAAAACATGACAGAAATGATTCCTTAAATGAAGAAAGTGCTTCTTTCAGCAAAGGCACCCACCTTGCCTTTCGATAAAGGGGCTTAAAATAAAGATGGGGACAGACCTTTTCAATAGGGCCTGTAGCAATAGGATGAGGGGTAATGATTTTAAATAAAAGAGCATAGATTCAGACTACATATGGGGAAGACATTGTTACAATGAGACAAAGTAAGTTCAATGGATTCTTTATTTTTAAAGAATCTAAGCTTTAATTCATTTTAACTTGTAAAATAAAAAGCTCTGTCAGCAAACTCTCTAAAATTAATTTGGTCTTCCAGAAGTTAGTGCCATAATTTTTGTAGGATTAGCTGTATACTTCAGATTAAAAAAAAAAAAAATGGACTTGAGCATTAAAAAAGGAACTGAAACTGTGACTGGACCAGCTTCTCTACAAAGTCTTCATATGTTGGCATCTGTGCACAGAACAAGACAAGCCTCTGTCCTTACTCAGTGCTTTGAAATTCTGCTGAAAACTTTACATCCTTTGCCTCACTCATTTTTGACATTTCTAAAGTTCACTTTTTTTTCTTTTTTTTTTTTTTTAAGTTCCTCCTTGCTCTGGAGTAGTTCCTACTTGCTTTAAAGTAGACTGGTTTGGAAGGTGCAATGTGATTCCCTGTAGTAGCTGTGTTTAAAGCCAGAAGATGTTTGTCTTCAAACAGGAGTTCAACTCAAAGATGCTTATGGGTCCTTTCCAACTTGGGATATTCTGTGATTCTGTGATTCGGGAGCTGTGCACCTAAGGCAAATATGGTCAGTGCTGAAGTGCAAAAGGAGTGTACAAAGCTAGTTCAACAGGTCTGGTTCTCTCATATACCCCCAAGTGCTAATATTTTAAGGTCCTTTGTACATATGCATTCTACGTGCCTTTGTTGTCAGGTAGCTGATTACTGTAACCTTTCTTTTGCTCTGTTTACACAACAGAACACAAATGGAACTGCTGTACCTTACTTATATTTATTGTATTTTATCGTTACGGTAAAACTTGGGTTGTCATCACTATCCTCATTCTTTTAAACTCAGCATTGAACCTCACCCTTCTATTTAGCAATTAACTTCTTTACCTCTGAAGCTGAAAACTTTTTTTACTATATTCCAGCATTGAATGAGGGACTGGGTTTTGTGTGTGATTTGGACTTTTTTTTTCAGTATCTTCTGTTGCTCTTTTTTTGTGGGTATACAGTGTTTTTGAGGATGTCTTCAATGGTGCTGGCTACTTACTAGCGCAGATACTTTTCCTAGGTTGCTGATTCTCACTGTATTTCAGGATGCAAGTTTTCATAATGAATGTCTGTATTTGTGGTTTTTGTAAACCATGTACCCCTTCACTTAAACCAAAACTTAAACAAACCAAAACCCATGGAGCTTTCTGTTCACATATACAGCTCTTTTCCAGAATATAATTTATCATTAGAAAATGGTTTTGTCCTCGCAGGGTCCCTGGGAGGTTTTGTGTCACAATAATTGTACACTGTATCACAGAGTCACAGAATGGGTCAGATTGGAAGGAACCACACTGAGTCATCTGGCCCCAACTCCCTACTAAAGCACGATCATCCTAGAGAACATTGCACAGGATTGCATCCAGACAGTTCTTGTATTTCTCCAGAGAGGGAGATTCCACAACCTCTCTGTGCAGTAGGTCTGATTCTGATTTTGTGTCCTGCTGCAGATATCCAGGCCTGCATGTTGGCACTGAATGTTTTACTGAGACTTTGTAAATGAGATTTCATGTGCAGTTATTTCTTTCAAGGCTGGCTTAATGCATTTATTTCCTTCATGCAGCTGTTAAAAGGTTAAAATTTTAGCTTTGGCCTTTGGCTAGTGATAGAGCGATCTGACTGAATTCCTGGCTAAGCGGTGTGAAATGTGCTGCTAGCAAACAACCATCCATTGTCAAACCACACAGTGTCTGAAGCGTTGTAAACACTTGCCTTGGGTTTGTGCAAAGAACATCTGCAGGGCGCTGTCTTCCTCAAAGTCTGAGTGAAACCTGTGGTGTGGTGTCCAGTGTGCTTTTTTGCTGTGGTGGGAATAAAGGTGGTCATGATCAACCTTGCCTAATCCTTTCAGGCAGAGGCTGTTATCTTCAAAATAGAAACAAGACAGGGAATTTACTGTAGATAGTCACAGAGTATTCTGAGTTGGAAGGGACCTACAAGGATTATTGAACTCTTCAGTGAATGGCCTGTACAGGGATCAAACCCATGACCTTGGCATTATTATCACCATGCTCTAACCAACTGAGCTAATCTCAGTTACACAAATGTTCATTTCAGTCATGTCTTTGCCTCTAAGGTAGTGTCATGTGATTAATATAATTTGTTTGTGGCAACAGCTGGGACTGTATCACCTGGGAATGCCCTGCTCCTGCCTCAAGACTGAGTGAACATGAATCACTTCCGGAATGCTGTGGGTGCTACACTCTTCCAAAGTAAACTGAAATCAAATCAGCAGTATTTTATCTTAGAACACTGGGTAGTTTACTACCGACTTTATATTTTGACTTAATAGGTTGCAAATTAAAACGTGTTTAGTGTCTGAGAAACAGATTTATATTTCTGTTTTACTCATTTGCCATGCTTTTCTGGCTTACAGAGCCTTAGCAAGTCCATCAGTCAATAAAGTACTCCCATTTCCCCTCCCCAAAACTAGGAATTCTCACAATTTCCAAGAAACGTTTTTCTTTTGCTATTGTATTGTGTTTCCTGGAATGTGTCAACAACTGCTCACTGTATGTTGAATATTTGGTCATGTTAGGCAACTGTCTGTAGTAGGCTTGACTTGAAAGTCAAATCCAGTCAGAGCTGGTTGTCTATTCCTAATCTGCTTAAAAGAATCTCACAAAGAATTCTGTATCTCACATACTTCAATGCTTTATTGTACAGTGACAGTTTTCTCACTTGATCTTAGATAGTTCAGAACATTCAGTAGCTGATCCTTGTTAGAATATCAGATGTAAACAATCTTTTCTTTTTCGTTTGGTTTTGGTTTTGTTCTCTCTGAATTATGGAACCTAGTTAAGTTCATCTGCTCTATCTCTGTTTTCTGTTTTTCCCGGTAGTCCAGATTCTCTTGGCTGCAGAATTGTTTTAGACACAAAGTGATAGTTTTAGATAAAAAAACATAGTGTTCATCTCTGGCATTGTCTACTGTGCAAACCTTGGGAAGTGAGAATGCTTCATTTTCAGACCATTACTAAAAGATTTCTTTGAGGCATTTTTTTGTGACTACAATCTTTCTTAAACAGCTGTGTTCTCAACCTTGCTGTTTGACCAATCTGTTCATGACTATCATTCCATTTTTTTTTTAATATTTCTTTGGCACAGATGACTTACAAAAGCTAGTTATAGTGCCTTCTTTTTTTTGTTTGCTCTTTCTATTACTCTAATATTGCAAAAACAATCAGTGAATGTGTATTGCTTAAGTTGTTTTTATCTGGTTTAGTGTGTTTATAGAGAGGATGCTCTGGTCCTGTAAATATGTCACAAAAATATGCAACACCTTTGTAGAGATGCCAGTGGATACTACGGGCCCCATCAGAATGCTCTTAGTGCTGGTGGCTTTACCTGCATGCATATTTATGCATTTTATTGTTCTTGTCCTTTCTTTTCCTGCCTAAAAATTTTAGCATGTCTTGGTTTTCACCCCTCCCACCCCTTCAGAATTTTGCCTATAGTTTGCAGTGTCCTAATGCTGGATATGTTAGACTGAATAATTTTGTCTTTTCTCCCCTTTTCCATGTCTCTTTTTGTAGGTGCCCCACTGCCTGCTTAGCGTTCAGTTTACTGTTGGCCAGATGATGCCTTGTCTTTGCATCTGGTACTAGTCTGAGCTCTAGAAACCATTTCTTTGTGCTATTTTTCATTGCATTAAAGTCATAAAGTGCACCAATTTTCCTCCAAGATTCTGTTTTGGTTTCAGAGTGTGTGAATTTTTTCTTTGCTGTAAGCTTTAGCACAGTGACACAGCTACTATGTGACCCACTATGCAGGGCATTTTTTGTTTTCTTTACACCAGCTTAAGCTATTAATTTTATTAATCTCTCTTATTTTGCACTTATGCACTTCCTTTTCCATAGCTTCCACTTTATTTTTTTATTTCCTGTGTGATTAATGCATACCCATAATGCTTACATATTTTATGCTGTAAATGAATATCTTTTACCTTTTTTTTTTTTTTTCTGAGTAAAAAGTGTTCTTGGCAGTCTAATAGTCTGTGTATTTCTCCCATGTCTGAGCCAGATGTCATAGTTATGAGTATCTTTTATTTGCTTTCATTTTTTTTCCACAGTTCAATGGAATTTTCACATAGTTTTAATCTGCAGTTTTTCAAACTTTATAATTCATAGCCCCTTTAAATCTGTTTTCTTGGTGAAAATAGTCTACATTCTAGCTATATTGTCCTCCTGCTTCTTGTCTTGATACTCTCCTAGTTTTACAAGTATGGAGGATAGTTTCTAATTTGTGAAATTTTGTTCAGCCTTCAAACTTAAAAGTAAGAACAGCTAAGACATTGTAACAATTGAGACATTTTTCCTTTTTTCTTCCTGTGAAATCTTTACTTAATACCTCCTATTGGGAAACTCTTATTTATAACACTATAGATGCTCTGTTGCCAGCGAATGGAAATACTAGTTTTTCTTCCTTTCCTATCACAGACACTAAAATTGCTCTTATGATTGTTTTTGTGGGTCAAGCTAGAGACCTCAAATGTCGTGGACTTCCTTCAAATTGGAGACACTGCTGCTTTACTTGCATTTCTGGCAAAGAAACAATACAGCTTAATGATGCTCTTGGGGGCTATTTTTAGGTAGAAAAGCAATTGTTAAGGAGAAAGAAACTGATAGATGTTCAATACCTGCATTAAATTTCTGAAATGAGAAGTCTATTCCAGTAAGAATATATACGTTCTTGAGAATTGATTTACATATATTTGTGTTTAAAAATTAGTTTATTTGAAAGTTCTCTAATGCGTAATTAAAATAAAGATGAGGAATTACATGAAGATCAGGAAGAAGAGTAGATTCAATCAGTGTCAACATCCTTTGATCTGGAGTTCCATAAGCATTTAATATGTTACACTATATCATCAACTTCAAGTTTGATTTCCAAACTGCAGTTAAAATTTGGAACAGCACCACTGTTACTAAAAGCACTTTTGTGCCTGTATTTTTTAATCTTGAAGAAAAAATATGGAAATATGAATAATTATGTTTTATAAGAGTGAAGACTTACAGAACCATGTGTCCTTATCTCTAAGTCATCGACACAATGTGGCTCCTTCATACAAACTGCTTATTATGCATGACCATACCTCTGGTTAGTAAAACATGATTTTTCAGTGATTTTTCCTATGGATGCATAACATTAGTGTTAGTAAAATGATGACTTCTATATGGGTGGTTTTGTTTTTAAATAAGGAGTGCTACATTGATATAATACCACAGAAAACATTTAAGATCGTGAATTTTAGCAGGAAGCTTTTCTATTTCTGAGCTATAAAAAAAATCACACAATTGTCATGAAGTTTCCATATTTAAATTTTAGCAGTGTGGCTTTTCTTTCAAATAAAGCTGTGCCTGCTGCATCTTTTTGAGTTTTTTGCAGTTATTTCCACTATATGAAAACATAACCAGGAGTGTATTTTCCCTGAGATGGTGTCTTTTATGCAAATTGCATCAGAAATTTCAGGCTGAAACATGAATGTCTGCTGATTTATCTCCCACTGTGATGATTTATTAAATTGTAAAATGAAATGTGTAATTGCAAATGAAAGTGACTCCATTAGAATAATAATTAAAACCTAAAATTGATATTCTTATCAGAGCTGGATAATTTCTTCTCCTGAAATCTAACAAAAGAAAGCCACATTTACCTCCTTGCTTGCTGGCACTTCTGTTCTGTACCACTGAGAAAGGGTAAATGCTCTGCATATATGTGTGTGTATTTTACCTTCCCATATGCACATTTAGGCATTTGTATGTGCTAGTAATTTAGATTAGACCTCGATCCTGGAAACAGTTGTGATTATACTTGACATGGCATCCCTACCTGAACTAAACAGGTATATGTGCTTATGCTTGGAGAATTTGTGCCTTAGTGTTTTGTGTAACTTGGTTCTAGTTCAGTAGAACTCAACTATATGTAAAAGAAATCATATTTGAACTCAATCAAAGTTGACTGAGTTCAGAGTAATAGTACTTCTGGAAGTATCATGATTTTCTGGAAAAATTCTGTTTGGTAGAAATAAAACCTTTTATTTTTTTTTTTTTTCCCTCTGGAAGTACCTGTTTCAGCGTATAATTTTATTTTATTTTTTTTGTTTTAACAAAGACCTTTCTGATATTTGCCTCCTAGTTGGACTTGGTAGACTGCTCAGGAACTTCATGTTTCGCGGACCTTGTTTTCATGTAGAGTGATACTTGACTGCAGGATCGCAGGTGCCCAGAGTCTACAGACAAAGGCAGCCAGTTCTGTAGGTTGATGCTGCCAAGACTGCAGTAGCCAACAGTGCTTTGATGGCTGCAGATTTGGACATAGTTAAAGTTCCTATTTTTAGAACTTATTCCAGGTGCGTGAGATCAGAGTTCTGGGTACTTAAATCTCTTACACCAGAAAACCTTCTGAGTATTGATGCCTGAGAGGATAATTAATGTTTTTCACATGGTAAATGACACATTAGAGCATTTAGATATCTTCCCCCCCCCTCCCGGGGCCATAAGAGAGAATGAAACAACCTAGGTTTTTATTCCATCATTTTTAAGAACACACTTCAATTTTCTGCACGTCAGAAAACAAGTTGTGATTGACTTTGGTAAGAGCAATCCAAGTACTGCTTCAGCTCAAAAACCTCTCATATTTGTAGGACTTAATCCCATACTGCTGATTTTGTCTCTTTCTCCTCACTGCCAACCTCTTCCTTGCTATAGGAAAAACCTGGACAAATTGTAGAAAGCATTGATCACAATTATGTTTTGCTTAAGCACTTGCATAAAATGCCACTATGGTATTGAAGCTCGCTTTTTGCAGAATTGGTCTCTGCTTGGTTACAAAAGAGTAATGCAAAATACATACAACTGTGGTGTCTTCTCTTGCATGGGATTGATATTGATTAGTCACTCAGGCCATACAGACCATGGCAACCAAGCCCAAGGCTGTTCTGGCAGACAAGTAGGTATTTACCCTCAGAATTACTCAGCAGAGCTGTGGAAGGCACTTCAGATACTGATCCTTTCTTTCTTTAAAGTATTGCCATAGCTCGCTGGATAGAATGCCGTGTTATTTTCCTAGTTTAGTGCAACTGTGATCAAGATGGTCTCAGGTCAAAGTAAGACTAAAGAAAAACTTGTCATTCATAAAGTCTACGGATCCTTGCGTCCTCACTGTCTGTTTAAAGGCTCAGGTGACTTCACTTTCTTGTGACTCTCTTGCTTGCTTGTTTGTCAGATCACGAGTTCCTAAAGAATGCTCATTTCTCAGTCCCTGTATCTAGTGAGCTATGGATGCTTTCCTGCTTCATGTACTTAGAGTATTGGCCCTGGGGCACACACATAACATACAACTTCAAAAAAAAACCCCGTATTTGGAATGATGGCAAGGATTTTTTCATGTTCTCTCCCCTCTCTTTCAGAATACATCAGTTTCATCTTCTTGTCTGCATTCTGTAATTTCCTAATCATTAATTCAACTAATGTCTTTGTTGCTGACATGGACAGTGGGATTGAGTGCACCCTCAGGAAGTTCACTGACAACACCAAGCTGTGTGGTGCTGTTAGCACACTGGAGGGACGGAATGCCATCCAGAGGGACCTGGACAGGCCCGATGCAAAACTCATGAGGTTCAACAAAGTGAAGTGCAAGGTCCTACACCTGAGTTGGGACAATCCCGGACACACCTCAGGTTGGGCAGAGAAATGATTGAGAGCAGCCCTGCAGAGAAAAACTTGGGGTTCATGGTTGATGAAAAGCTCAACATGAGCCAGCAGTGTGCACTTGCAGCCCAAAAAGCCAACAGAATCCTGGGCTGCATCGAAAGGAATGTGGCCAGAAGGTCAAAGGAGGTGATTCTCCCTCTCTACTTTGCTCTGGTGAAGACCCCACATGGTTCTGGTGTCCTCAACATAAGAATGGCATGGAATTGTTGGGGCAAGTCCAGAGGAGGACCACGAAGTTGGTAAGAAGTCTGGAGCACGTCCCCTGTGAAGAAAGCCTGAGAAAGCTAGGGGCTGTTCATCCTGGAGAAGAGAAGGTTGGGTGGAGTGCACAGAGTGACCTTCCAGTATCTGAGGGGCCTACAGGGAAGCCAGAAAGGGACTCTTCATCAGGAACTGTAGTGACAGGACAAGGAGTAATACGTACAAACTGGAAGAAGGGAAATTTAGGCTGGAAATTTTACTGTGAAAGCGGTGAGACACTGGAACAGGTTGCCCAAGGAGGTAGTGGATGTCCCATCCCTGGCAGTGTTCAAGGGCAGGTTGGATAAGGCCTTGAGCAACCTGGTCTAGTGGGAGATGTCCCTGCCAATGATATGGGAGGTTGGACCTAGATGATCTTTGAGGTCCCTTCCAAGCCTTAACATTCTATGATTCTATAATTTTTATCACAATTTCATACATTTACCAAGATACTTGCACCTCAGGAGTCACTACAGCTTCCAGAGGAGTCCTTTAGAAAGTGAATATTGGTTGCAGACATTTATTGCAGATTGAAGAACAAATTCAACAGAAAGATAGGATATTAGGAGACTGATTACTGAGTACTCATGAGTATTATAGGTACAATTTCATGCATATCTTTAAACTGAAGTATGATGCCTACTAATAGTAAGAAGTCTTAGGAAGATCTTATAAGAAGTACAGGCAGAAAGATAACCTCTGTGTGACAATGAAGCAATGCTGATTTAGCATAAATACATGAGCAGAGACTAAATATAACATGGTTTTATGCAAATCAAAGGCCCAGTGCAGCATTCCAATGACAACTCATTCTCCTGCAAGTAACACTTACTTCCAAGTGCAGCATGCTCTTATCAAACCAGCTGAGGTTTACATTGTACAAAAGAGAAGCTGTCAGACAAGAACACTGCATTACACTTCCAGCTATCATGTGGGTTTTTTCCATTAATACTGTTGGTTGAAAAGAAGTCACTATGATTTATATAACTTCATTTGAATGGATAAAGCATTTGTGCTGGTAAGTAATAGACATGAAAAAACAAATGCAGGTCACTTGTGAATATACTGAGCATAGTATGCTGCTGAGCGGGTAGGTATAAAATTAATAGGAAGCAGTAATTATAATCACTACTAAGAAATTTTAAAAAGCATTTTCTTAAGATGATTCTTTTCTAGGAGATCATTAAAGGAGCTGTTCAACTGGTGTTAAATGAAAGTCAGAGTCTGTTGTGTGGGACATTTTGGGATGCATCAGGTTGATTTAAAGTTTTTGGCAATTGTAAATAGGAATTTGTCTTGAATGACAGAAAGAAAGGTGGTCAGTGTACTTTTGGCAAAGAGTAACCTATTTTCCTAATGTTATTTAAACATGTTCTTTGACTAGAAGACATTATTTTGGCAGTGAAATTCATTAATTGGTGAAATAAAAGGAAAGCATATATTTTCCCCCAGAATTTAGTTAACATAAGAGAAGTAACACTTGAACAAATTCACCAAAGTAATAAATAGACTAAGTCTAAATCTCCTGCATGTTTTACAGTAAATAATAACTTAATTGTACTCACTAGGGATATGCCTGCACCACTTCAGCTTTAGTAATGACAAAGTGTCATCTGTTTTTGACAGAAAGGTGCATTAAAGAAAAAGCAAGCTGTTAGAAAATATATCCTCAGTGACATCCATGGCACCAGTGAACTGCATTAATGCAGTGCAGTAATTAAATATTCACTTCAGAGGAGCTTATTATTCCTTATTTCACAGTTATTCTGTCTATCAAGAGCCTCCTGGACCCAAGCATTATGAAAACATGATGCCTCCATCACTTGCAAAATTTCTGACTTAAACCTTCAAAGGATATGTAAAACTTTCCCAGACCATGCAGATAAAAATAATGAATAAGAAAGACTCAGGGAGCATTTAGAATTAAAATAATTAGGCCACAGTGGATGCTTTCAAAATTTTAGCAGCTATGCTTGTTCAAAAAAAAAAAAAAAAAAAAAAAATCCTCATTAACTTGTGAGCCAGGTTTTACAAATCTAATGTTTAGTTAACCAGTAATTTCTAAAATCATATTAGTAATACTGTGAGGGAAGTTAACCATGTTAGGAAAACATGCTTTTCTGTTGCAAGAGCCTGAGAAATTCTGGCAACAAAGTGAACACAGCTGGATAAAGTTTTGCTCTGTTTCATGATAGCTGCTACTACTAAAGTAAATGGAAATACTGTCAGAAGAAGGTAAAGTTCTTACATTAATAAACAGTTAATATTCTTTTAGGGAGTGCATGGTATATTGCAGCATCTCTAGACAACTCTGTTGTCTCCATAACAGTCATTCCTGTTTGTTTTGGGGTGGGTTTTTTTGACATTTAAGAGAGTATTAGTAACAGCAAACTTGATGCAGTAAATGTTAATTCTTTCTGTAGTTGAATAGTTCTGGTTATCAAAAAGCAACTTAGCTGATATCCCAGTATAAAGTACAGTGATCTCATGTCTCATAAAATGTATCATTTTTTACTTCCCCAAGAAGTGATGGGAAGTTATTATTCTTTTTTTCCCAAATATTATTTTGGTCAGTTTTGCCTACTATTTTTCTGGAATCACCAGCTGAGCAATGCTACCTTGACATGAAAATGCTAAAATAAAGACTAGTTTGTGGTTTTTAACATCAGCAGGTTTGCCCTGCTACTTCAAATGGTCACAATTTAAAAAAAAACCCAAACGTCTTTTTTTTTTCTTTTTCTTAAAACTGTAAATCTGCGGTGTTAGGTAGAAAGATAGGGTTATTTTATGTCTTAATAATTAAACTAAATTTTGCAATATAGAAAACTGTTATAAAGTTGGTGCTGCAGAACCTAGGTTTCTGTCAAGGGATTTAAGAATTAGATGATAATTGAGGGGATTTCTGGAGGTCTAAGTTTTATTAATGAGTTCATCTACAAATCTGTGGAATTTCCCTATAGTTTGATAAGGTATTTTATCAACTTTAGATGTAGGATAAGGGCAACTATTTGGTCACTGATACCAGACAAGGAAACAAAAATTTTCTTAGCTCTGTTACTACCTTGATATATGCTGGGGAAATACATCGTCAAAGGTGTTTCATACATAAAATTGGACATACCATGTTCTCGATAATTCATATATAGGAGAAATAAAGGATGGTCATTCTGGGTGATATTTTGGAGTCTAAGTTTTATTTCTGTTAGCAGTTATTAGTAGTGAATGTTTATGTAGAAGTAATAGGGCAATGTTGGGGTTTGATTCGGCCACTGCCTCTCTCGACAGTTTCTGCCTGCATTTTCTACCATTAAATGTCATGGTTTTGCTCTGGGTCAATTTGCTCACACACCCCCTACACAATTACTGTTAGTTGAGAGAAGGTTTAAGCAGACAAAAGAGACTGAATTTGGGGAAAATAATATGAACATTTATTACTAGCAAAATAAAACTACTAAAGAAATATATTTATAATAATTTTACTTAAGTAAAAGGTACTATATATTTACAGAAATACTCCTCCCCCCTTTATATTAGTCCAAGGAGGAGAAGCAGTCTTTTTCTCCATTCTCGGAGTTCCAGCTCTAATAACTCTGTAGCACTTTCGTCGCAGCTGGAACTCTTTCTCCTTCTCTGTGTTGGCCTACAGGGCTGGGCTATCCCCCTCCTGGGCTAGGACCGGAGGCTGAGGGTTACCCAGGCCCTGAAGGTTTTTCCATGG
>JAYRBT010000093.1:16645176-16658518 GCA_036023395.1 Myiotriccus ornatus
AGATTTGAGTATGTATGCCTGGAGTCAATTTATCTTTGAACATTTTTCACTGAATGTCAGTTGTCTTATTTTCTCAATCTCTGTCTCTTTGAAGCCAGGAATACGTATGTGTGCATAAATGGATGGAAAGTTTATGTGAAAAAGGAAGAGACATGACAGCTAATGTCTTTTGACTAATTTTGAGATTAGAAGAGGGTGTATGTTAAATATGAAACTAATTTTTGTCTTTTCATTTAACAGAAGAATGGTAGTAGCTTCAATAAATGAAAAAAAAAAAAAAACCCAAAAAAAAGCCTTGGCAAAAGAACCTCACCTCTGCTTTCCTTCCTGAATTCACAGTGAGGTCTAGAGTGACACTGTGATCATCACATGCTGCCAGACTTTTCCTTGCGTTATTTTCCGAGTGCGGTTGTTCTTCACACATGTTCACCCACATATGAAGGAGGTATTACGGGATGCCCTGCTTCTCCTTGAACCATCAGTGACTAGGTATGATGAAGATAAGGTTACAGAGAGCCAGTAGGATTGATGCAGCTGCTGAAGCCACATGCTTTCCATTCCCACCAAGGAAAGCAACACACTCCTTGACTCCTGCTCTGTAAAGCTTAGAATGTAGTTAGAGAACGATAGTTTAACCTGTGAAGGTATTATATTAACGAAATAGACATAATAAACAGAATTAGTCTTTTTGTTCTGGCTCCAGATAGCAGAATAAAGTGTATGGATCAAACTTAAAAACTGCATGTCTTTCTGCACTGGCAGACAATCATTGAGGATATATTTTGGTAATTCGACTGTCTGTGGCTTTCCCTATATATTTCCATGTGGGTCTGTTTTCTCAAAACAGAGCACTTAAAATAGGACATCTAAGAGGAAAAATGGGAGATCAGTGCTGACAGTTCAGGTATGTCCATGAACTTGAGAAAGTTAAAGGATTATAACTTTATATTCTAATTTAGAGTTTCAGCAAAGATCAACTCTGAAGCTACTTTTTTCTCAGAATAAAGACTCATGTCTTTGTTAAAAAAGAAAGATTCCTTTGTGCTTTCTGTCCATTCTCTTTCATCTTGTGACCTTTTAAAAAGCCCTTTTAGCTGTGTGGAATATAACAGATTAAAAACGCCTCAGAGGACCTTTGTTCTGAATTGCTTCTTTCATTATTTGTTTTCCGAAGTTATTCTTAATGAAAATAGTTATCATCTTGTTCTTACAAAGAATATTTCTCCTCTCTTATGTTTCCCTCCTGTTATTCTACATTCTGTAAGTTGGCTGAGAGACATAATGATTAAAAATTCTCATCATGCCCATCTGCCTCTGTGCCCTGCACTTTGTCGTCTGGCAGTTGGGTATCAAAGTAACCTCATCAATGTTCTTTGAAAACTAAGCAGGTTGGACACACAATTTAGATGAAAAACAATTGCACTGTGTTCGCTTGCTTTTGGCAAGAGTATTAGGGCTCATCCTGGAGACAGGAAACAAAAGCAGCACTTCATCATCATAAATTTTAAATGAGGGTAAGTGTATGTGTGTGAGAGAGCTGTCTGGCAGGAGCTTTTTCTTACAATCTTTCTCTAACTAGTTCTTTCCTCTCTAGAATGTGTCCTAGTATGTGCTACTGACATTGGCTGGAATAATACGTATTTTCATTATGCAGGCATTGCTGACAATTGTCTCACTAGAGTTTCCTTTGGATAATGTCTTTGATATTCATTAAAAACAAAAGTTTCACAACCAAAACAAAAGAGGATTAAAAGAAGTAATATATGTTGTATAGACTCCCTTTCAGACAGACAATTTTTTTTTCATGTTATTTGTTGGAGCCTACTGTGGTATGCTTTTAAACACTTCCAAGTGATCATTCTTAGAACTTTATAAGCAGCATTCATGAAAGTCTGTCTGATAAGAATATTAAACTGAACACCACCTTTTTTTCCCAGATATTTATGTAACCCCCCCTCATGTATTACTGTTTTCCGTCATGCTAAGGACAAGTGTGTGATGGAATGTACTGACTTTGCTTTTTAGGGAGTATATAAGAGTAAATGTAATGGTAATTATGCATTTTAGTGTGGTGGGTTTTTTTTTCCTCAATAAGGGCCATAATCTGTCCTGCAGCACTTGTAATGAAGTTCTGAACAATGTCAGCAAGAAAACTAACAATGTGTCTGTCTTCCTTAAGAAAGGTCTTTTCTCTGAACTTTAACACTAACCATAAACATCAAGAAATTCTCAATGCATGATATTAACCATGTAACTGAAGCATAGTCTGAGTTGCAGCTTGCCAGTATTGTGCTGCTTTGTATTTGAAGTCTGGCAAATGTTTAATAAGGACAATATGTTTGCCTTAAAACTAAATATAAAACATTCTTCTACTTTTTTCAAGAATTGTTTCCTTCAGTATATAAACCCCTTAATTTGATGTACAGTTATAAGAATATTTTTTTTTTGTTTACTAGATTTAGAGGAACCTGATTGTAGAAAATTCTTTAAAATCATGTTTTCCTTAACTCTAGTTATAACCTAGTCAGTTTTTATTGTAGGCTCCATCACTGTTAAAAAATCTTTTTTCAAATTTGGTCCAGATATCTTGTCCATAAAAATTTTACTCCTTGATCATGACATTCCTGCAAATACGTTATATTTTAATAAGTTGAACAGAGATTTATGGCTGTTGAGTCAGCTTTGGATTCTTATTCCTGATACTTTTTCACAGGAAAATAAAAAGGAGTTAAGGTAGTGTGGGATGGCAGACTTTTAAATTATTGATTTTTTTAAAGTCTGCCTGTTTGATAGAACATTGCAGGATCAGATGGGAAAGGAGTGTGAGGCTTTTATTTTTAGACTGAGATCTGTCATGAAGTTTTAGGGGCCAGTGTGGATGAACCGTAAAACTTCAGCATATTTAAATATAAAAGTTTGCATTGTTTCCACAACCGACCACCCCTTGAGGGGGGCAGCAACCTTGAGCTGGAGGTGTAGTTTCATGATATTCACATTCATTGGGTCATTGTGACTGGAGATAGATTTGTTATAATGATTTTCTTTCTGCTGTATTCTTCAAGGGAGATAGTCTTAATAATAGGGAGCATCCTGACCAAAGATGTGAAATTTAATCCCCTCTGCCTGAAGATTGGGCAGGGTTACCTAACTCACTACCTATAGTATGCTATTGAGGTTGTCTGGGATGAGTTTGCACTTCAGGCTTTTGATCTTTGCCCAGTTTCCGTAACAGTATCAAGATAGCTCCAGTATACGTTACATACATTTCACATTCCAGGAAATCTACTGTGGTGTATTTTGAGGAAAAGGTACAGTGAATTGTCTTTGTTGTGTGCGAAATTCTTAAACAGCCATTGAAAAACTTCTGATACTTTATTGGGTAGTGAGAGCTTTCATTTGGATGATCAGGTGTTTCATTTCTCTATAGTGAGTACATGAACAATGTGAAGCAGAAAAGAAACAGCCAGAGCTGTTTTCAGAGTCCCAGGTAGAGTGCTTTAGGAAGTAGCTGTTGTCCTTAGGGAAGGTCCATATTTGCTTTCACTGTAGAAGAATTAGTCTCTTTATTATTTTGTTTAGTCCACTGTTTTTAGTAACTTGGGAATGAAGGCTTCTGTCTTTTTCCCCTTGGTTACAGCTGCTTACAGTAGAACAATATGCAAGTCAAGTGAAAAACATCATTCCTCTGGAAAAAACCCAACATTTGTGTTGCATTTTGAAAAGGTAGCAAACTACTGTGAAAGTGGCTACAAGTAGGAAAGTAAATTATTTGTTGACTTATTCATGGTGAGACTGCATGTGCTAGTTGTTCTGAACAAAGGCCCATGAGAAATTTGGAAAAGCCAGCACCTGAAATGGAGGACCATGTTCAAACCCACCTCCACTGCAGTCCCCATGGAATCCTGCACCTGAAATTTGTTCCCATGGTGAGTCCCATAACTACAACAGCATTCCTGGGTACTCCTGGGCTTTGCTGGCCATGTAGGGACTTAGGGAACCTATTCAGAGTCACATTTGCTGAGCAGTGGCAGCTGTTTTTGTGTTTGCCCAAAGGGCATGTTCAGTGTGGGGTGTTTTTCAGTTCAACCTTACAGGTTAACAGTAAATGCCCCTCACTAAATACCAGGCAAATACGAGGGATCTCATCTGATGTTGTAGTGTGGCCTCTGCAAGCAGAAGCAATCCTGGCCCTGATCTGACAGAGGGCTGTGTGGCTCTTGTACTGTGACTGTGTCAGCTTGCCAGGGACAAATGCATTTTATCACTTGGTACTGAAGTGAGGATTGCTGCCTGGCAAACCCTCACCTATCTGTTTCCAAAGCTACGCTAGGAGAGGTTTGGCTCTTGAGCTGTATAAATATTGCTACCAGCAAGCTTCAGTCCTCACTATTGGTGGCCACATGTGCTTGGCAAGATTGGCTGGCCTGAGCAATCTAACTGTGGTTTGCCTCAGAATTTCCCATATGGAGAGGGATGCAGCACTTCTGGCTCTTGTCCCTTCCAAACAAACTGGTTGCAGATTCCTATATTACATGACACAGAGATGAGAGAAACAGTTTAAATGCAGGTCAAATGAAATGGTTAAGTAATTCAAAGAAATGCTTTTTGAGATACTTATGACCACTGTAGTCTACTTTTCTGCTTTAGTGCTAACAGAGGGAGCATATTCAGAGCTCCATTGCAAATGTTTGCACTCTGTGACTCTGAAAGGAAAGTAATTTTTAAACTGTTCTAATATGTGTCTGAACATTTAACTAAGCAGACAAATATACAGGAGGAAAACAACAAAATTACATGACACAGACAATGAGTAGAGCTATAGAGATTTTAAATGGTTCTGATTTTTTTTTACCCAAAGAGCAGTGGTCCAATAGCTTGAGTAGATTATTCTGGGCTCATAGGAAAGCTCAGTTCACTACTCAGTACCAAAACACTGATCTTAAAATTGTCAACAGGACCTAGCTGTCACAGAGGTGTTGAAAGAGAGCTCTTCCTTGTTTTAAAATTATGTAAAATTTAGTACTAGTGTTACGGCATATGTTAAATATTCTTGAATTTTGAAGTAAGAACCAGGGAATTTTAATAAGTAGAAAATCAAGAAAATTATATATGTTGAAGCTTAGGCATTAATTAAACACCACGTTACAAGTAATTTAAAGGTACTGAGAAATGTTGATGGGGCAGGTGAGGAAGTGCCAAACTGGCACACACTAGGTAGCAGAGGCTAAAAATTAAAGACTGAAGTCAATGAACTACATGTGCAAACAGCACAGGAGAGTGAAACACTCTCCTTGAGGGTTTCCCAAGAAAAAATGGTGATGTTTTTATTAATCCTTTTTTTTGGAGTGTACAACTGATGTGCATTAGATTTAAGTATGTCAGGAAATTGTTTAGGATTGCATACTCATGGGAGTTTGTTGCTTGCACATTGTGATCAGCAAGTTTTAAGAGAAGCTGCAAAAAAGAAAAGGGGAATGATATTTCAATAGTTTCCTCAGAATCTTTGCCCTAAGGAAAACAAATCAATGATATCCAGCTTTTTCCGTCACAGTCCAAAAATTCTCATTCATTATGGTATTTTAATAGCTCTAGAAAGTCTCTATATAACAGGGCAGGTAACTCAACTGTTTTTGTTCTGGTGTAGGATTGACTCAAGAGTCTGTGGATTGGAAAATGAGAATGAGTCCTGCATAAGGCACCATCTGGTATGTCAGCTATTGAGTCTTTTGTTGTTTTTAACACTTTCATGCTTAAAGAATGTGACTAAGCTGTCTAATATGCTAGCACTCCAGTTTCTTTTCTCCCATTCCTGGCAACATCCCAGAGGAAGCTGCTCCTAAATGTTCTTCTGCCTTTCATCTCTAGTAACTTCTTTTTTTTTTTTTTTTTTTTATTCTCCAGGTTTAGCCTAGCACAAGCAGGCATATAGATATTGCAAAAGAAAAGCTATGGAAATAGGCTGCAAGGAAAAGCAGGGAATGAGCTCTTTTATTGCAATACACTTTTTTAATCTGATGTTTCTCTGAAGGGTTTAAAGAAAACTTAAATGGGATGTGTCAAAATTCCCCCAGCAAGCTGTCTCTTAGGAAACCCATTTTATCAAGTTTTGCTCATGACGAGTAGAGAGAGTAAACTTTATGAATAAACAAAGTCTCTGTGTCCCATGCAGATATAAGTGTATATATTTTCATTCCAAATGTATTCTGCAGCTCTCAGTATCCTTACCGTACATAGATGTTGAAGCAACTAGACAGCAGTTCATGTTTCACAGTGAGGGAATTTTTTTCCTTTTTGGATTCTGGGGGGATAATTTCAGTGCTTTGCTCCAGTTTTTATGACTCAAGAGTCAAAACAACATTTATAAGAAAAGATTGTCTTTCTCTGTCGCCTTCTCCTTTTCATCTTACAACTTTACCCTTGTTCCAGGTTATACTCCATGGCTGACCATAGCCTGCAGACAAGAGTCTCCTTGTCTTCATCTTATGCTTAGTCTCAAAAGACCATTCCAGTGAAAATAAGCACCCATGACATTTTAAGTGTATGGAATTATACAGTGTATATATTAAACAGATATTCTTAAATAATAATTTCAAAAATTATTACATAGGCTTACAAACTTTGCAATCATTATGCCAGTTAAAACTGCACTCCAGGTTAGTCTTGAATGATTTTAATGATTGTATAGTGCTCTTACTCTTTTGATATTTGAGCTTTTCATAATCATGTTTGTTTTTTTCATCCCAGCATGAGGACTGTGTCTGTATTCGTAAAAAATTTTAAAATCAAATCAAAAATCGAGGTTCTTGACTAGCACATTAATTCAGCGATTAGGATTTTATATAAGGGTTAGTTAACATCAGACTTGCAGAATAAATATGGTGTGTTTCTGAGGCTGAAGACATACAAACATGTGAAGCTAAGGACAAAGTCAAACATTCATATGCTAAGAATTACTAAGTGGCCTTGAAACTTTCCTACAGTGGAACTTGAATAAGCCCGATCCAGCAGAAGCAAGTCCTATGAAGGGTGCATGATTAAGCAGACAAATGAGAAAATGGAATAATCCTGCCTCTGCAGGATAGTCCTGCCTCTGCTACCATTCAGCTGTACCTGACACTACTTGCTTGCTTCCTCAACCCTCAAAGTTCAGGCAGTAACACATTATGATCTTGTGTGACAGCAAGGGTCCCAGCAAGTAAATTGTGAAAGCCGGTTCTAGTGACTGAGACTGGTGGAGGTCGTAGCTTTGGCCTCCTGAGATATCAGAATTTGGTGAACAGAAAGATGTTAGCATAGAGCTCTCTTCATCATTGTACTCCTTTGCCTCCTTTGGAACTCACAAGCTCAGCTTGATCACACCTAAAAAGTGTAAACTGTGGTTTTGACCACCCTGGAACATAAAATCCATGTCTATTTTTTAATTTTGCAAATGAGCTCTTACTATCTTAAGAGTGAAACCAAACCCTCAAATTTATGTGCTTCTGTTCTTCAGGCTATCTAAATTTAAATTTAATATATTTCCTTCATTTATAATGGAAACTGTAGGGAATGGGATCAAAGGTCTTTTTAACTTCATCTTCTGTCCACTGTCATTGAGCTGCAAATTTTTCTTTCAGAACATATTTAAAACCCTTTTCACATTGTCTGTTTCCTGCCTGCCCACTGAGAAAGCCTCTTTGATTAAAAAGCATCACACAATTGATCAAAGCTTCCAATCTTTTGGACTAGGTGCTGGTTAATGTTTCAGCAATACATCCCTAAATGTGAGATTGGATGGTAAGACGTCTGTTTGGAGGGGGAGTCTTGTCCATTTGACAGAAGTCAAATGAACAAGTAATTTTTACTGTAACTAGTAACAAAGCAGTGGTGTGCTTGAGATTCAAGAGAATAAAAAGGCTTCTAAATGGCTCTTCCTGTTTTCTCCCTACTATGCTATGTAATTAAACATGCAGATATGACGCTGCTTGGTGTTTGTGTGTGGGTGAGTTCTCATGAATCAACATGAAATCATGCTGAATTAGATTTTCTGGATCAAAGATTTGGGTTGTTTAGCAGTATGATGAACAGCTCTTGTCACTTTGTTAAAGGAAGGGAGTTTCTCAAATGGAGTTCCTTAAATGGTATGCCTGCCTCACACTGTGTGATGTAGCACAGATCCCCTTTCCACATGTACACCTGTGCTGAAGCTGGCAGTGTCTGAGCTGCCTCCAGAACTAGGTGTAGTGTTAATACACCTCTAAGATGAGTTCACCATAGTATGTATCTGTAGCTTTATTTCTTTTGTATCTGAGCTAACATATACTTGCCAAATTGCACTGTGCCACTGACTATTGATAAAGGGTAATGTATGTCCCACAGGACACTGTGTGGGATAGACTTCAGAATGCTAAGGACTTGGACTGACAAACCAGTCCCTCAGAGACAAAAATAGTACTGTTTGGGTAGACAGAGGAGACAAAAGCACAGTGTGAAAAACTGTCAATAAAGTTGTTTCCAGAAATAAACAACACATATTTAAATGCAGTTATACTAAGCACTGAAATTATTTCCTTAAGACTATGTTAAATTCTTGCCCCCACTATTCAGAGACTGAGTGTAACCTGTAAACAAAGATGGCCCAAAATCCTTGGGGATGGTAATGCGGGATGAAATTCAATGGATTGGGGTTTTTTTGAGGTCTCAGTAGCTGATAAATTCAATTACTGACTATAAAGAAGACTTGATTTTTTTCCCTATTTTCTGTTAATTACTGATGGGAGCTTTTAGTGAAGGATCTGTTTTACTGCCTTTTTACAGTGCTTGTACAATAAAGATCTCACTTCTAGGGACTTCTAGGTTTTGGTGATAAGCACATTATACATGAGAGCATCGGTATAACTCTTTCTTAAAATGTTACTCTTATTTAGGAAAGAGGTTGATATAGACATGATCTGTAGTTAAAGCTTCAGATGCATGCTTTCATGTTTGGCCTCTTTACCACACAGGCCTAGCAACTGCAGCTTTAGTCTACGGGACAAAAAGTTGCTGACTTCTCATTGGTGCTTTCTTTGCATCATTTGCTTGTAGGAATAGAAATACATAAAATGATGGAACTTAATGTCTTTCAGGGCAAAAAAAACTTCAGTGAAATAGTGCTGAGTCTTTTCCCCTCCAGTTTTAGCTGAGTTGCTGCATGAGTTTTTCTTCTATATCTCTAATAAGCTGCATCACGTGTGTTTCACAAATATTTTCATTGACACTAGTATCAGAGGCCCTACTTTTGGTTGTAGCAGATTAATATACGTATATTGTTAGGCTAGAAATAATAAATTTCTATGCATGTGGGTGGCAACCGTTCAAGGTTTTTTTGAAGCTGTGATGTTCTGTACCTGTGTGCCTTGCTTACAGTCATGGGAAGATGACACTCCTGTCCAGAGGTTGCAAAGCTTTCTAAAGCTGTATTCTCAATATGGGCATTATAGAAGTGTATGGTAAGTGTCTTTCTCTGATTTTTCTTTGGGACAAGGTAAAATTTTGAAGTAATTTGTTTGCCTAAAAAACTTTTCTTTTGCATCACCCTGTGTATTTGTTTCTTTAGGGTATCTGTCTTACCATCTCCTTACAATGTGACTGTCTTGCGGATTATTTGATTTGAACCCAAGTCATCTTTATTCTTATGTTACTTTTGCTTTTATGCTGTATGCATATATGTAAATATGCCTTTTCACTTCATTTACTTTAAATAGTCTCTTGGAGTTTCAAAATGCACACAGATAAATAGCGAATGGTAAAGAATTACAATACCTCCATAATACTGCATTGAATATCTCTGCTGGTTGAAAATGAATCTTGGAGAAATAATATTCACTGTTCCCTCACAGTTTTCCCATGTAAAATCCTGCTCACTGCAGAAGGATCTACTTATTTTTGCACTACACAAAAAGCAACAACTGGCTTCTCTTTTTGTGGGTGAAACACTGGGCAAATTGCTGTGTGTAGGGTCTGCTCAAAGGCTCCCTGTATTTGACTGTTTCTCTGATTTAATGCTGGCAGAGACGTCTCTGAATGCGCAATGCCGAATTTAGTCTGCGCCTAGTCACCAGTTTGCAATGTGCCCTTTATGTTATACAGCTGTCAAGTCTTCTGTGCTAGATTGATTTCTCCCTATACCAGAAGACCAACAATGAGACCAAGTGCCAGTCAGTTTTCTTAATTAGGATCCTTTTTAAATGCTTCCTTGCAATCCTTGTAGTGTCATTTGAAGCTGGTTCTTGCAGCCAGTGAGGTGGATCTCCCATTTTTAAAGTCTTATTTTCGCATTATTGTGTATTTGAGCTTTTGTTCTTTAATGGTCTTCTCTTATTCTAAAGCCATGTCAAAATACTTAAAGCGAATATCAGAAGGATGTAAAATCAGGAGAAGAATTAAGAAGCAGAGAACTTGTTGCAGAATCATTTAAATGACTGTGTTTCTGCTTTTCTGACAGTATCCTATCTGACAGTGGTAGGGAAGTGCATAGCACTTTCCATTATGTGTCACAGATCTATGAATTGTGGAAATTAAATCTATGATTAAGAATTAAAGGGTAACATTGACATAACAGATGTCTTCATTCCTTCCAGAAAGGCCTCTTGCTAGCACAAGGAGCATGGGCATGTATAGAGACCACATATATAGTGCCCTTGTGCAACGCCTTTGTGTTATATCAAAAGGAAAAAAAGTATTCAGGCTAGTAAGACTTTTGTTTAGTGTTGCTCTACACTTTGGTATTTGACATCATCAGTCTTTCTTTCTCCCATTCATACTTTATTTTCAGAGGATTTTTGTAACCTTGAACATGAGATGAAATGTCTCTTCCTCTAGAGTCTGTACATGAGATGTGCTGACTTTCGAAGAAAATAATTGTTCAGAGAACTCCCTGAGAGTCTTATTGTCACCATCTTTAAAAAAACAAACAAACCCAAAAACCAATTCATTTTTTACTTTTCCATAAAGCACAATGTTTTAGATGTTTTCCATTGTCAGTCCCCTTCCTTTCTTGGTTTTAAGCTTGAAGAGTAAAGCTGAGAAGACAAAAGCAGAAGTGCTGTGTGTGACATGTGCCCATGTCAGTCCCTCTGTAACACTGCTTGCAAATGTCACAAACAAAAAAGTTTACTCTTCCCCAAGTCAGCTTTTTGATTAGGTAAGTCCACAAATCATTTGTTCAGAACATGCCTGAACAAATGGAATAATTGTATATACAAATGAATGAGAATTATACCCATGGCAATTTTTTTTTTTCCTATTTAGCTTCTGCTCATCAAAAAGCAGAAATTTCTCCATCTGAAATTAATTCACTAACAGTACTGGCCATACGCTTCTGGTACTGACTTTGGTTTCAGCAGAAACAGCGGTGCCTGGACAGACACAAAAACTTCTGTACATAGAGGGTCAAAATGTGTCCAGATCAGCAAAGATCTTCAACTTCAGTAAAAAGAGCAAACATGAGTCTACTCGCTTTTTCCTGAGCCCTGAGGTGAGGAAAAAAGCATCCTAATATTGCCATAACTGTCAAAGGTAAAGCAGCAGCAGACAGATGCTTTCCCTCCAGTTTTGGTGGTATCCAAAGTCACCCTATAGCTCACAAGAAAGCTGCTGTGTTACCTTTATGTGGCCCATATTTCATCCTGCAGGGTTGAATCTAGAAATCTTATGATGAACTTCCCTTTCAAAATATTTTTTCCTGAACTGAGTTGCCTTGGCTTCCTGTAGCACTCTGTGGGCCAGGCAAATCTGGTATGTAGCAGCAATGTGCTTGTTTCCCAGTATCAGCTCTGTGGCCTCCTGACTCTGATTTAACTGCTCTGAGGTACCATTGTAATATGCTGTTATAATTCTAAAAGCAATAATACCATGATACAAAATGAGCACCTCATGTTCCCACACTGGCTTTACCTAAATTACCCATGGTTTTGACATTAGAAATACAGCTTCTAAGAACTGGTTATGATATCTTTACATTGCTGTACATGACTGTACACATTTTTGTCATTTTAAAAAGGAGTTTCTTACTGTATGTATACATCTACTTATTTGTTACCATTTTTCTATACTTTGTCTTGTGTATGTATCAAGTGCAGTTGCAGACTTGACAAACTGTTGATATGGATTATTGACACTCATTTCTAGTGACTTTTGTAGAGAAGAAAAAACTAATGTCACTTTTTTATTTTTCTGTACATTGACTTAATGATGGCAAGTTTTGAACTTTATCAACACAGATTCTTTTGGGATGAAAAAAGAAAAAAGCAAGGGACTTCTTGCTTCTCAGGTCTCTAGCAATTGTGCTAGCGCAGTAGCAACAATTGCTTCTTTTTTTTTTAAAAAAAAAAAGATCTGCATCTCTGATTCTTAAGATCATGCTTCCTTTTTTTTTTTTTTTCTGCTCCATTCTTCTTCAAGTCACTAAAATTCTAATGCAAATTATGTTTGTTTGTTTGAAACCAGCAGAACTTGTTCCAGTGCTCTGAAGTGTATGCACAATGCAACAGATGCAGCTGGAGCTTCTCACAGTGTGAACACAGACCATAATTTCTTGCAGTGGGTGGTTCGAACTATATACACAAGAAAATAACTTTTCAAAAGGACACTGCCTGTTTACCTGTACACCTTGTCTTTCTTCCTGAGCGTTTAAAGGTGGTCAGTCATGGGTAAGTAAAGTAGCCATCTTGTCTAATTTTCTGTCTGTACAGCGTTGTCTGACACGCTCACAGTGTAATGAAAACAACTCAACGCCAGATGGCAATGTTGCATGAGCTTAACCCGTGCACTCCCTCGGAGGGGTGTAGCCAGCCTTGTGGAAGGAAGTAGCACAATTTGTTTGAGAGAATGAGTAGCCATATTGGCAAAACTCTTTTTTTCTCCTTTAAAAGTCCCTACAATGGAGGTCAGAAAGGATAATTTTTCTCTTTGCCAAGTGCTAAGAAAATCTAGCAGGAAGTTCATATGAAATTCAGCTCAAGTAAAAGGATTAAGGACATCTTTCTTAAAGAAATATGTGTTCACACTTCATCTTCCTTTTTTTTTCTTCTTCTTTTTTTTTTTTGTTCAATTACTCTTCATAATAATTAACACCAAGAGACATTTCCAAGGTTACACTAACTGCGTGCAAGAATTCTGCCAATCACAGTTCCCAGAAAGCAACTGTGAGAATTTTATATGTGCTCTGAAATCACAGTTTTTTCTAATTTTAAGGTGTCAGCTGACTGTATTCACTGTAGCATTGCATGGTTTTAGTAAGTTTTGTTTCTTTTCTCTTGAAATAAATTTTTAATTTAATTCTGCTTACACAGAATTTTCCCCCGGAGATTTATTTGAATAG
>JAYRBT010000093.1:16658981-16682453 GCA_036023395.1 Myiotriccus ornatus
TGAATAGAAATCATACTGTCAGGACATATTTTTCATAGAATGTTCCATTGAGTTCACTGCTATTCTACTCTGCTTGTTAAATGCATTATGCATAACAAACACACATGATTCCAAAGGAGTACTCATATATTGTACTTAATGTACGCATTATATGGAACCTACTATTAAGATTATGGTCAAATACCTTACTTCTAAAATTTTAATAATTAAAGTCTGAGTGGAAATTTAATTTATTGAAATAGGAAAATACATATTAAACAAAGCCTTATTGGAGAAAAAAAAGTAAAATTCAAGGTTTTCATAGTAAGAAGCACAATTTGACAGAGGCAAACTTAGTTGAACAGTTCCTGCAAATGCACAAAATGGTCCTTTGTCTTACCAGTAACCTCAGTCTGTGTCCATCCAATAGATGTAGCTGAACTACTCGTAATACCAGTAAACTCTTTCATGTCTTTTTAGCTATTTTTTGTGGCAATTGAAGAAAGCCTGAGGAATACACTTAAATTAATGATTGTGTAGATGACTGATTAATAAACTGAATAGAGTGTATTACTTCCTTGAACTAAGTAGTAAGTGGTTTTGGCCCAATCAGTTCCTTCTTGCCTGAGGTGCTGACAATAGGTGACTTGATGCCTTTGAGTATCTCTTTAATATAGCAGGTAATTTTGCCTATTGTTTTCCCATATTGATCCCAGAGGAGGGTTAGGATGATTTAGTGGCTTCATTAAGCACTTAAACAGAAGGTATGAATCTAGACCTAAAGTCACAGTTTAAAATTATTTTAAGTATCCTTGTTCTACACTATTTTCCTCCTTCTCCTTCTGTTGAAGGCAGGAAGGCAGCAGGTTACCAACCATATTTCCAGTGGTCCATCACTCATAGCTTGGGGTGACATCAATGATAGATTTGTCTGTACCTTGAACTTTATCTTTATAATCCAGGGTGAAATCATATGGCAAGGTTAAGAAACAAATTGTCAGGCATACTGCAGTAGTGCTGAAGTCAATTTTCAGTAATTCCCTTGCTTTGCGCTTCTCAAGGTTGTGTTTTCACATGGATGCTGGTGGTGCTATCCTGGTTTTGCATCCTCTACCAACTGCCAGTGAGCTTAGCCATATGTCTTCTTACCTGGAAGCATTGCATCCTTTCCAAGGTATACTTCTATCACAGAGGGAATCTCTTCACTGCCATGTCTGGCTGTACATCTTTCAGGGTTGATTGACAGCACTTGCTGTCATTCAGTCTAGAGAAGGAGGACTGAGAGACTGGGAAGCCTGATGTCAGATAGGATGCTTGGGAGAATGTAATTTACAAATGTGCCCAGAATGAGGTTTTGAGCATACATAGACTGCTGCAATAAAAAGTCACCAGAAGAATTGTGATTTGCTTATTATTCCCCTTCTGTTACACTCTTGGTGAGGTAGTTCTTTGGTAAACAAAGTGTTATTGCAACAGTAATAAGACATCTTATTGTAAAATGGTTTGTTTATATGTTGGAACCTGATAGACAATGTACATGTGCAAACATCATGGCAAGATATTTCATTATGATCTTGTTGCTCACTCAGGCCAAGTCACTTATCCAGACCACTGTACAATAAGATGTCAAACTATTGTCGCTGTGACATCACTTCTCCTTCCAATTTCACACTGGTAATTTTGGCAGAACAAGTAGGGGAATGTGTGAAGATTGCACCTTTTAAAACAGATTTGGGCTGACAGGATAAATTATAGCATTATTAACTAATGGGTGGAAATGAAACTCTTTGCAAGTTCAGGCTCCAACAAGATTGCTTCTTTTCTAAGGTATCGATATCAGACTTCAAGTGGATTTCACAAAATCTCACATAGATATCTGAATTTAAATATATTTCAAACAAAACTCTTAATCAGCAATCCTCGGTAGGATTGCTATCACATTGCACTCTTTTTTCTATTTGTTTTTTTCCTTTTTTCTTTTTTACAAGGAAGTTGCAAGAGTTGTATTTAATTTTTTTTTTTTGAAAGAAAATACAGAGTCAGATAGCAAGAACAAAGAGAAATATTTTCTGCTTTCTGAAAGACTCAGTGATAAAGATTTAAAATCTCAGGTGGGGGAAGAATTCTACTCTCTAATCCCTTAGGTTCTGTCATAGTATGTTTTGGGTTTTTCTTTCCCCATGGACAAATGACTACCAACTGACTCTCTTATGAAGATCTACCTTGCTCAGTTTGAGTTGCATGGAAGTCAATCATCTCTATTTGTTTTTTTCTATTTTAAAAAAGTTAAACATGTTTTGATGTAGTTTGGGCTGTAATTAATAAGAGTTCTCATACAAATAGATGCCACAGAATACCTTCTCTGGAACATACAATGATTTTAAAGTTTCAGTTTTTTTCTTTTATAGAAAGAGTTAATAATTTCACAAGGAAGCATTTTAAGGTCTGAACAGTAACATGAAGTAGTTTAATTTACTGTTGCAAAGATGATGGAAAAGGCATGATCAACATTTGTTGTGATGCTAGAAGATCTGGTGAATTTACCTGTTTCTTTTTGGAGCAAATTTCTCTGTATTGCCAGTCCAACTGGAATTGAAAAACTCTCCAGTGTGATACTCTTGTGTGATGAACTGGTGGCATTTGTTAACCTGGGTGACCAGAATGGTCTGCCTACTTAACTTCACTTGGTTCTTGCCTGCCTGTTGAACTTCTTGCTAACAGAGAATAAACATGATGATGAAATCCACAGTCAGTCAGAGAGCACGAAAACCTTACACATGGAAACCTTCTGCACAGCAGTACTTCCTCAATGTCCCTGTTAGGAGTCCAGTGAGCATTTGGCCTCAACTTGTACTTCCTCTTCTGGCTCCGAAGTGTAATTCCAGTCAAGCTTCACCTACACTTTTTCAGCTCCACCATGAATTTTTACCATAAAGGTTAGCCATTCCTGCTGCTCTAAGTTAGACACCATCCAGGTTATTTTGATAGAGAAACCAATAGAAATAATAGCCTGAGTGTATAGAATAAGTAATTCAGTGTTTTTAAAAGAATAGCAAGGATTTCTTGTTCCTTTTCTTTCACAGGCCTTCTAGGAGTAAAATCTTGGGCTGGGGAAAAGGAATAAGTACAAAAATCAATACATAAACCAGAACATAAGACTTCTGAAAAGTCTCTTAAAACTTAATCATCTAGTTTTGATGATGTGAGCTGGATTTTGTCACAAAACTATTCCTGTGCAACCCTGAACAAAGACTTATTTTCCTATCTTCAGTAACTTCTGTTACTGCTCGTTCTTGAAAATGTACTAGCTTTAAAATGTTTATGAGAAAAACCAAACCTTTTGGTTTTAGAATTTCCCAGCTACTAAGCCTGTATTGTTCAGAGGCTGTTTGGCCTAACACAACATTTAAATCAGGTTAAAAGAGCAATTCTGGAAAGAGCAGACTTCATTCAAGAGTTATAGGAGCCAATGATTCACTAAGAGATGACTTACGTTCAGTTGTTGCAGGAAGCATTGGTATATTTGGAGTTTAGTTAAACGTGTAGGTATGGTGATGTTCATAGGAATAAACTATCATGATTTATAAACAGTATTCCCCAATTTAGTACACCCTCTGAAACCCTCATGTGACTCCCTCTCTCCCTCCTCACTCTTCCTTCCTCTTGCTGCAGGATGGAGAGAAGAGTTGGAGACACAAAAGGTAAAGATCACCAGTTCTTCATTGTCACCCCTGTCATAATCAAATAATTTGATCACATCAGTAATGCAGACATTGACATCTTTTCTCTGCTTTAGAGACTCTACAAGGCCTTGAGGTATTGGTTCCCCTGGTATGTGCCTTTCATGTGATTTATGTTAATCATATGCAGTACTTGATATTTTCATCTGTGTTTCCTGCACTCTCAACTTCAGGCTTGGGAAGTGCTATCAGCTGTGCTTGGCCATAGTTGCCAGTTTTTGTTGTGGTGGATTTTCCTTGTTGTCTACATATCAAAAGGATAGTACTTAGGTATTCATCTGCTCACTGCTTTACTTCTTCAGCATCCTGCCTAAAACATGATGAAGGTACAATAAGTAATTGTTTGGCATGCCGTTTTAAGAGCAGTAGCTAGAACCCTAGTGAAAAAATGGAAAAAAAGGAGGAAGAGTGTTGGAAAGGAGTTGTTAAGGTTGATCTGTTAGACTCTTGGCTACTCTAGTACAATGTATCCAACAATGTCAGTAACAAGCTGCTTCAAAGAAGGGTTAAAAAAACGTGAAGTAGGCAGCAATGAAATAATCCAATCAAAGAAGAGGATTACTCTCAGATTTTACTGATTTTAGCAAAAAAGAAATTAGCTTCTGGAGCACCTTCTTATAATTAACTAGAGAAATAAGGTTCAGTGTTCACTTATATTTACTTGAAAGGTAAACATTGTTATTCCTTTTAATTCTCCTGCCTCTATCTAAAAATTGAAGCACAGAAAATCCACCCCTCAGATCCCATGTAGTTTGAACTCAGATGCTTTGAGTAGCATTGTCTACACTGGCATTTTCCACAGACATCATACATTTTCCAAGCACAGAATTTCTTGCAGTGATACTTCACAGACTACTGGACAAGAATGGATTTACCTAAATATAGGGAGAAAACACAGTATGCTTGCCTGGAGGTCTTCAGTAGAGACTTTTTGGTTCAAAGACTATGACAAAGGCACAGACTTACATGGTAGAAGTATAGGTGGCTTTTATTTTGTTGAAACAAAATGTAGAAAACACTGAGTAACAAATCGAAGTAAAGATTGTCCCACAAAATGTAGGAACTGACAGGTGAAAGCTTCTTTTGTTAAAGAATGTGGAGGCAACAAGTAGGGAGAGAGGGAAATAAAATCTGGAATTGCCTGAGGTTGTGAACTGAAAGTGAGTGAAACTGAAATAAGATTTTATGATCCATGGAAAGAGAAGAAGAAGGAAAGAAAAATAAAGATTATAAACTTCCAGAAAACACATTTCAATTAGCTCACATAATTGTTATTTAAAGTCACATGGAAAGAAAACCTGATGAAAAAAGGAGCTACAGAAATCTGCCACAGGACAGGTAAATAGAGTAAATAAGGCCAAGTCATGACAGCTTTACTGACTTCAAGAGATGACTGAACAAAACATGCAAACTTGGCTATCTACCTGACAGTCTTATGGAGAAGAAGTATTTGTGAATATAGTCAGAGAGTTGCAGTAACAAAGTCAGAAAGTCAAGGCACAGAATGAGGTTAAATGGCAAGAAATGTCAAGGATAAAAGAAAAGCATTTTAAAGTAAGTTAATTGTAAGTTCCATGAATCTAATATTGGTAAAAGAAAGTTGAGGGGAAAAGGAAACCCTTTTCCTTCCCAAACCAAAAACCATCAAATGATTTATAAACCTTGTTGCATTTAGTCATCTTCTTCCATCAGGAGCGTGTGGTTAACACAATACCAGTGACAAAAGTTTCAAGCTGCACTTCTGAAATGACAGATAAAGAGACCGCTTAGATAAATTAGATGTTTTCAAATTGTCTGGTCTGATAAACTTCATAATCGTATCCTTAGTGACCTGGCTTAAGCAATGTCAGAATGGCTGGAATTTGCCTTTGAGAAATGACGGAGGACAGTGGCTGAAGAGGAGTGCTAGAAAAATGACAAGTGTAGTGCCTGGTACTAACTTTTACATAGAAAAGGGGAGAGGGGAGATCCAGGAACTATGGATTAACAAGCTATTTCAGTTCCAAGACTTTGAGCTTTTGAAAAATAACAAGGAAAAGGATAATAACTAACCTGGATTTGCTGAGAAAAAAATAAGCCAAAACAAATCATAGCAAGGGGGCAAAATATTTGGACAGGGGAGATACAGTAAATACCATCAGCTTTGGAGTAGCCTAAGAGGGTGAAAAATAAAACACTGACTTGATGGAAAATACTGCAGTAGTAAGTGACAACATTTAGAGACTCTGTTACCACAAATTCACTGTTAAACTGGGTATATGTATCTATTGTGGTTCCATACGGGGTCTAAGGCTGTTCAGATTTTAATGAAAATCAAAAATTCTTCTAATTTACATTTGGAGATGGCTAATTGTAGGAGAAAAAAATTCATAAAGACAGTCTGGGGAAAAATTAAGATGAAACTTACAAGAGGACAGGAACTCCGTAAGTACAAGGAAAAATTGCTTATTGTCTCATACCAAGAGAAACATGAATGGGTCACAGTATTACTTTGTGACCAGTACATGTGATCTCTTACCAGAGGAACATCTGGGTTTGGGTACTTAAGGAGAATCATAGGTAAATTAAGATAAATTTAGAAAAGGACAGTGCTTGAGCAAATGTGACCTGTGAGAAAGAATTGAAAGTCCAGTAAATGTTTATCTTAAAGAAAAGGTCAGGAAAGCACTGACAGTCAGTCACTGATATAGTTAGAAGGGTGCTTGCTAAAAGGAAAAGAATGACTCTTTTTTCCCTTCTTTGGAAAGAATAGCGCTAACGAGCTCAGATTGTGAGAAGAAAAAAAGATCAAGGTTGAAATTGTCAAAAAACCTTCCAGTGCTGAGGCCAGTAAAACACTGGAATACATTATATGGGGATATTATGGATTTTGCATTCATAGAGATCTTTCAGATTATTTTTGTAGATTAATTTGTTTAGTATGTTTGATTTCTGTTTGACACAGAAGCATGAACTAAAACTTCTTCACCCTCTTCTTTTTCCTTTCCTGAAAAACAGTTTCTCTGCATGCCTGCTGTGCAGTGCAACTGGACTGCTAATTTGAACAGGACTTTGGGTGGTATAGTGACCATTTTTGAGCATTTAATTGAGTTTTCTTTAAATTTTATCTCAAATAATCAGAATTTTATGGAACAGGAACTATCATACATAACTTTCCCTTTAATTTGAAAATGTTTCAAGAATACGTAAAGATTTTATTTTTAAATCCTCAAAGCAAGAAAATAATCTGGAAAGAAAGAAGTAAGTACAGCAAGAGAAACTAAAAATGGGTGGAAAAATCAAGAAATATTTGACAATAGTTCCACAGGGCTCAATTTTAGGGCCAGTGCTCTTTAATATTTTTATAAGTGTCCTGGATGCTGTAAACAAATGAGTAAGTTTGCTGACAATACTAAATTAGGAGGAGCTCTGGACTTCCTTGAGGGTAGAAAGGTCTTCCAGAGAGAAAGGTTCTTAACCCAGAGGGTGGTCAGTCACTGGAACAGGCTACCCAGGAAAGTGGTTACAGTGCTAGGCTAGAACCCAAGGACAGTCTGGATGATCCTCTTATTCATGCAGTTTACTTTTAGGTAGTCCTGTGAGGAGCAGGCAGCTGGGCTCAATGACCCTTATGGGATTCTTCCAACTTGAAATATTCCATGAATCTATAATCCATCATAACAAAACAGCTGGACATTGTACAGCAGGAACCCATCTGAGAGTGGGGAACAAGAAGCATTAGCAATTATTAGCAGTAGCAATAGCACTATCTGTACACATGCAGTTCAGACTATCTCATCCCAGGTGCTACACAATAAAATGCCAAGAAAATTACAAATGGAACAGGTTGGCCAGAGAAGCTGTGGCTGGCCCATCCCTTGAAGTGTTCAATGTTAGATTGGGTGGGCTTTGATCAACCTGATCTAGTGAAAGATGTCCCTTTCCACAGCAGAGGGGCTGGAACTAGATGATCTTTCCAACCCAAATTATTCTATGATGCAGTGATTTTATGACAGGCTCAAGATATCTTTTCAGGAAGAACACAGGTTTCTGTGGTGCTGCTTTTGTCATAGTATTCCATCTCTATAAATTATGAGGCTCAAGTTGTGTTTAATGTCTTTCTGTAACACCAACATGAGCTGGTTTACTGACAAAGTAAAAGATACGAAGAACTGTATCTACAGATATGCTTTGACAAGTGCTATATCAAAATGCTTTTTTTGAGTTTCTGGTAATTTTAGTCAAGATGGGGTTACATGAGAAATATTACTAATGAATTTATATTAGTCTCCTGTATTCAGTAGAAATCTTCTGCATCATTAGAAATCCTAGTGTACAGAAACAAGTACTATGTCCCCACATTAACCAGCAAACATAAAATGACTACAGAAATGAAGGCTGTGAGAAGATCCTCAGCTTTTTTCTGAATTCTGGAGACTTCATAGTGGACTATGACTCTTTTATCTTGAGAAACATATTGTGGAAACAGTAAGAATCAAATTTTTACAGTCTTTGACAAAATGAAAGAATGAAAGCTTTGAAATTGCAGTGTTTTCCTTTTACCTGTCAGACACTCAATAAAAAGTGTGCTTTCATCAAGGTTCATGTATTTTAGTATTTTCATTCCAGGTTGGTATCGCGTTTGTGACTTGAGAAACCTGGAAAGTCCTGTGGTGACTAGAGCATACCTTTTTAAACAGACAGGTACATCAACACTTCCAGAAAAAGTTCTGTTCAATACTGGAACATGGTTCTTCTTGGATCTAGGTGAGAAGGCTGTGGAAGGCCATCTAAGATAGAATGGCAACCCCTAAGAAAGCTTTTGCTGTCTGGGAAGGAAATTCTATCAGTTGCACCAGGATTAGGTGCTGTGGATACCCCAGCCTTAGGAGCTTGCAGTGGTTGGCAGCTGTGGAAATTCAATTTCTGTTGAATAGGGTCATTAATGAGTAACAAAAGAACTATGTGCTGTAGTTAATATTAACAGCAGAACTCCAGAAGGGTGCTTAGAGATGCAAATTAAAGCACATCTAATTCAAAGTAACGTTTATTGTAACCTGATCGTAGCATGGGTAGTAAATCCTGCACAGTTCTTAGAACAGCGGGAAGTGTAAGTTCTGGCAGGCAATGGATATCTGGGACTCTGCCCATTTCCTGTAAAAAATGAAAACCTTTTCTCTGACTGTGACATGAGAGATGGATTAACTGAAAATACTTATCAGAGGATATCTTGAATATTCATAGTCTACAAGGTGTTGTGTAAGGCAGATACTCAAATACAGTTAACAAAATTAAAACAATATAATATGTTTACCGAGAGCTATGATTTTATCTTCTCAAATAAAAAGCAATTCCAAGCTTGTTCTTGATTATGGACAGAAAGATGTCTAAAAAGTATGAAAATTTAAATTTACACACCATCAAAGCAGTAATACAGAGTTCAGATCTCTGATGTCAAATATAGATATCATTTGTCAGTGGAGGAAAGCTCTACAAAACCTTCTCTGAGCCTTTAAATGACAATTTTTAAAGTTTGTAAATGTAGATCAGTTTTTCCTTGCATTGCCATAAACTCACAGAATTGTTAGGGTTGGAAGAGACCTCTGCCAAGGCAGGGTCACCTAGAGTGGGTGACACAGGAGGATGTCTAGGTGGGTTTGGAATGCCTCCAGACAGGGACACTCCATGATCTCTCTGAGTAGCCTGTATCAGTGCTCTGTCACTCTCAACAAGAGGGCATTTATCATACTGTGAAATCATAATGAGGCCTTATACCTGAGAAAAGTCATAGTGGTTTTTGTTTCACAAGGTGCTCTGAAGTTGAAGGACTCAGTTCTGGAAAAACTAGTTCTCTCCATCCTGTGGAAAAGTTACTCAGCTCATCTCTCATTCATGAGTTTTCAGTTAGCAGTTTGGCATATAGCCTTTCGTAATCCCTTCAGAAGTTAGTCAATATACCAACACTCACTTGCATCTGAACACAATGGCTTTTCCTCCTTTTCAGAAAGAGCATCCAAAAAGAGGTGGAATTTCAGGATCTTGCCTGGATGTGGGGTTTATGATGTGGTCTAGAATTGGCATAAACCATGCGTACGTCTAGGTGTCTCTTTCTGCTAAGTGAATTCTGACCACTGAGGTAGAGAGTTGCCTCCAGTGAAAACCATATGTCATGGTTTAATCCCAGCCAGCAGCCACTCGCTCACTCCCCCACCAACAGTAATGAGGAGAAAATCGGAAGAGTAAAAACTGGAAAACTCGAAAACTCATGGGTTGAGATAAAGGCAGTTCAATAGGGAAAGCAGAAGCTGCATACACAAGCGAAGAAAACCAGAGAATTAATTCTGCCCACTGTTTCTCTTGGGCAGGCAGGTGTTTAGTCCTCTTCAGGAGAGCAGGGTTCTATCACACCTTACAGTGACTTGGGAAGACAAAGGCCATCATTCCAAGCATCCTTCCCTTCCTCCTTTTTCCCCCCACTTTATACACTGAGCATGATGTCATAGGGTCTGGAACACCCCTTTGGTCAACTGGGGTCACCTGTCCCGGCTGTGTCTCCTCCCAGCCTCCCATGCACCCCTGACTTCTTCAACAACATGGCACCACTAAGAACAGAAATGTGCAAGCCCTGCTTAGCAATAACAAAAGCATCTCTATATTATCAACCCTGTGTTCAGCAAAAATCCAAAACACAACCCCATTCTAGCCACTGTGAAGAAAATTAACTCTAATGAAAATTACCTCTACTACCAGCACACCACAGATCTAGAGTGGAATTAAAAGTTGAATTTTGTTGAGAATGCTGTGCCTTGAGTACAAAATAGAATAGGAGAACATGCTGATTGAGTTGCTTTTATGACAGAACTGCAGGTTTCTCTTGATAAAATAAGGTGATTTTAAAGGAACTCTGCTGATTTTCCTTAAGAATTTTGGCATGTCTCACATAATAAATGTAATAAATTTAAATGATGGTATTATAACAAATAATTAAAAATAGTTAATAATAGTAAATATTGTTCATTAGACTCTGCTACTTCTAATGTTACTTCTCTTCACAGTTCTTAATGAAGAAAGAGACTACCCATTGTTTTCACTAAAAATACAGTGGAATTTGGGTATAAAAAATAATTGTGTCTACTTGCCCAACAGGAAAAAATTAATGAGTTTTTCTGTCTAATAATTAAAAAAAAAAATCAGTAAAGAGTAGACTTTTTTCTTTCAAATTGGCATTCCCGCTTTCATTTAATATCCATGTCCTTATTCTTCAAATGTTTGACAAACTCTAAAGTCCAAAACCGAAGTGCCTTTGGAGCTTTGTTTGTGTATCTGCTTTTTCAGTCAATCCACACGGTCGGTTCAAGGGCCTTTGACATCTCTGTCAGACCTTCTGAGAGGTGATACTAACATTCTTTTCCAGTCTTTCATTCATTAGTCTTTAAGAGCTACCTCCATAGCAGTCCTATTAGTGACTCCAGGGAAGCTCTGTTTGTGTCCTGTGGCCCATGGATCCTCTTTACCTCGAGCGTAGGAACTTCTGAAACAACCTAATATTTTGCAAACATCATGGTAATAACTGTGTTTGTACCAACTGCTTTATGGACTGGTGGATTTTAGGCTTATATAAAAAAGCAGTTAATCCAGGAACTTCACTGGTGGGTGTTCTAGTGAGGGAGTCATGAGGGAGAAATGCACTTTATTAGTAATGCGTATGATCTTTTCACTTTGTACCTGCAACAGTAAAGGATATGATTAGTATAGGGAAAAAAAAAAAAAAAGGAAGGTCTTTCCTAGTCACGTCTTTTTCCTTTTACAGCAAGTCTTACAAAAGTTGTGCCAGGAGTTTCTCAGGCAGAATAATGAAAACACTAACTGCTTTGCACAAGATTTTTTTTCTACACTTTTGCTAGAGAGTGGCTGTGCGGAGCAGTCATGTCTTATGACCATATCACAATGAGCCACCCTGGTCATCAGGTAAAATTATCTTTTTAACACTGTAATGAAATTGATTTAGCAATGCTATCCCAAATTTACAGCTGAAAAGGGGTGAAAACACACAGCTTTCAATACTTCCAAGGCATACTGGCTTCTGGAGGTGCAGATAGATATACGTTGAAGTTTTTAAAAATGCTAGTTTTCATGCTTGCATAATGTTGAAAGTCAGTGATATGCAGGGACCTTCTGAAGAATCTGCAAATGGGACTAGATGCTTTAACAGCAAGTGCTTTCAGTCTCATGACCCCCAGAGGCACAGCTCCATATCAAGCAAGAAATTTTTCAGACTACCAGGAACTGAGGCCTTCAGAATACATCTGTGACACTAGCTGCAATTCATATTTCCTTCTCACTGATAATCACAGTTTGAATCCAGTTTTAATGAAGGTGCAGGATTACAGTTATTTTATCTTAGCTGGTTTGCTAATTCCTGGTTGACAACACATTTTCTAATACCACAGTAATAAGTTCAGCACATTCAGGAACTGTAATCATGCCAAGATATCCTGTCAGACTTTACAGAAACCACACAGGAGTTAAATAGGACCACGTGCAAGGCCAAACTAGCAAGTAGAAGCCAGATAAAACAACTGAGCATTCAGATTTGATTAAAGGTCACAGGACTGGCAGCATCCTTGATCTCTCAGCAGAGAATTACATTGTGAAGAGCTGAAGCAGCACCATAATATAATAGAGTTTAATGTGGAAGAGCTGATATTTCATTAGCAGCCAATGGTTTGGAAGAATGTTTTCAACACATTGCTTTTGAATAGGTTATATATTAAATCCATATAACTAACAGTGCTTAACTAGGTCTGAAGGATGGTTACAGCATCTGTCATTGACAGATTCCAAAATTACTGTCTTGGAGAAAGAAAGAAAAATGAGATTTCTTGGGAATTTGACTAGAATGGGCTAAGAAAGTTGTTTTGACTGGTAACTTCAACATATGAAGTTCTTTAATACTGAGGCTGGTTTTGGAAAGCTAAAAACCAGATATTTTCTGACTTTTGTAGTGTTTGGGCACTTTATTTGTATTAAATAAGTTGTTAATAAGAGAAAATTATTTTTTTAAATGTGGGGGTTATTTTAATATTTTTGTTCTTGTAGACCAAGTCTTTGCTCTCAGTGGAGCAGGATTTTGATAAATTGTACTATTCAACCCATCAGATACCAGGAAAACAGGAGTTAAGGGGTTTACTCAGGTAGGGCTCCAAGGGTTGGTGGTTTTGAACAGGAGACCTCAGAGGTGGTTTATGTAATTCATACAATCTTCTGGAGTTTTGCTTGGTTTTTAGTTAACTTAGCAGGTTCTCCACCTATCCCTCCCTCTCTCCACACTCCTACCCTCCTTTCTTCCCTTCTTTTCTCCCTCTCTTCCTTTTTCTCCTTCTTTGTGGATTGTGACACTGTGTTAGTCTTCTTAAGCTGTTTCTTTCATACAGTACATTTTAAGCATTTTAAAGAACCTTTCAAAAGGTATGTTTCTGTGCTTGGAACCCCCTTGGAAACTTGTAGGAGATCATTGTTGAAACACTGTGGTACTCACATTAATAAACTCCATGCATTATATTAGGATGCTGGAAGTAATTATATAGGCAGAGATTGATAATATGATTTGAAACAGTATAAAGCACAAAAACTAAATAACAGCTAATTCAAGAAAAAAAATTGAATTGAAAGCCGTGAAGTTGTGAGCAATTTCTATTAACTTCAAAAAGCCCCAGAAAAAGATAGTCTTTTATGAAAAGGATTTAATACCTAGAGAAGTCTGAACTATGACATGCTCAGCTCCTCAGCTGTGGATAGTCATACAGTTTAAGACTGTACTGCCTTAAATTTTTGATAATACCTCCTGTCTAGATTCAATTGTGCTCTGCATTAAAGTTATTGTAACTGATGGGTAAATAGAGTCGTATCATACTCTGAAAACACCCTCAACAGCTTGAGGTATGCAGTTGGTTCTATAAAATCATGCAAAGATTTTTTCTAAGCTGAGACAAGTCTGTTAGGCCAGGAGTTGGGAACAGAGTAGTTGAGGCGCCAGCAGGACATGGGACACCATGGTGTAGCAGCACAATAAGTACACCTCCCCAAAACAAGGTCTCAGAATTCAGCCGTCTGAGTCTTGGGTGTGTCTGTCTTTTTATTCAATATCCTGGTGGTCTTTTCCTCTCCTATCAAGAAGTTTAGCTGCTTTGTAAATGTCTGTAAGCATCTAATAGATGCAGTGCCCCGTAGCAAGGGTTTCCAAAGCTTGACTGACGTGATGAATGCCCACTGGAGAGGGTGAGGGGTGGAGAGGTGCTTGGGGCACAAGGCAGCACCTTGGTTTTGTCACCTGCTTTGCCAATACTTGTGATGTAAAAAGTTAGGGAAAGTCTCTTCACTTTTGCTTTTCCGAGTACCTGTGATTTTGTAGGTCTCTCATAGCAAATCCTTCCTGCTTTTCCCCAGAATGAAGAGACCTTTTTTATCTAGTAATTCTTTAGGCAGATATCATGTTGTACCTTTAATCATCTATGTTGCTCCTTCTAGCTTATTCCTTTTGGGCACAGGTCCAGAATTATAGGCAATATCAAAACATTGCTGTTCCGTGGATTTTCACTGAGCCATGACACTCTTCTCCAGTTTTGTTCACTACAGTTCTTTGTGGCACCACAATTTTATGAAGTTAAGGCTTCTCACCACCCTATGAATTACTCATCTGAGGTAACTACAGTAGAAACACTGTTATTCGTAACATCACTGCTATCATACTCTCTTCCCACAGGCTCAGTATTCAATTGTCTTATGTAGCTGTCTGTCTTTTTATTGAATCATGTAAATTGTCTAAAAATTAATGAAGCATCAGACACTATACCTGTTTCTAACAGATATTGTAATTTACTTAAGTATTTTATTATACTCCATGAATGCAAAAGTTGATATAGGGGGAATGTGAGTCTTGCAAAATGAAGAGAAATTGCTACTCTTTGGATAGCCCCATGGGTTTTGTACAAGTTCAAAGTTTTCAGGTCAGAAACACCCACAAAATAAAAATACACCCTATCCTAACAGCAACAGTCTCAAAACACTTCTCTGTGCATGGTAATCTGTTTCCTGGCTGTGAATGGCTATTATTAAAAAGCCCAAACAAGTAAACCCCTGTATGTTTTCTGCAATTCAAAATAAAGAAAAAGCCATCTGAGGTAAACAAAGACATTATTTATGGTTTGAATGTTCACACCAGCAAAAATCTAGAATATGTGGTTTGATGTAGCAGTTATCAAATGAAAGGAAAATTTAGAATATGTGAAATTATAGACGATTGTTTTAAATTATATTAATTTATGAGTGCTATGTCAGCTGAAAAGTGCTTCCTAGCTTCAGAGATAAAATGAGACTCTTGATATTAGTTATTCAGCAATGTGTGCATGCTACCAGCATTCAGTGATGTAGCAAAACTTGCCCTCCTTCTGAAAGAGCTGTTTTGATGTATGTTAATCTCTGGGGTACCCTTAAGAAATAATTGATGTTTTGTGAGGCACCTTAGCTTGCTTCTAATATTGTAAGTACTGTAGATTTTAATTTGTATGCCAATTTTTTTGTTTGTCAATTTTTACATAGATTTTTTTCTCACTTAAAAAGCATTACTCTGAAGGTTAGTATAAACAAATAATTTCCCTTTTGTTACTTTATTCCACTTTTAGTGAACTATTCACAGATTGTGGGGATTTTGTAGCATTTACAAGGGACATAGAAATGGATATGAAGTGAAGAAAACTTCCATCTCCAGAAACTTCCAATGAACTATTGCTAGAAGTGCCAGCAATCATATCCATTGATTTTTGTATCCCAAAATCCTGTGTTGATTCGCATTCTCTTTGACATCCAATTTCTAGCTGCCATTTTTTTTCTTTTTTCTTTTTTACTATTAGGGAAATGCAGTCTACCTTCATAACAATTTCAAGTTTGTGTGTTAGAACATTTCTGGAGTAGTCAGAAGTGTCACTGTGTCTCTTGTGGACATCACCATATTTTAAAATTAGTGACCTCCAAGAAGGTTAGCTGTAACATTACATGGCAAACTATAGGCTTGCCCTTTCTCCCTGTCTGAGGATCTCACTTTTTGGCCACCTGTTAATACTTTCTTGATACAACTCTCAATTATCTGGTTTAAAGTAAGCAACGATATGCTAGCCTGAGTATCACACTCTAACCCTAGTATGAACATCCTAAAATAAAAATGTACACTCAGTTTTTCTGGGAGAACCCAGAGTGTTTTTTTGAATACTTTCTGGGTGAACTGGTGCCCGCTACATCCTAGCAAATAAGAGGACACTGCTTGATTATGATAATCTATATCACTAGTTAGTGAAAGTAATTAGTGGTAGTGTACTGTCTTTGGTTAATAGTGACTCAAGTAGAACATCTTTACTGCATTATGGAAAACTTTCAGTATAATTGTTTGGCTTTTAGTGACTGGGAAAAAAATTAGAAACTTGTAGTATTCATGGTTTAGCTCTTTACCGCCTTAGAGGTAATTTGTCAGACAAAAGTCGACAAAAGGTTCGCGAAGAGCTACAATAGAAGCAGATTTCATTCTTATTTCATGCTCAGGTCTTGACAATTCTCTTTACTATAATCTGATATCACTGATTCAACCCTCATCTAAAACACAGAGAGAGGCTGGATTTTTCTTGTGACCTTAAAAGAATATTGTTAACATGATCCAGTATTTGGAGCTTTTAAAGATGAAATGATCAATTAAAATACCTGTAGCAAAAAGTCCTCTTTTATATTTTTCTGAAAACAACTTTGATATATCTGAGTTTGAGTGTTAGCTTTAGAGTTTTCATATAAACGTGTTTTCAAGAAAATATATTGTTGTGACAAGGCAAAACCCACACGTGTTTCCATTGTCTGGGTCTCTTGCCACTCCTTAAAAAAAGTGATGGAGAGCTTCTAAAGTGGAATATGCAGTTTTAGGTACAAGTTCAGTTCATGAAAGTGTGAACATTGTTTTTCTGTGTTCTCCCAAGCCCCGTTCTTTATATATAAGGAAAATGCCAAAGTTGTGATGAAACAAAATTATTTTTCTTCATAATTCTCTTAGGAGTTAGCAGTACCTTTTCTAGTTACAAGGGTGTTTTTTGTTACTGTCACTTTCAATTGTATCAGTCAAAATACTTTTAAACCCAATGTCAGTGCCTTTGTTCATCAGGCTTACTTCAGAACTTCCAACCTATTTACCTGATGAAGAACCAGAAAATACTTTAGCTATTTTTCTAGTCAGAAGCATCTTTCTTGGGTCTCTTTCCTTTCACCAGTTATGCACACTGATTGCTACTCTATTTCTCCCACTTAACAAAACACCATGTAGACTTTTACCTTTAATAGATTTAGGACAGGAATACTGCTAGGTTTTCCCCAAAATATGTCTTGAATAGAGCGTAAGACACTTGAAAGAAGGCTGTTCTTGAATATATTAAGTACATTCAGTGGTAAATTCTGTGAATTGCAAATGTACTTTAGGCAATGTTTTTTGCAATTCTTTTACAGATGCTCCTTGAAGGAAAAAAATATTTTAAAACAATTTTACTAAGTAATTGCTTAGCTCCCACAGTTCCTTGAGAAACCATGATAGAGCTCTGTATATTGTTTTGCAATAACTACAGGGGTGCAATTTAATTAAACCTTTTTATTTACTATTTTTAAAGACCTACTTTATTCCTAAAGATATTTTCTTCCAACTAAAATCTCTCAATGGAGTTGAAAGTAACTTCACAGCATGACTGTGGCATAACTGACTGGTCCAAAGGCACGAGTCCCCAGCTGAGTGTGTGGGGGAGAGGGGGTGGAAATTGAGGTCATCCCCTTAAACTTCATGGCAAGGCTTAAACTGCCACCTTGCTGTATACTATTTAAATTCTCTTTGTAGGCAAATCCCAAAGAAAATATGCTGCCTCAGCTGCAACTGCTGAACATCTGTTAGTGCTGGATCATTTTTTAAGTCACAGGACTTTTGACAAATCCGGAGCGTAATAACTACTCGGAGGTCAAAAATGTATGGAAGACATTCCCTATGAAAGTGTCCTAAAGACTGAGGAATATCTAAGTAGACCTTTTCACCCTCCCTTCTCTTGCAAACTTTCTGCTGTTCAACTGCTCCTGTGTCGTTTGTTCAGGAAAGCTGCTGTTCTTATAGGAAGGCTGTCCCCCTTAGACTGTAGGGAGGTGAGCTGGATTTCCTTTCAATATTTGGTTTTTACTTTAAAGTAAAAGTAGCAGAGGCAAACATGGAGGTGAAGATTGTTTCTCTAAGTTGGTGTCCATTTTAATTGCCTTGTTGCATTCCCACTGAAGTTGCTTTGCTTACATGTATACTTTCCATTCACGGTAGTTGAATTCTGTATTCATTCCACCACTCACTATTACTCTTGTTGCAGAAGTTTTATGGGTCTTTTTCCCAGTAAAAAGTGGCTGTTCAGCAGCCTTTGAGCCTGTCATCATAGATTTAAAAGGAAAAATTTACTGACTTGTTTTTTCCTTACTCTTTGGCATTGTCCATGTACAGCTGGTTTCTGCAGATGTTTCTGAACAGAGCTGGTAGCTTTTAAAACCTTGCAAATATCACCAGTGTTACAATTTTCTACTTTGCTTAGAGCTGCAGCACACAAAATACATCTGTCCTTAGCGAGATCTGGCTTCATACCTTACCTTCTTAAGTATAACATTCAAGTCATTGTAAAAATATGTTTTATCATAGTAGTAGAGTAGGTAAACATGTATCTGTTATTGGTGTTGGAATGGTCTTTCTAATGCAAAAACCATTGTTCAAATAAACTGTGTGTTGCTTTCACAGATTAAACATGTTTTTCTAATTACCTTTGCATACTTTTATACTCCCTAGATTTGCAGCTGAACTTTCAATTAACTCTTTTTTGTTCTAATTTTAGTTTTTCTTTCCAGTCTGTATCCTTTTGTGCTATTCCCTGTTGTCTTTTTCCTTCCTCAGCTTTCTCTATTTAATTTCTTTCAACTGAAGAACACTTCTGCACATGAATGTCTTTCATGTCTCCTTTCTTCTCTGACTCTGAGGGTTCCCACCTTCTGTAAGGCATCTTTTGCCTACCACATCTGCAAACTGCTTTACCTTTGAAGGAAAGCATACTAGAGAAACAGAAATGCTACTACCATATACCCTTTATTCTGTTACACTGACTTATTTGTTAGTGGGTGATTAGGGTCTAGGGAACAAAGTTCACACATTTGGTAGCTGGCATTTGTGTAGGTAACTTTGTACGTATTTCTGGCCATTGTAAGGCAAATAGTAGCAAGTGAAGTTCAGTCCTTGGCTGAAAAACTTTACTGCCTGGAATATGCATCCTAAGCGGAGTCTTGTATTCCCAAATCCTGACTGTTACAAAATCCCAAAAAGTTAGAGCATTTGGTTTTCATTTTTTGCTTGGGTTTTTTTCAAAATAATTAGACTCTTCCTAGTGATCACAGAATCATAGAATTGACTGGTTGGAAAAGACCTCTGAGGTCATCAAGTCCAACCCTTGATCCAACACTGCCTTGGTTACCAGACCATGGCACTGATGCCACATCCAGTGTCATCTTAAAAACCTCCAGGGATGGTGAATCCACCACCTCCTTGGGCAGCCCATTCCAATGTCTAATTACTTACTCCATAAAAAATTTCTTTCTAATATCCAACCTAAACTTCTAACCTTCCCATGGCGCAGCTTAAGTCCTTGCCCTACTGTCCTACTGCTGGTTGTCTGGGTTGTAGCCCACCTGGCTACAACCTCCTTTCAGGGAGTTCTAGAGAGTGGTGAGGTCTCCCACGAACCTCCTCCTCTACAGGCTAAACAACCCCAGCTCCCTCAGCCTTTCCTTATAGGACTTGTGTTCGAGTCCCTTCACCAGCCTCACTGCTCCTCTCTGGACCTGCTCCAGGAACTCAATATCCTTCCCGATGACAGGCGGTATCTCCTAGCTTAGAACAGAACTGTTTTACTACTGCTGGTCAATTTAAAAAAGAAACTCTAGTGGGAAGCCAGCCTGAAGTCCATTGCTTCCCTTACCTTCGGGAGACTTGTATTTGACTTGAGCTTTATAGGATAGAAAAGGCATTTCAAATGCTGACTTGAAAGTGTCCCAGGAAAGAGCTAATATAACACTGGAAGTGGATAGAGTGGATAGAGTCCTGGCCTGTGGGTCCAAATGTAGAGAAGGCAATGCCACCTTAAGAAGTTGATTCCTTGAGACAGACTGCTCTTATAAATTAACAAGAGAGAGAGGGTAACATTGGATTGTTACTAACTGTGTTTGGTTTTTGTCTTGCACTTTTACAATACAGTAGGTAACAGCTGCATGTACCTTTCAAAAATTCTTATAAATAAATCTATAGGGTCATTTTTCTTGGTTAAATATTTTCTTATGTAAAAATGCATGGTTTCATAGAGGGGTATATGGAACGGATAATGTGAAACAAGCAAGTAAAAGGAAGACACATGTCTGCTTAACATTACTTTGTTTTGGGAAACTGGCCCTAAGTGAGCTGCAGCAAGAGTATTGTATCTTAATAGTATCAGTTGTATTAAAGAGATAGTGATGTTCCCAGTGTGTGGAGAACTCTGCCAGGAATAGTTATGTTAGATTTTTTAAGCTACTCCATATGGGGTTTGCCCGATTTGGATTTTGTCATTTGTAAAAATGGTATTTTAAATTGCTTTCCTTTCTGCTAGAAACACAGATTTTAAGTGAGTGCTTACAACTAGTCTAGGATTTGATATGACAGATATTTATATTTAATGCAGAGCAAAACACAAAATACACTTAACCTTTATGCAGTTGCATTGTAAATGTATTCTGCTTTCTTTCAACCAAAGTGAATTATATTAATAACTTGTTATTGTTAAAATGTCAAGAGTATTTTCTTTCTCTTTGAATTATCATTTCTCTGCTCAGGGTATTGGGTTTTGCTTATCGCTCCTGACATAGAAAGGAAGAAATGTAATCTTAAGTGCAATGTTCAGACTTCTTCTGAATAGGTAGGTTATTTCTTTTAGATTAGCTCAAGTAAGAGTTACAGAGTCGACATACAGAATGTGGAAGGAGACAGGAACCAGACAATGCACTGAAACTGAAACTCTTTCTCGTTTAAAAATACAGTCTCCCTGGGACTAAAGAGTGATGTGCACAACATGTCAGGCATTGCTGTATATGGCACTTCTTTTTATTTTCACCAAGCTGATTTCAAGCATGTAACTTTTATTTTATTGTGACATTATCAAAGTAATTTACATTCACCTTGCAGAGTTGAATTATGCCCATTTGGGGATGAAAATGAAGAAGTTCAGGAAGAAGAAAGTGCGATAAGGAGTTTTGAATTTCATTCCATCTCTTCAGCTGTTAAAATATATTCTCTGTAAAGCATCTGGTTAATCAGATAGACCTTAAATGGTTCTCTCCTCTCACCACTTCAGAAACAGGTCATTCTGCCTCTTAAGGGATAGCTGTGTTATGGGAAATATGTTAATCCACTGCCAGTCTGGAAAAGTTGAGGACAACATGGCTTTTATGGTTGAGAACTTTCCAGCATAGCTTACAAAGCAAACAGAAATATGAAGTTAAACCTTTGTACCATGTTTATTGTTCACAATCAGAAATATATGAGATACTCCTTCTAATGATTTTACTCCAGCAAGCCAGATCAAATTCAAGGTGCTGTCTTCATCAGAAGCTCTGTTTCAAAGATGGATGAAAGGTTCCACTTTAAATTAGCATTCTTTCCTCCAGCATCATAAAATGTGCTATTAGTCTTATATTCCATCAGCAAGGAAAATCTGGCTACAAGGCTGGCAGTGTTTTCCTAGCTGTACAGAAATGAAAAAAAGTCTTACTTGATTCAAGAAAATGTATGTATTTTTACATCCTCATTTTCAAATTAATTAGCACTTTCCCCCAGTAGCTATTGATGCATTTATAAAACTATTGATGAAAGAGCATGGTCCAGGGTAATATTATTTCTAAGCATTTTTCTTTAAAGTAAACACTGAGGCTCAGTAGTGTTAGTAACAGTATTGTTTTCCAGATGCAGTATTTTATTTGACTATTTATTAACTATTTTAAAAATTATTTTAGATTTATTAAATTGAAATATAAGGTCCCACACCTGGGTCAGGGCAATCCCAGGCACACCTACAGGTTGAGCAGAGAGGTGAGTGAGAGCAGCCCTGTTGAGAAGGAGTTGCTGTTGATGTTTGAAGAAAAACTCAACATGAGCCGTCAGTGTGCACCTGTAGCCCAGAGGGCCAACAGTGTCCTGGGCTGCATCAAAAGGAGTGTGGTCAGCAGGTTAAAGGAGGTGGTTCTGTCCCTCTTCTCTGTTCTGGTGAGAATCAGCTCCTGGAGTGCTGCATGAACTTCTGGTGCCCCCAACATAAAAGGAACATGGAAATCTTGGAGCAAGGCCACAGGACGACCACAAAGTTGAAGAGGGAACTGGAGCATATCCCCTATGAAAACAAGCTGAGAAAGTTGGGGCTGTTCAGCCTGGAGAAGAGAAGGTTGGGTGGAAACCCCATAGCAACCTGCCAGTATTTCAAGGGGGTCCATAGGGAAGGTGGAGAGGAACTTTTCTTCAGGATCTGCAGTGATAGGACAAGGAGTAATGGGTAAAAATTAAAAAAGGGGAAATTTAGGCCAGATATTAGGAAGAAATTCTTTAATACGAAGGTTGTGAGATACTGGCCCAGGTTCCCAGGGAGGTAGTGGTTGGTTCAACCCTGGCAGTGTTCTAAATGTGGTTGTATAAGACCTTGAGCAACCTGGTCTAGTGGGAAATGTCCCTGCTCATGGAAGGGGGGATACTGGGATAAAGTGATCTTTGAGGTCCCTTCCAACCTTTAACACTATGATTTTGTAAACGAAAAGAATGCCAAGCTAGATCTTACAGTGGTGTCAGAAATTTTGATAAAAATCTCTCTTACTTAAAAAAAAAAAATTGGCATATACTTTAACACTACTGATGTAATTTCTTTTGTGACTTTAATTCCAAGGAAATGTCATGGTCCTGTTCAATGCCAATCTTGGTGGGTTTTTTTTCATTTTTATGGCCCCATAACATAAAAATTAAAACTCTAACTGTGAATATCATTGAGAGGTGGGGAAAAAAGTGCTCAAACTTCATGGTGGTCCACCCACACAAGAAAACCAAGCAAACACACAAACAAAGGACAACAAGAAAATGTCCTGTGTTTTAAAATCACTGTCATGTAATGTTCCATGGCAGACAAGGAGGTTAGAATAAAGCCTGGTTTTGCATACTGCAGAGTCTGGGTGAAGTTCTGAGGGTAATCTCATTTGTGAAGTTCCAGGAATGCTTCCTATTTCTTTAACAGAAATGTTAAAATATGAAATTAGTTTATGCTTCAGAAATTTTCTGCTAGGTGTCTGACATTTGCAAATTTTACTGGATTCCTGTGGGCTGGAGAATGTATTACAGAGAATTATTGTTTTAAATTATTATCCATTGTCAATGAGAGATTTTTTTTAAAGTGTATTCAAGATTTCTCTCCCCAGCCCATCCCTAGGAAAGGAATGAACTGAATATGTTTTGGAGAGCTTTGGTCTTAGTATGACTGGAAGAGATAATAAGAAGCATTTCTCCAGTTCTTAGACTGTGTTGCAGAGAACAACTACTTGTCATTGAATGTATCTGGAAGAGAAAACAACTGATTCAGCAAGGATGTCTTGTAACACTAAAGCTACCTATGGCACCTCCTCTTAG
>JAYRBT010000093.1:16682553-16704114 GCA_036023395.1 Myiotriccus ornatus
CCTCCTCTTAGCTGTGAGGTAGTCTGAACGACAGCTTACTCTTGTTCTTTGTGTATCCCTGTGAGCCTCCCAAATGACTGGGCCAAAATTTTACTAAGGGCATATTTATACTGTGTTTAAATCCTCTTTATAATGGCTTAATTTGAATTTAAGGATTGTTAATGAGTTGGGCTTTTTCCTAAGATCAAGTTCTTCCATTGTTGGGGTAGGCAGCGGTTCCGCCTGATCCCTGATGAAGGATATAGAGGTGAAGGATTTTGACTTAGACATTTTGAAGCCAAGGAAATTCACAGGGACCATGAAAGACTTGCAAAGGTGCCAGAACTGACCAGTGAGAAAAGAATGTAAATAAGGAATGAACATCCAATTAAGTGTGAAGGCTGGTAATAAATTATAGATAAGGAGCTAAGAATAGAAAGACACGTAAAGTTCTGTTAGCAGTGTGAGTTAGCATGTGTGAGAAAGAGAAATTATTAAACTGGACAAAGCAATAAAAGCTGACTGTCGGACCATCATCATATAAGGTGCCTGGTTTTTATTTAATGACCATCCTAACTATTACAACATTCCATTAATATAAACACAGAAAAAAACTTACATTCTTTTCTCCACACAATGAAAAGAAGCATTTTTTGACCCTAAAAAGAAAAAACCAAAAAAGTGATATATTCATTAAATGGTTTGTAAATAAACATGGTTCCATCCATTACATACATATAAGATTTATCCTTTTTTCATCAAATTTCTTCTTTTATAGCTTCTTGGAAAAAATACTTTGCTTGTGAAATAGAACTACTGGAGGAAAATTTTTTGTCAGCCTCATAGAAAATGTCTCAGTGAGTAGTCAGGCAACTCAAAAAGGCAGTTTTGCTTTGTAAAAATTTATGTGTTTTGTAGAAATCAGTTTTGGAATGAACAACTGTCTAGACATTTCACATACTAAAGAATTGAAGCCCTGGATTTATTTAATACAACTGCTTGAGTGGAATGTCTTGTGCTTTATATTTATGTCCAAGAGCCATAAAACTTTGGACTCTGATCCCCTTTTTGATGCTGAATGACCTTAATATTTTTGCACTTATATAGCACTTGGCAAACATTATTAATTTAAACTTCACAAAGTCCCTGTGGGGTACAGAGGTGTAATTATCTGACTTTTTCAAGTGTGAGAATTGAGACTCACAGAGGTTATGCTCTGCAATAAAACAAGTTCAAAAAGAGGGTGGGAACCCAAGGGTTCACTTGGCACTTATTCCTGCTCCTAATCTGCTGGGGTACTGTTTAAAGCCTCAGCTCCTTAGACTAGCATACAGGGTTAATGCTGCTTTCCAGTCTGTAGCTTTTCATCCTGAACTGTGTGCCAGGGAGATAAAGAAGATACACATCTGTGGCATCTGTCTTCTGGGGAAGGTACCACTGACCTGCTTTGAATACTTAGGAAATTCCTTGTAGACAAAAATGGGCATTTCTATCCAAGAAGAAGGCAACAGAATGATGTCTTACTTTAAGAGATATTGAAACTCTAAGAGAACTCCACAAATACAGCTGAAGAGGATGCAGAGCAGGGCACTAGACTGACTCTGCAGAAGAAGGACCTGAGGATTTGTTGGTTACTCACTGCCTGAGTCTGAGGCTCTTCTTTGCCTTTTTTGAGCCTCTGACTTCCTCATGCATGTTCTTAAATTACTTTAAAGTCGTATTTGTTCTGACAAAACATGAGCCTAAGAAATCTTGGATTTTAGTGTGGTGTTTCATGGCTTTCAGATTAATCTGAGTTTCTTGTGCAGAAGTTTCTTCCTAACTAAGGTTTTTACTTATTTGCTTGCTGTTCCTAAGAAGGGCCAAATTGCTGACATCAGAAGCCAAGATTATATGATGTGAATGTGCAACCAATTTTTATTGCCAGCATCTCCATCTGGTGGAGGGGACTGTGGGTGGCCAGTTTTTAGAAGGAGCAACATCTGAGCCCTATCTGAACACACCAACTCATTTGCTATTTTCAGTTCCTGCACTTTGTTCAAAAACACTGTGGAGCAGGGGGAAAGAAACAACTTTAATTTGCCATTCTGACAGGTCTTGACTGACAGCTGTAGAGCAGGTATAATGGTATCTCTAATTTATACTGGTCTGCACCAGCCTGCCAGAGTGCCCAGAGTGCAGCATGCGAAAGTTATATGTCTATTACTCTCAGTGTATACAAGTTGCCCCTGGATCATGGTGTTTCCCCTACTTAAATAGGCTTTTCCTGTCTGTGATTGCTGTTTGTGATAACAAAATACACTGTTTCTTTGCAGGATTCGATAAATCCCTTCTATTTCTTTTTGTATTTTTTTCTTTCGTTCTGTTTTGGTTTTGTTGTTTTGGGTTCCACTTCCCTCCATACCGTCCTCCCCCATCCCCCCCAAGTAACAATATTTCCTTTTGAAACTGTGGTTTTGTTTGCTATGTGTCCCAACACTTCTGATATGTCACTTATTCATAGTAATTTTGATGCAGTGAATTATTCTTTATAGAAGTTTGGTTTTTTTGTATTTTTCAGACCCTGCCGTTGTCTCAGTTTTCCAGTAAATTATTGTTTTCTCTGTATTACTTTACATGCTGTAATTGCTTTGTTATCTTTAAAAGAAAGGTAGGCTTAGTTTACTTCTTTCATCACTGCCAGCACCTCAGTAAATGAACTGTAGTTCCTCTCATTACCATAGCTTTGTTCTGCTCTGTTTTAATGATAATTGCCCTTGCCATTTTCTTGTAAGTTAGTTGTGAAAACTTGTGGTTAAAAACAGAGAGAAAGTAATAGGTGGTGTTGGAGAGAGATTAATTAGGCAGAATATTTTGCGAAATGATTTGATAAAGAAATGTTTGCATTTCTCATCATTAAATAACTGAGTCACAACTGATTAGGTAAAAAAGCATCACACATGGAGGAAAGGCTACAACACTGTTGCATTGCTGCAACATGTACAGCAAGAGTACAGCTGAGACAGTTTACATTGTTTATTCCTGGTGTAATTTTGGTCAAATAAAGACTAAGGAAAATTTCCAAGTGTCTGTCTGATTGTCTTTAAACTTTTTTTATTATTATTATTATTTTTTAAATATATATACTTTTATTTATTTATATTGCAGTCTGATGTTCTTTGTCTTACTCTCTTACAGGGAGTCTATTCTCCCTGATGCTCTTACATTTACCAGTTATCTTTTGTAAGATGGCTATACTGTTTTTTAAAGCATGTTTTTATGAATCCATTTCCCAAAGGAGTGAAAGAAATGTGTTTTGCTCGCAGTGACCAAGTAAGTAAACAAGACTGAAATTAAGGTCTGTGTTGTGATGCTGGAGGCTCACCAATGCTGTCAAAAACAGCTTCTGGGATCTTGTAGCCACCAAATTTTGGTGAAGCCAACCAACATTTCAAGTGGAATCCCTTTTTTACAAGCAAAATGTTTGAAGTGACCGACTGAAAAGGCAGCTAATAAAAATGTATAAAAAAAAAAATCAGCTTCATCGATATGTATGCATTATTTCCTGAGTACTAGAATGTTTAGTCAAGCTGCAGTTTTTATAACATCCTTCACTAAACACAGACTTCACTGCTCCTCATTCAGCATTATTTGTGTCCAGGGAGTCTTCCAAAGGAAACTGAAGATTTGACAAGGCCTGGAAGTTTATAAGAAGACTGTGCATTGTAGAGGAATTTGGAACATAAATTTAGCACGTCATCAAGTGAACGAAGGTTACCATGTAAAAATGAAAGATAATGTTACTATGTAACAGAACAAGTGATGGAGGTGTTCCAACACAGTGGAGTCAGTCCTGGAAAATGCCTGAGACAGAAGCTGGAGACATAGCTGCGGGGTCAGTGGTTCTGTGTCTCTAGTCGACACTGAGATAAAGCCACCCTGTGTTTGAGACATCACTCTGCACTTTAACAACTGGGTGTACCTTCTCCTTGGCAATTTTTAATAAAACACAGATTAATTTTTATGGGACTCAATTACTGAAGGCTAGTTCTCATTTCAACACTCTAAGTATAGTGGAACTGATAGAACTGATACTCATTGTGAGCCCAGCCACAGTGCAAATGTAAAGGTGATCTGTTCTTGGCCAGCCAGGACAAAGAAACAGTTTTTTGAAAGATTCCCAACACGTCTTAGGAAGAGAAAGGGAATGTGCATTTGAAGATGTAAAAATTCTAGAGACCACAGATGTAATCCTGTCTACTAACGATGTTTCCAAGTCTATACCCATTACAGCAGAAAGTAGCAGCTGCTGTCACCACAGGGTGCTTGCTCAGTTCACATGGAGAGGCGTGGAAACTGGCAGCATATTGTTTCATCTTGCTCCCTCCGATGGAAGGTATGCTCAAACGGACAGAAATATTTACTGGTTGCATTCATCTGTCAAATCTTGGTAATTACATATTCATGATGTACCATCCAACTGCACAGAAATTAATCTGCAAAGTCAACCCATTGATTTTGTATGCTGTTTATGTGGCTGGTATATAATGCAGGAGAGGAAGGAAAGCACTCTGTGCTGCAAAACAGCTGGGAACTGTACTCGGGTCCTTCGGAGCTGAGGTGTTTGGCCTGTGACCCATTTGTCATGAATAAGATGAATACATTCCGATCTCTTCATAATTTTAAAAGGCCCTTGGTTAGGTACACAGAGTCCCAAAGAATTTAATGAATGAGAATGAACATCTGCTGTTAAAATTTTAAGGAATGGGTAAAATAATTGCAATTGACTGTTACTAAAGTACACATTTGATAGCAAATACGTAGCACTCAGCCATTGTTATAGGAAAAAGCACAAAAAAATCCTTGGAAGGATAGCAGATAATATTGAATAAGTCAAATTGTTTCTCTGTATACAGCTGTGACTTCAGGTCCAGTATGGCTACAACTGACTTACATATCTATAGATGAAGGAAATGTTTTCTTCAGATGATTATAAAGCAATTGATTTTTTTCCTGATAGATTTTGTATTCAGGTATTGGTCACAGCAATAAGAAATAGTTCAACTAAGAAGCATCTGAAGCCTGTTAATTAAGGGTGGACTGAATAGAGGCCTACTTGTCTGGCCATAATCTGCCAGAACCAAGATAACAGTATTCTCTCTGCAGATGGAATTCAAGTCAAGTTAATGGTGTTTGTCTTTCTCTATATTTTTATTTGCTCAGTCTGCTTCAGTCCTTTGACACTTGTTAAAGAGCTACTGGAAATGTTGACCCAATATTCATATTAGAACTTATTATCTTTCTTTCCCCTGTGTTTAAGCATTATATCTCAATTTGGCAATGGTCTTCTTTTCAAAGAGATAAGTGGTTTTCATGTAACAATCATTATATCTGGTAGGAATTCGTCATTCACTTAAGCATTTGATGAACCATTACCAGAATGTGTTTGTGCAGGGAGACTACAGGATGTTTATGAGAACACAGATTTTATTCTCGTGTACTGTAGCTTAAAGTGTGTTTCCTCTTGCTCTTTTATATATTTTACATATTTTTTCCTCAATGAACATATCCTTTTCACTACTGTGCATTTAATTTGAAAAGACCAACCCCCCCGCAAAGATGCTGTTTGTTTATATTTAAAGTGAAGAGAGGTTTATGATGCTGATGAATGATACATCAATAAAAAATGGTCTGATCTCTCTGTTTGATTCATGACTTACATAGCTGTACCCTGTTAATACTGATCTCCAAGAAGAAACACCTGTCTTACACTCCTACACCTGTAAGAGTCTTTTCTAATATAAAATGCAGTGTCTTCTTCAATTTTACTATAAGAATTAATGACCATATCTTTTTGGTCCCCTTTAGAAACCCAGATTTTATTTTAGAGGGACTGAGTCTAATTCTCACAGAGTGTCCCTTGAACCACTTAAGAATACCAAAATAAGAGTAGAGCAAGCAGTCACTTGATGCGTAGGGAATTTTAGCTATGTTATTGTAATAACAAATTTCATACTCTTCTCCTGAGGAAAAAAGTGAGTATCAGTTATATCAAATTGTTCAGCTTGCTAATGCAACAATTAGTGAGAAAGAATTTCAATCACTTTGAAGCAGGAATCTCCTGACTTCCTGTCAAGTAAATAGCCTGTCAACATGAAGTAAAAGCACGATCAAATAACTTATTCCTTCTCTGAGGAGTTCAAAACATTCAAGAAAATCTCTGTAAAGTCTGACCTTTAATGATAGTGGTTAAAGCTAAAATGTTAGAAGAGGATAAAATGTTAAAAACCCCATATATTAAAATACCAGTTTCTGGAAAACAAAACCATGTATAGTTGTTAAAGGAATGAGGATGAAAAAATTCTGCAGAGAAATGCTGTTGTACTCTTGTTGACATCAACCAACAACTGATTTGTGCCAAAACTCTCTTCTCTGCTTTTTAATATTCCCATATTTATTTTCATGTGACAATTGTATAACTTTCAGGTTGTTATCAGTTTTGTATTCTTGTTGATGGTTTAAAACACTTTTAAATTGACTTTGGATAAGTCAATTTTGCGTTTTAAGGTCTCTTTCTTTATTTATTATTTGCAATATTCTTTTTTAATCCTTTTCTATTTTTCATTTATGATGTTATCTTAACTATGGATTGTTTATTTCTTCGAACCATCAGATTCTTTGAATATGTGATCTGGCATAAGTATGTAGTGGTATGGTCTTTTCTATGTAGTTTTAATTTATTTTCATTAATTTGGCATAAGCCTACTTCTGTGGCATTTCTTGTATAATTATACTATCTTGTTGCTTTTGTTTTGAGCGTAACTGGACCAAGATTATTAACATTTAGGTTTATTTTTTAATATTGTTTGAAAATATTTTCTCTATGTGGCTATTTTTCACAGCCTAGGGAAATAGTGTACTTCTGTCTTCAGATTTATAGGAGAACATTTTAATTTTCAATGATTTAAATGTTAATTTTCCTTCCTTTCTCAAGGCTTTAGTATTTTAAAGAAACAATTCAGCTTTTGCACTGAAATAAATTCCTTCATGCTTATCCCCATGCTTCTGTGCACGAGTTCTTGATGCTTTTCCTTGATACTGTGAAGAGATATCTAAGGTATTCTCTTGAGTCCTTTTACTGATTGTAAAAGTAATACTGTCAGGCAAGAGTGTTTTAGTTTTTGATTTATGCAAATACCTCACTATATAAGTTAGAAGTTCCTTCCCTGATGGTTACTTACTACCCTTAGTATGTTCTAAAGGACTGGGTTCGCTGCAGATGTATTTTTAAAGTCTAGAACTACTAAAGAAGAATAGTTTTACTAGTAAGTAAAGCCATGAATGACTAATGCTCAGAAAGTGAAAACTATTAGTAGATCAGTTGAGAATGAAAAGGAAAAGACTGTTCCAATGAGCAGATTGTAATTTTATTACTAAATATATCTATTGATAAAATGAGGGCATAACAAGGGACGGAAAAGAGGAATTACTGTAATATTTAGGTGACTGCTAGTGAGTACGCCCTGTCTTTTCTACAGCAGTATCCAGAAAATATGTCTGAAAGCACCGAGGAAAGGATTCAACAGACTGTAGGTTATTTGCTAAAGCCATCATCAATATCCAAGAAATTATCCATTAGGAAGTTATTAGTGAGAGGTATTTTCTGAACCAGGGCAATAGAAAGAACCACTCATAGAAATTTCTGCACTGTTAATTCAATGTTTGCAAGAGAAAAAAGGAATCTTTACTGTTGGGTTTATTTAATTCATCTGAGGGAGACAGTGAAGTTAAAATTGTGGCTGCAGAACTGAGTAAAATATGTATTAACAATTATGAGTGAAATCTGTATTACAATTGTTAATAATTTCAAATATCTAGAGACCTCAGTGTCTGGAATTACTGAAGAAGTTGGCAAGTCTCTTCTAAAATCTGCCCATAAAATCTGTCACAGACAGGAAGAATTGAAGAGATTTCCAAAGTACTTGGAAAGGTTAAACAAAAGGCTATGTAACTGGTTTTATTCTGTTATGTCTACCTCAACAATTGGTTCTCCTGTGAAATTATTTGTCCCCTGAAGTCCTTTGGCCTTGTTAACCTTGAAGTATAAAATACTTTCTTCACTGGCTTCTCATGGTTGTGGTTTGAATATTAATATTATGTGTAAGTCAGGCACTTTTGCTTGCTCTCTAAAGCAGACACTACATTCTTCAGCTGTTCCTCAGTTGGTAAGAATGCTGTACTCCAAGGTCCTGATGCTTCACAGCAGTAGTAAATGTGACATAAAATCTCTGACAAAGGACTTGGCTGAGAGGCGTGGATGCTTTTGAGGAGACTAATGATTCTGTAACTTCTATAATTTAGGCTTGGTAAGATTTGAGTACTTTTGCTCTGACTCCTGGTATCATTTTCTTTTAAAGTACAATATGGTAGCCCATTTTTTTTAGGAAAAATGTTTTTTCATATAGCATGAAGTGATGATATTAGTCGTCGATCATAAGTAGACGTTACTAGCTATACTGAGTGAGGTAGAGGTAGAGGTAGATTTTTATATGTGACCTGAAAAATTTATGTCAGCAATGATAGGACTTGCTGAGGAATTTTAGAGAGATCAAGGAGGTTTTTCCTGCTTGGTTTCCATTTGAACTTCACAGTTATCAGTATGTTCCCATGGATTTCAGTAAACTACGTTTTAGTGATGCAATAATATTAATTTGAACAATGTTATTAAGTTTCATCGATTTTTAAGCTAGCAGCTTCACCTGCAACAATCTTCTATTGATTTTTATCCTCTTTCTCACTGCTCCTTGTGGTGTTATCAATGTCATAGCAGCATTTTTCCTCCTGCTGTGTGTGTACAGCTCTCATCTGGTTAGCTAAACCGGTGAAAAGGTGTAAGCAGTATAGCTAAATATTTGCCAAGGAATGCTGTTTCATTACTCTGGTCTTCCTACCACCTGTGCTTCTTGTTCATGTATGTCTTATCTTAAGTAAACCTTCCCTTTCACATGTGTGGTTTTATAGCTGTGAATTTATTTACATTTATTGGTACACACTAGGGCTTTAGTCTGACTTGATGAATAATTCTTTTAAAAACTTTGAATGAATATAGAAAAATAAAATATTTCCAATGAAGGGAAAATATTTTTCAGAAAAATATACCAAGTAAGTTTCTTGAAGAATACAGAACTTTAGACTAAAACAACAACAAAAAAATTGTGTCCTGTTAGAAAATATGTTTTTCTTGTTCCTTTTTTTTTTAATTATTTTTATTAATATAATTATTTGTGTTAGTAAGTTACATAAAGGGGTGACAGGAAGTAGATAGACAGACATATGGATTTAAACAGGATTGATGTTGAAATGGAGAAGATATGAATGCCATAGTAAGGGCAAATTAATTACCTATACAAAAATAGCATAGGTAGCTTTGCTTTTCTCCCAGCAGCACACTCTAGGTCTAGATATAAAATACATAGGTTCAAATAACTCATTTGTGAGAGGAAGTTAAAATTTATATCTCTCTCCTTAAAAACATTGCAAGTATTGCAAAGCACAGTGGTGACCTTTCTGGGGCCCATGCATGAGTGTAAACAACCCTATATCAGAGGCAAATCTTGAGGAGTAGGAGACTTCGAAGGTGCTTTCTATCTCACTCCAAGCAGGGGAAGCAACCTCTGTGTCCAGTTTGTTTATGAAAAGGAACTAGGTTCATTCTTCCCCATGATTGCCAGGTTTCAGTTCTGAATTTACTTTGCTGAGAAAAATGAAGGTGGCAAAAATAAAGAAAAGATTACATTCCTTGAGGTGATAATTCAAAGCAGGTGCTCTGTAATACGAACAGGAATAAATGGAAGGTTTGTAGGAAAGCTTGACTAAAAAAATTTGCCATTTGTAGCCACTCAGCCCAGACCTAGCTTTTACTGTGTTTTTCCAGGAGCTGAGGTAGTGGTGACTCTGTGAAATGCTGCATAGGAATCAGCTTCAGTTTCAATAAATATATTTTAAACACTATTAAGCATTTATCATTTTTATATATCTCCTAGTAGAAACACATAGAAAATAAGGAAATATGCACTCTGCAGAGGTTTATTCTAGACCTCAGCAGGCCATCTGGATTGCAGGGGAAAAGTATCTAAGAAAATTTGAACTCAGAAAGAAGAACAACTACTGACAAAATCATTGCATAGATTTACAAATGAGATCATTGTGATGCTGAATGATGTTTCCTTCTTTTTCTCTCTCATTTTGTCTCATACCTTAGAGTTGCTGCTCTTTAATTTGTATGCTGACTTCTGAGCCTTGAAGGATTTTCTTAAAAAACAACTCTTAAGGAGAAAGAGATCAGATGACCAGCAGACCATTTGAGAATCAGTGGTGGGAGGGATGGTGAGTCATGCTTTGTAGCTCCTTTATGAATGGGAATGTGGTTTACTGTTCAAGAACAGAAATACAGAGGAATATTTGGACTTGCAAGTGTGCATGAAGTGACAATGACAAGGAGATCTCTGCTACATTTTTGCGACTAATCCACTGCAACTGGTGGAAGGAAACAAGCTTGAGGCCAGAGTTTTAAAAATCAGGGGCCAAACATCTGATAAGGGATACAATATTTTCTTAGTTCCCAAATGTTTTGTATTTTAAGGAGACTGAGAAAAAGTCTTGCTATTCACAAATCTGTTGGAGAATAGCCTCTTAATTATATATTTTGAAACAGAAATATTGGCTAATGTGTCTATCTCAATTTCTTTTTCACTTTTTTTCTAAGTTAGAGGAAAAATGCTGATTTTTGCAGCAAGTGTTCTGCCTTCAGTTTTCCTGCTAAAGTCTAGCTAGCTCTTGATTCCTAACCATCATCAGTAAAAATAGAAATAGCTCTGAACATGTCTGTATTATTTCTGAGTGCAGTTCTCTTGCTCTAGTGTGACATGAAGGCTACAAGACACTGGATGAAAGATAAAATATGAAAGTTTAATTGAAGTATAGGGGGCAAAAATATGCCTTAACATCACTGTAATTGTGTACTCTACTAGTACATACGTTGGAAAAATTTAGTGGGTTTCCACATAAGTACAAGAAGAGTTAGATCCAAAAGTTTTTAACTTGGAACTAGATGTTTCTTTTGTTTTTGTTTTGTTGTTGTTGTTTTGGTTTTTTGTTGTTGTTTTTTGTTTGTTTTTTTTTTTACAGTTAGATGGGATACAAATACTGATATGAACTTCTATTTATTGTAGTCTTAACTTGTAGCTGTTTGATCCACACGCTTTTAAATGTAGTATAAGAATGTTTATTTCTTTGTTTCATTCATCAATCTTTTAGAATTTATCTGCTACTTTCATTTGTACCCGTATTTTGTAGGTGCTTGTCTTATACAACTTATCACTGGCTAGAAGTCAGAATTTGTTTGAGCTGTTTTCAGGGTTCTTCCTTTTTCTGATGGTTAATGGCAACATATTGGAAAAAAATTGTGTTGATGGTAAAGATGAAAGCTGTCCTAAGATGATGTTTTTCAGACTTATAGAAGAATTTCTGTTAAGACACAATATCCTTTTATGTTCCAGACATATGTGTGGCAGTTTTGGATGACTTTTAATTTTTTTTTTTAACCTAAGAAATGATAATCTATATGAATGGCTGGTCTGGCTAACAGAAGTGGTTGTCAGTGTTAAAGAAATTGTTCCAAATTTTGAAGAGGTGATGTATTTTGTTTTGGAAGGTTAAAGTCATTAACTGTGTCTTTTTCAAACAATCCCATTTGAAGAACTGCCAAAATGTAAAGAAGCATATGTTCATATGAATGAGGAAAGCAGAAGATGAAAGTGCATGATGTACATGCTCTGCAGGATTAAAAAAGGATATGAGGGAATATTAGAGGATGGAGCTTAATGTGAAATATACCCTAAGGCAGATACAGAGATTAACTGAAGTCACATGATTCTTTTCACCTGCAAAAATCCTTTCGGAGGCATTGACATTTGTCTTCATTGTTGGTTTTTTGTCATACTTAATAATAGGAAAATAATGTGAAAATGATACTCTTTCCTATCTAGCCTTTTGGTGAAGAGCATGAAAACAACCCCATCTGTTCTGCTTTTTGGACCTATTTTGCTTCTATAGAAGATGCTAACGTGGGGCATCTAGCTAGATGTCTGTTCATGAGTGGGAAGTGATTGTGACTGATCAAATTTTTTACCTCCTGAATCTTTCTGAGAAACAGGATAAACTGGCTATTCTTCAGGCCTTAAAAACAACTTAGCACATCCACTATTACCTCAAGAGCAGATAATAATTAAAGTGTCTGTTGTCTTGCACCTGGTTGGAAACATTGAACTTCATCTCAGATTTTCAGTTCAGTAGCAGATTTATAGAAGAAAGAGGAAATTCTATTGCACTGAAATGTGAAAGGCTGTTAAGGAAAATAGGGTATGAGTACATTGAAAACCAACCCCAGATGTTACCATGACTTCATGCACCTTTTAAGTTATCAATAACAAACAATGCAAGAATCAGTGGGGAGAACTGGCATACATTCTTGTTCTTGCAAGCTTTTCCTCTTGCTAATAGTATATATTTAGATTCTTCAGTTGCTTGCATCTTCATGATGTGAAGTCTTAGGGTAATGTACCGTAAAACTGATTTGTTCAGAGATCATGTAGTTGTATGCAGAAAGGATGCATGTCAAAATAACGCATATGATAAAGTGGCATAGATACTCACGTATGGACCTAAAATAATGCATTAATAGCAAATCAAATTGGACCTAACTGTTTGTCGGTTTTTTATTTTATTATTTTATTTATTTTATTTTATTTTCCCTCTCTATTTTTAAGCTCTGTTATACTCATGGGCAATAATTTTGTGGGAATAAAGTCTCCAGCACATGAAAATAAATGACTCATGTGCTGCAGGGCCTCAGACTACCCACAACTCTGTTTCTGTTGAGATGCCGAATACTTATGTAAAGTGCTGGAAATCTGTATCCATCAATATGTGGTAATTTATATCAGTGATCTGTTTGATGCAAAGATGAATCATTTCCTGCACAGCCGGTCCACACACACAAGAATCAGTGACATTTCATTTCTAATGCAAATTAAGGAGAATGTAATTCAGCTGCCAATTTTTAAACGCCTGTTAAGTATCCTACAAATACTAAGCTTCAGAAATATCAGTTCATAATAAATAAATGTAACATGAGATGACTGGTATAAATATTTTGCCTTTGTTTTTCTGACCAGTGAATAAAATCTTACTCATAAATTCATTATTTAATCATTGGGCATCAGCATTAGTTAGACATCTTTGTTATCTTGCTACCACATATTAATTTTACATAAACAGAGGAGTAGCTCAGAAATAAATAAGTGCATTTAAGTTTTTTCTGCTGTATATAAGTATCTGCCTTTCTTAACACTGATATTGACAAATGACACAAATATAATTTTAAAAGCCCCTCCCTATGTAAATTGCTCAGAGCCCTATCAACTTAAACTCGAATGTTTCCAGTGAGGGACCACCTACCACCTCTCTGGGCAACCTGTGCCAGTGTTTCATCACCCTCATAAAAAAATTTTGTTCCCTTATTTGTAATCTAAATCCATGCTTTTTTGGCTTAAAACATTTGCCCCTTGTCCTATCACTACAGGCCACAGTAAGAATATCACCATCTTTCTTATAAACCCCCTACAGGTAACGGAAGGTGCTGTAAGGTCTCCCTGGAATCTTCTCCTCTCCAGTGTGAACAGCCTGGACTCTCTCAGCCTTGCCTCATAGAAATGATGTTACATCCCTCTAATCGTCTTCATGGCACTCCTCTGGACCCATCTTCAGTTGTGTCTTCAGTCATTTGATTTGTTCTGTCACTTTTCTATATGTATTTGATTTCTAATTATTTTTTTCTTGAAGAATTAGATAATCAGAGTTTTAAATGGGCTAAACATACCTTGCACATTAAGCTTTTGCAATATGGAACAGCTGTGGGTTTTCATCTTCTTGGAAATGAGACTTTGACAGTTGCAAATGGGAGTTTCTGGAGTGTGACATTTTCACTGCCTGTCTATACTGTGTTGAGACAAAGGCACCCAGCTACAGATATTTGTACATATACACAGTATATGTATATGTATATATATTTGTATATATACACAGATGAGCTGACATATGCAGTGAACATAAAATTTCAGAGGAGAAAAATAATTGAATTCAGAGGCAAATTTTGTCTAAATGTTCCAAATATGGAAAACACCAGGAATGCTTCCAAAACTTTCTTGCCCTATATACACACCTGCAGTTTAGATTTCTCTTTTCAAGATTTTGGGCTAACTCAGGTCTGGTAGCTTGGTCCATTTTTGTGAAAACTCTCTGAAGATGTGAGTTTTCCAGTACATAGACCTATCCCTATTCTGTGCTCACAGAAGTATTGTCAATAAAGGTATCGATTTTTTGCCTAATCTTCCTGTAGCTGTACATTAAAAAAAAAAAAAAAAAAATTGTGAATAAATAGACAATATTTTCTGCTTAGAAGTGCACCCAGTCTGATGTTAATACACCAGTTCTGCCTGCTATCTTCCTAATTTTCTTGTCTATTTGTAGTTTGACATCTGAGTCTTTTTCACTCTCCAAATATCAAAATTTGAACCATATTATCTGGCACATGTCACTATATTCCCACCCTCCTTGCTCTTGACCACTAAATGATAGATTTGACATTTTTATATACCTAGGAAATTTACAATATTGTCTCAGTTCTTTATTACAGGGAATTGAATTTATATTATTTACTGGTTTTGTATTACCGGTAGTTGTCTTTTGTAACGTTGATGAAAGTTGAGCTTATAAGAGGGAATACAAAGAAAACCAGCAAAGTGTCAGGGAATCACTCTAGAGGAAGGTGAATATGAGACAGTTATGATGGGCTTGTACCAGTTGATTGTCTTGTGCTTTCCAAAATACTTCACTTTTGTTGATGCAGTGATTCATTGTCCTTTATACTGTCTTCTGTTTTGACTTCCTTTATAAAGTCTTTACTCCTGCTATTGGTAGTGGTGCTGGTTTTCAAGATGCAAACATCTATCCTCTGGGAATGGTCTTAGAGCTATTAAACAGCTGTCAGTTGAAAATTACTTCAGTCAGCAAATCTCCTGTTCTACAGAAAGACCTCTAAAAACTATGAAAGTTTGGGCTTGGAAATTCAATTTCCAATACTGTGAGACTGATCCATAAATACCAATCATGTGTAATCTTGTTTTAGTTACAGATATTTCCACAATTGTGAAGCATTTATAGCAAGACAAATGCCTTTTAACCAAACTAATTGAATTGAGGAAGTGTGGTATTGTGAATTGCTGGAAAACAGAGAAAACCTATCAGTTTATGGCTCACAAAATGTTTCAGGAACTTTATTGCCTGGCCTTTTACTAATTTAAAAAATATTAACTCACATCAATCCATTAGAAGGTTTTTCAAGCAGAGATATCCAAACCAAAGATGAGTTTGTAGACTCTCAACTGAATTTGATTTTTTAAAAGATAATTCATGTTCTGGCCCCAATTTATGGGTCTCTTAAATGAGACTGAGAGATAAGTTCATGAAAATCTTTTTCCCTTATTTTTTATAAATGACATCTTTTCCAGACAAAAACCAAACAAAAATGTCCCCCCACCAAAAACATATCCCCTTCCCCTCTCCCCTCCCTATGTAATGGAATTGAAGAATAATTCAGAATTTCTAATAATCTTTTGGCATGACTTACTGTAGGTATTTTTCTGCCCACCACATCCTCTAGATTACTGAGCTGTCAACCTTCTGCATTTCTGCCTATATAAAAATAATTGTAATTGAATGAAATGTGAGCTGAGTGAAATGGCAATAGAATAATTCCATACTCAGAACTACTACAGTTTTATAGCAGGAAAATTAAATATTTTATTAGTTGAGTAGCATAAACATGAGTTTTCTAGGTAGATTTTTAATGCACATGAAGGCTCTCTAAAATATCTAGAAAACATTGCTTTTTCTTCTTCTCCAACACCCTTCTCCCAGGCTTGATAAGCCAAGCAAAATATTATCTGCAGAATATTCAGGAGAAATGTTTGTTGTGTGTGATCATTAGCCTGCTCTTGAACAGCAAAGTGTCCTCAAAGCTTGTGGGAGTCAGATTGGATGGTTGATAAAATTAATTTCACAGAGAAAGTAAATTCTCTGTGTCCAGCATAGTGAGACTGAAGAGATCTACTCATGTCTCACTTTCATCAGTACTAAACTGTCCTCCAACGTAAATATTAAACCAAATTGTTAGTAATAGAAATTGTTTTCAAGGGCAGTTGTCAGGAGACGATATTTTGCCATGCACAAAGAGCAGGAATTGTTCTATATATCCTCAGCATCAGCTACAATCTTCTTATCTCTTAGAAACAGGTAACAAACAGGCTGTGGAATGTTTCTGTTATAGATTTCATAACTTCAGATCACTTATTGAACAATTTCTGAAATTGGTATCAATTATTCATTAGCATCTCATTTTTGAGTGTACAAAACTCAGTGTGTGAGTGATTGATGGGTTCTGATTCACATATCCTCCAAATCATGTTTGTAGTACAAGTAACAGAGTTGCTAAACTAGAGGATGTACTGATGTCATGTTTAACCCTAGCCAGCCACAAAGCCCCACACAGTGGCTTGCTCCCTCCATCACCAGTGGAACTGGGGAGAGAATTGGAAATGTAAAAGCCAGAAAACCCGTGGCTTGAGACAAAGACAATTGGAAAAGCAAAAGCCACACATACAAGCAAAGCAAAACAAAGAATTAATTCACTGCTTCCAAGGGGCAGGAAGGTGTTCAGCCCCTCCAGGAGCGCACAGCCCCATCACCTTATAGTGACTTGGGAAGACAAAGGCCATCACTCCAAATATCTCCCTCTTCCTCCTTCTTTCCCCCAGTTTATATGCTGAGCTTGATGTCATAGGGTCTAGAATTTCCCTTCGGTCATTTGGGGTCAGTTGCCCGACTTGTGTCTCCTGCCAACCTCCCATGCAGCTCCAACTTCCTTCCCAGCAAGGCAGTATGAAGAGCAGAAAAGGCCTTGGGTCTGTGTAAGCCCTGCTCAGCAATGACAAGAACGTTATCAACCCCGTGTTCAGCACAAATCCAAAACACAGCCCCATACTGGCCACTGTGGAGAAAATTAACTCTACTCCCACCAAAACCAGCACAACTGGACATGAAGAGCAGAGTTTCATCTAAACTATGTATGTCCATCTGCAGAACAAGGAGAATGATTCTGTAGTCTTGCAGGTATAGCAAATTCATATATAGCAAAGTCTATAAATGTTATCAGTAGAATTATTTAAAAATTACTTACATGTTAACTAAAACCAACTTTTTGGTTTTGAATTTCCAGTAATGTTACAAAGTGTAGTCTATACCTCAAATGAAAATTTTGAATAAATTTGTCCTTTTTTTCATGGTTAGAAAGGAAATAATTGATATTAGCAATCCTTACTGATCCATTTTCTCTAAATATAAAGTAAAAATCTTGAATGATTCTACATGTAAAATGTTGTAACTGAGTTTCAGAAGAAAGCCACAATTAAAAAAATGGAAAAGATTGTTTTAAAGATTGTTTAGATCAAATTATTTACTTCAATTTTGTTTTTTCCAGTCTTTTTTTTTTTTTTTTTAGAAATAAAACTAAATTTTATTCTGTTTTCTAACTGCTCTGAAGTAAAGACAAGTGACACATCCACTAGCTTGACTATACTGTGTTTGTCCATTTTCTATTTAATTTAAATTTCAAGGGTTTTGATATTAGCTGATCTGTGTTAGTGGAGAAATTTTTGCATATAGTCTATTTTATATATTAAATGACAAAAAACATCGTGCCATTTTCTACCTTTGACTTATTGCAACTTTTTATACAGAGTTTAGTTAGAGCAACGGGAGGCTGCAGCTTTTAATTACAAACAGAATTTGCCTTGGTTCATGCTGTCTGGAAGGCTTGTAGAAATACGTATTCAGAAAGTAAATTTTTTGGGGTAAATCAAAGTCTGCCAAGAACACTGCGCAGTCAGATGGGAATTGACTCATAATCTGGAATGTGAAACCATAACACAAAGTTGTTTGGATAGGTTGAATATTATTTTGGTTCTGGTGCTCACAGTAAAGTCTTAAAAGGCCTAAAATAGTCTTAAGTGGTTAACCAGAGGAAAGCTGTCAAAGGTCTGTGTGTTTTCCAGGGGCAGAGTGCTGAAAACTCCTTAGTACAAATAATTCCACAAATGCTTATCTTGAAAACCATTGTTGTCTGTATTGTCCATTTTTTAGACAAAAAACACTGCTGAGGTCAAGGATTTACAGGCCATGATGAGAAGAAGGCACTGAAAGAAGTGGTTAAATAGTTGCATTTGTAGTGTCTCTATCACAGTTACTTGTACTGAAACTAAGATGTGCTTTCCAGAAATTGTGGCAAGATAATTACTTTTTCTAATCTGCTGACCATTGTTGCTGGAATTGGAATGCATTTGATTTTTTTTTTTTTTTTAACGTATTTCTGTACTTCTGTGAAGGTGAACCTGACTAACAATAAATAAGAAATGACCACATAATGCTATTTTTACAATTAGAAGGGACAATGCAGAAAAAATGATTTCCAGGACATACGTGTCCATGTAGCCTACAAACATGATAGTCTGAACGTTGGAAAAAAACAGTATTATTTTGGGACTCAGTGAAAATGTTATACACCCCTTGCTATTTATAATCCAGACATCCTGATTCAGTAGGTTGACTTACCGTGTCAGCAAGTCCAGGGTGCTCACTAATAAACAAGGAGAGAATGTCAACTATGTTGGCAGGAAAAGGCCAGTTATACAGCTGACAGCCAGTCTTGGCAGGGATTATATGTAATGCTTTGGTATTGCAAGCTGTTTGTAGTTAGCATTACCAAAGCTGCCAGCCAATTGCCTCATACGGTCTGCTGACAGGCAGTAATCTAATCTGGCCTCCCATTTGTTTTGTTTTTATCTGCTAAATACAGCTTCATCTTTCCTGTGGTTGACTTGTGTGCTATTTGAAATCTGAACATTGCATTCAATCTTGCAGACACAAGAACAGCAGAGGTGTTATAATCAAAATCATGTAGAACTCGGCCTCTGGAAACAATTTTTCATGAAGTTGTGTTCAGATTTCAAAATAAACTTGCTATGAAATGCGAAAGAAATGTGGTTGCACTGCTTTCCCCATAAATGTCCCAAAAGTTTCAAGTTGAAGTTTGAAAGTAGGGGTGTTTTCTATCATATGAAATTAAATAGACAGCAGGGATAGACTGGAAGAGGAATTGCAGGTGCAATGAAAAATAGATTCCAGATTATAAGGTTGATCAAAACATAGAAATGAGCCACATGAGTTGTGCTTGAACAAAGTGACTTACCTATAAAATAAGTAGGATTCTACAAGATAGGTTCGTGTCTACTGATTTTATTTCAAGTGATTTGTTGAAAACCTGTTGGCTTAAGAATCATCAGCCATGGTCCAGTGTGTTCTTACAGCTTTGATTTACTTGAAAATATTATTTTTGGTACAAAAGTAGTAATCCACTGTCTTTGCTCATCTAAAGTGAGGAGGCCTATAGTGGTAAGGATGTTAGATCAGCTTAATGTCTTTGCTCCTTCAGAAGCTTCCTGTGTGTCGATGACATATATGGTTAGGACTAGATCAAGAAATGGGTTGTGTCTCAAAAAATGTTTCTAAGAAACATTAACTTGAAACAGTGCCTATGCCTAGCTATTTATTTCTCAAAGAAGCCAGTTTCGTAGAGCCAAGCCTTGTAACTGCCAGTTTTTTCCGATGTAAATTTCCACTGACACAGTACTCCTGGCCCTGTGCATGTGCCCAGATGTGAGCCACTCTTGTCAGCATGTAGCAGCTTGGCATTCATGCTGACATCCTGCTGGCATAACAGACCAGGTGTTGTATAGCTCTTCCATGTAAAATGAAATGGGTCTATTCTGGTTTGCTGTGCTTCTCTCTCATGAAATTGTCCTTATATTGGTGAGAAAGTTGTAATCCCAGGAGATGGGAGATGCAGGGACCTTTCTGTTATGTGGTAAAGGCAAGTGGCTTTGGGTTTTCTCAGACAACTTCACATCCCTTCAACAATGTGTTGTGAGATTCACCCTGAAGTTCTGCTTGGATACCTTGCCTGGGACCATGTCAGCCTTCCACCCTCAGGTCCCTCAAGAGTAAGATACCCTGTTTCACCTGGACAGTCTTAATCTCCTGGTCTTGCTGCCTTTCTTTCATAACAATGTAAAATCAGGGGATAGAAATGCTCTGCCAGAAATGGAATCTTGTGAAAACAGAGATCGTGAAAAATTCATCTCTTTAGCATAAGATGCCTGCCTGTCAAAATGTAACTTTGCTTTCATTGTCTGCGTTTTCTCAGGGCTGCAGGACATGTTTCATTGTCTTGCAGGAACACAGATGATAAAGGTGTTCAAGCTTGGGAACTGTTTTTTCTCTAATGTCAGGGGCTTGCTAAGAATTCTGAATCTGTTATGCAGAACCAGCAATTTTTAAAACAGTGCTGGTATAGCAGCTTATGACACGGTTGTTTTCTTGACCTGAAAATATTAAGGATCAGTTGGGTGAAGCCTTTGGCCATCAAAGAAAAAATCTTTTTCTGTCAGTACAAATCCTGAGAGAACAAAAATACATTTGCCAAACTCCTCTTAATACATGAATATAAAAGGATGCACCAATTCAACTCTGAAAAAAACATTATGAATAATTTATATATTAGAACATTATTTATATATATATAATATATTATATACATACACATATTTCTATATTATACATGCATCAGAGCATAAATTATGCAATAAAATAATTTTAACAAGTAAACTCAGGAATTAAACTATGCATAACCAGTGTGATTCTTTATCTTTTGCCAAGCTACTACTATTGATTAACTGAAAATACGCAACAATTTCAATGCAAACTGCAAACCTGTATCCATATTTTTTCTTTAATTATTTAGTACTACATATTATGTGGACATTTAAGGATCTAAGAAATAATTCAGAATGAAATGTTGGGGAAGAAAATGTAGTCAGCTGTAGATAAAAGTCAATTTTTTCACTACCTGATGGCAAACGGAGTGTAAGAGGAAATTGCTGCTTGGACAAAGGGAGACAAAATGAGGGCAAGTAAATGTGTTCTCATGGATGTTCTTATTGGATTGTGCAAAATGGAAAAGGACAGTCTCATCCAGAATCAGAAAGTATTTTTTTATGGAAACTCCGTAGGAACACTCTTGTTTTGCAATTTTCTTGCAGTACTGGCAGTATAATTAGATAGGTAGTAGGCACAGTATTATTTGATCTATTTATATGATTTCCTTTTTTTCTACATTTTTTTTTTGTTTTCATTCCTAATACAGGTGGTGTTTGAACCTTCTTGAAAGGACAAGACATATCTCCCCCCTCTAACAGTGCCTGCAGTTTCTGTTGCCTTTGTTGCACCTGATGGAGTGTCCCAGTTTAAATGAGACAAGGTCTTTTGCTGAGGATGAGTTATAAGAAAAAGATCCGAACTCCTTCCTCTAAG
>JAYRBT010000093.1:16704596-16714785 GCA_036023395.1 Myiotriccus ornatus
TAGCTCTCTAGCTAAAACCACGACATGGAGCCTTCCCTTGAATGTTTCCTTTTTCTACAAGACCTTGAGAAAGACAGGAATTGATAAGGAGATTTGCTTGCTACAGACAGAACTCCAGCTTTTGGGGCCTCTTAAAATAAATAAATTATACCTTCCTTTGTATAATCCAAAACATATGTTTCCCTATAGGAATGGTTTATTTTCAGAATTTATCCCTCTTTTCTTAGCTCAAAGGAGAAAGCAAATGTCACCCAAGCCCAAAAGGACTTGCCCACATCACAGATCTGTTGTTCAAAGTATACCAGAACTTCTCAACAACAAAATACCAGAAAAGGCAATTAAGATGAAATATGGATATATGAATGTGTTTTCTTTTCCCTTTGTGCCTGTAGATTTTTTCCAATCAATAAAAATGTCAACAATTTAAAAAGTATACGTTTGACTGGAGAAATGTGGGTTTTTTTAAACTATTAAGGAAGCAACAATGCATTGTAAGATTCTATCAGTTTTGCTGGCTAAAGGGGAATTCCAAGTCAACACAGCTGTTCTGGTTTAATATTTGTAATAACAGACCTTTCTGAGAAATGCCAGTATTCTGTCTTGAACTCGATGTGTCTGTGAATGACAACCAGAAGGAGAGTTATACATGGAAAATAAGAAAGAGAAGGGACAGAGTGAGAAGGGAGAAAAGTCTACCAAAATAGAATTGTATTTTCTCCACTGATTAGTGTTCTGCTTTTCATCTCCTTGGATTTTTCTCATCTCATTTGAGGTTATAGAGTGTAATCTACTACAGCTACGGATTTGACATGCTGTAAAACCCAATGGGAAAGACCTTTTTTGTATGAAAGTTTTCCAACAAATAGACTTGTAAAAGTAAGTGAATCACATTGTTCTTCCCACATTTAATGCTCAAAGCAAAAATTCAAACCCCAAATCATTTAAAGTATAATTGTTCATGAAAGTGAATTACAAGTTTCTCTCTGGGCCTTGACTGCAGTAAAATAATATCTGCGATCTTGTCAAGATTTGTTTTTTTTGTTGTTGTTTGTCTTGGTTTTTATTTGGTTTTTGATGTTATTTTTGTTTGGGGTTTTGTTGTTGTTTATGTTTTTTGTTTTGTTTTGGTTTTTTTTAAATTATTATTATGATGGAGTCATTCTCCAAAATGCAGCTACAAACCTAGACTCCAGTGAAAGACAATAGGTCAAGAGCAATTACTTAAATTAAGAATGCGTTCAACCTTATTAATCTCTCTTTGGTGATTACTCTAGGGATAGTGGAATTAACAGTAGGGACTGCAATCCATAATGCATCAGATCGTTGTTCCAAACTATACTTTGCATTAATACTACGCATTCTTTTAGTTTTAATTTCCATACAAGGTGTAGTATAAAAACTTTTAAATAAAGTGATCAAAATAAATTTATACTTCACCATTGAAGTGAAAAATTGAATACCTTCAAGTTTTAGGCTTCTCAATTTCAGTTGAAAATGGGTAATCATTTAAAATGGATCAAAAATGGAAGTTTTCAAAGCAATTCAAACCATTGTTGCAGACTACGATGAGTTTCAGAAAGTCATACAAAGCATTCCATATTTACTGTATGATTTTCACCTTTATTTGTCCATCATTTTGTCCAGCATTTGTTGCTAGCTTCCACATTTAGCGAGAACTTGGAGCTCAAAGTTCTACTTTAACTCTTGATATCTTTCAACCTTGATATAGAACCATATAAAAATGTATTATTTACAAATGAAGAATGAGTTGAGAGCCTTGAGGGCAGATTTCAGTTTTCCAAGATGAATTCAGGACTTGAGATAGAAGGTGTTGTCATAGTTCCACCACAACATGAAATTTGAATTCAGACCTGACTCAAAATCTGTGTTTTGATGATAGCATGATATGTTGAAGTAAAACCCACTGACATGCTCTATTTAAAAACAACCAAAAAGCCTAACACCACTAATGTAATTTACAGTGTTGATGATTCTGGCCAAGCAATAGGAACTTATATATATATCTATACATGTTATAAACTGGTACAAATAAAAAAAAAACCTGATCAGTATGCATAATTTCTCGCATGTTTGGATTTGTTTGTACGTTTGTTTGTTTGTTTTTTCCTGACTTAGATAATTTAATTCAATCAGCTTTGTGAGATTCTCACTTATGTGAGGATCTATATTTATTAGGCTTATGTTGACTTAATGCCAACATAGTACAGATGAACATACTGGAGATACTAATAAAAACATAATGCTCATCACAAAGGAAATGTAAAATATTCATGGTGGTCTGTATGTAGTTGGAGCTGAAGGTATCCAAAGGATACCTTTGATATCTTCCACTGGGAGTGTGTTTGTTTTACACAGCAAAAAATTTATTTATTGTATTCATTACATTAGTGGCTCTTGTACAGCTGCCTTGGGATAAATGAACATTCACTTATGACTTTTCTTGCATTACTTGGAGGAAAACTGAGACAATGTTTATTGTTGATAAAGCAATTTAGACTGGAACTGCATTACACAGCATTGGTATTGATTCACTGACAATTTAAGTGTTTCTAATGGGGGTTAACTTTGCTGCTATTTTCCTCAGTCTATCACTAAGGTAAGCATGTAGTAAATGTTACATCTGTTTCCGTCATTAGCTAGGAGATTTGTTCTTTAATGAGTTGATGTTTTGAATGGAAGTGAGCAAGGAATTGAAAAATAAAAGTTTTTTTCCCTCAGTTTGCAAATGTCTGTTTTAATGCAGTACTGATTAGTTCTGGATTCTTTTGAACCTCCATCATTTGCAACAGCTCAGAGCTTTAATTCAACCATTTGTCAGATCCGACGGAACATCAAACAATCAAATGAAAATACATGAAAAACATATGTCTAAAAAAGCATCCACATGTGCAAAAATTCCTTTAATGGTGCTCATCATCTCCTCTGTAAACCCAAATGGTTATAGATTTTATGTTTTATATATTTCCACTGCACTATCATATTCAAATCTGTGGTAACAAATTGATCAACCATTAAAATTTTAATAAAGGAGTATATTGGACTTGGCATACTCTATTAATTTAAAAATTTAAATTTTTATTGTCTTTAGTTGTCTTTTTCCTCTTTTTCCCTCATCTCAACTTTGGAAAGGGCATTTTTGATTTTCATTTGTGCCCATTCAACACTTCTGTGTAAATTAGTTCCCTATGTACATTTCTGCATGGTTTCTGAATGTAGATAATGGGATATAAATGTAGGAGAGTTCTTTCATGTTTTCATAAGGATGGGAATTTAGAAAGGCAGACTGGGTACAGGAAATGCATTTGACTGCTACATGTTTGATTTGTTTATATGCAACTTGGAGGAAGTTCTTTTAAAATCAGGTGTTGATTCTGTACTCAAAAAGTGCATTATTTACATTATTTACATTATGCAGCCTTCTGTGAAGTGTATCTGTGGTTTCCTGTGGAAATAGAGTATATCATTATTAGATTGTTGATTATTATATGATCTTCCCCCTTAGTTCACTCAAGACACATAAAAAAGAATCTTTTAACCACAAAGTCATGTGATCAGGTATTAGAAAACATCAGTCAGAGGGTCATGTAAATACACATTCTAATGTTTATTCAACATTTTTATGTTTTATAACAAAATTCTTTCAGGTTTGTCTGAACAAGTGTTGTTTCCTAGCACTGAAACATTTTGAGAGTAGCTGTTAAAGTCTGACAAAATATGCAAGTGAAAACAAAACATGCTAATGAAGAACAGAGAATGGAGGAACTAAATGAGATTGTTTGAATGAAATCCGTTTGTAGACATAAAAGGTGTCATGGATGCACATTGCAGTTTTTTGTATGATTAAATCAATGCAAGTTAGGGTGCTGTATGTTCACTGATGGCAACAGAATGTTATTGCTTTCTGGATGTTTCTGTTTTATGTGAATCTGACTTGCTGTGAGCAAGACAGTCCTGCTGTATTCTCTAGATGTCTGTTGTGTGTTAAAAAGAATTTAAAATATTAATTTAAACACAAAACGTCAAAAGAAAGAAAGAAAAGAACCATTGAAGAAATAGCTATAACATTTTCTAGCAAGCTATTACTTTGTTTGATTATGTGCAATTTTAACCAGAATTTTTTTTTTACCACATCCAACCTATATTTAGCATTAAAGAAGAAAATAATTTGATTTGTATGATGTTTTTTGTCTTACGCAAAAATGGAGGTTTAGTCAGGGTTTAAATTTTTTTTTTTTTTTTTTTTTAGGAAATAGATGCATTTTTTACATTAGGGAAAAAGAGGTTTTTTTTAAAAGATCAAAACAGCTTCATTATATATTTAAAAAAGATTAGACAAAGGCCTTTTACTTCTTTTGCAGCTGCTAATTCATCACGCCTTATCTTTGCACGCAAGGTTTGACCATAAAAATAGTAATTTCCTTTATCTATCATGTCATATTTTGAGACAGGCTAAAAATAACACAATGAAAAGCAGGATATTGCCACAGTGAAAATATCTTGTGTTTCCAACATTTGGATTATATTAACCTTGCAGTCTCCTTTCATTGCAAAGGTATCATGTTGGTTTCCCTAACCTCAGAGCTGTGTTAAAAGAACTGAATCCAAGCTTTGTTAACAGAATAGTATAAATACTACTTCATGGTCGTGGAATTTCTTGTTGCAATTGTCATAACATCATATGTCTTCTGGGTTGTTTTTTTGTTTGTTTGTTGGTTTTTTTTTTTCACAATATTGGGTACTAATTGGTTTGCACTAGAAAAGTCATTGTGTTTCGCTCTGAAATCTTTGTTGTTATACCGTATACATAAAGACAGCTTTAACTATTTTAAAAACATGGATGTAAAAACTTTTCAACAGCCATATGAATGTGAAAATATAAATACTTAAAGAATTTGAATATTTTTTTCACTAATATGGAGTAAATCTATGTCATGTCTGTGCCCTGCAGCATGGTGCTAATAACACCAAGGTTGTGCGTGACCATATGGGCTATTCACTTAAGAATTGGACTCAATTATCTTGTGGCTCCCTTCCAACTCAGAATATTCTGTGATTCTGTGAATTTCTTTGCAAGTAGTTTTGCTATGCTTATCTACATCATGCATCCAGAAGGAGGTCCTGAGTTCCCCAAAAAAGTGATTCAGCAAACTCATAATCTCTGGAGAAAAAGATACAGCTTCAGAAATATGGAAGTAAACCATAGCAGTGAAGAATTGTAGAACTGACAGAAACTGTGTAATACTTTTATAGCAGTTAAGTGATGAAGGAATTTGTTCAGCAGAAATCTTGAACAGAAAGAAAAAGGCAATGTATAAAAATATGCTGAATGATACCACTCTAGGAAACTACATTAAAAATTAAGACCTGTACAAAGCAACTATTTTGGCTCCATTTTTCTTGATAATATGACTTGCCATAGAAGTAGCAAGACTTTTAGTAGACATTTATTAAGCACTGTTGTAATCTACTCTTCTTTCCTGCTTGAAGATCTGGAGGTGAGACTAAAGCTTGACTATGATCTGGAATATAAGCTAAATACTCATTGCTTAATTTGAGGGAATATATCCTTTTATCTAAGGCTTAATATATCTGCTGTTCTGTGTTTTTGTTCTACTGGCAATAGGTTCTTGTAGGGAACTAGAAAAGGAGAGTACTGAAGAGCTGCAAGGGGTACATTTCAGATGCAGCTCTCCCCTTCCTTAGTGTTTTCCTTGTGGTTATCTCAGTCCAGATTCTGATGGGGATGCTGCTTTTCATGGGTCCCAGCTTATGTGACCTCTTGATGATGATGAATAAGAGAGATGGGGTTTGCCATGTCAAAGATCTGTGTGTTTTTTAGAGTTAAGCATCTTGGTGTTCAGGCTACTACTTCTGTAGGTTTCAACCTAGAGCATTACCAAAACTGAATTTATGTGCAACTCTACACCAAAAGTGTACAAGAACAAGACCAGATGGCTAAGTTGAAAAAAAAAATAGTCTGATCACTGTAAACATAATATTGCAGCAAAAAATCACCTCTGACTCTGAACACATTTAAACAACTTAAGAACCCATTTAAACCACTAAAGCTTTAATGTTCTTGAAGGATGATGACTGTGTTTATTTTTATTTTCGTTCCATTCAGCAGCATACTCCTGCTTGTGTACAGAAGATATTTTGATCTTTATTTATCCTTTCATTTTTAATAGCATCCATTTACCAATTTCAAATATGTTTACCTAGAATTGTGCCCAGGGGAAAAAATATCCAGCTAATTGCTATTAGTGTTTGCAATGCCTGATTAACTTATAATAATATATTAGTAAAGCCATAATTTAATATTGAGATTAATATAAGGAAAGATGTGTGAGTGATGTAATTTTAATAAAAACCTGATTATTGGCAAATGGAATGGGAGAATAACAAGAGTACTATTTCTTCTGTATGTCTTCTTCAAGGAGAGACTGAATTGTACTTGATTTTCTACTGTGTGATTTCATTTTTCTCTGAACTAAACTAGTACACAAAGTAGAGCTAGTACATTAGTATGCATAGCTTGTGTACAAATGGCTTGTAAATTTGGTTTGGTATAGAAAAAGGAATGGCAATATGTCATGGTGCCTAAGTAATTTTTTGGTGTGCTTATACTGATAAAACATAATTATTCAGTTATTAATATTTAGTGAGATTATGACATTTTTATACTGGCAGCATAATGGAATTTTTAAATATTTTGATGAACTCAAATTTACGGTGTACATATTAGTAAGAAAGTATGAAGGAGAAAGATCTAGTAACTAAATGTAATGCATAGCAACATATTTAAAGCTGTGTGTTTGGTGAGATAATTACAGTTAGTACTTTATTTGCAATGCTGTGCTGCAATACTGTGGTGTGTTTGTATTGTGTACGTGGCTACATAAACAATAATAATTTTTCATTACAAATTGGAAACTCTTGTGAATCATGAAGTAGTTCAGGTGAGCTGTAGGAAAAAGAAATACATTAGCTTTTAAATAATCAATTCAAAATTTTGTTTTGTTTGGGAATAAAAGCTCTTTTAAAACAACATCCATCACCCACTGTGTATTGTATGCACAATATGGGTAATGTGATAACTAATTGATTTTTTTCCTTCATTTTAGTGAGATAACTTATACTGGAAAAAGACTGGCTGGTAAAAAATCATGAACTGTAGGCTAGTACAAATCATAAAGCAGTCTGATAAAAAATATTTTGCATAAGCTTACTTATAAAGTGAGATTTTGAAAACTTACAGGTCATATTTTTCTTAAATTATGTAAAGCCTCACACTGTGCCTCGAAAGTCAAAGAAACTTTCATAGAAATAACTACTTTTGCTGCATGAAAATAAATCAGGACTTCGTTTGCAGCCAGGACAGTGAATTTTGCACCTGGATAAAGAAATTTGACACAAATAAACGGTTACTTTTTTTTTTTTTCTTGATCAGTGGGGTATCCTGACTGCACTCTCCACAAACCATTTCTGCATTCCAAAACAAGAAAATTTTTTTCTGTGAAATTTTCATAGGTGCAGTTTTATAAGCCAGGACTGGGAACACATATTCCTTAACAATGTAAATCTCATATATACCTGAGGCAGTATAGCCACGTTCGTTTATGTTCTAGTGTCAAACCTGTGATTTTTAATTGCACCATTGCTTTAACTTCACTTGCAAGAACAAAAAAACATGTTCCTGATAGTATTTTGGCAAAAATTACATAAATGTTCTTTGCAGTGTTTCCTTGTTTAGGATGGTGTGCTACCTCCATGCAAGAAAGTGTTCTTCTGAACATTAATAACATGCAATTTCTGTTGTGTTTTCTAGTAAGTTGAGACTAACAATTAAAACTAAAAGCTTTTACTAGAGTCAGATTCCAGAATAGTGATAAACAGTGGGATGACACACCAAAACTTGAGGAACTGAACTCTAGTGGGATCCCTCAATTTATTCCATGCAGTATCAGCTACAATGAACTACATCTGAAATGTTCTTACACAAACACACACAGAATGAGGAATGAGCAAGAGGATTTCAAAGCTTTGGCCCTGTCCAAAAGTTTGACATCACTGACATAGGTGAAACCTGGTGGGATGACCACGTGTGACTGGTGTGCCATGCTGGATGATTACAGGCTCTTCTGAAGGGACAGACAGGGCAGGTGAGGTAGGAGGGTGATGTTGTATGTAATAGAGGGGCTGGAATGTATGGAGCTAAAGTTGGTAATGGCACAGTTATTGGCCTCTGGGTAAAGATTAAGGGGAGAACAAAGTGGGTGTCATTGTGGGAATCTACTAAGGCCACTCAGCAAGGATGACAATGACTGATGAATTATTCTTTAAGGAATTAAAGGATATCTCTACATCAACCGCCGTTGTCCTTATGAGGGACTTTAACTTGTCAAATGTGAGCTGAGAGCATTACACAGTTGGCACAAATAGGTCCAGAAGATTCCCAAAACATCTGGATACTAACCCCATGGTGCAGGTACTAAGGGAGCCTCGATTTGTTCCTTGTTAGTAGTGAGGGTCTCATGAAAAAAGTGGTGATTGGTGGCTGTCTTGGCCACAGCGATCACAAAGTAACCAAGTTTAAAATCTCTGTTGAGAAGAGGAAAAGTGACAGCAGAACTTCAGCTCTGGACACAAGGAAAGCAGACTTCAAGCTGCTCAGGGAACTAGTGAGAAAAGCCCCCTGGGAAAAAGCTTTTGAAGCTACTGGGGTCCATCAGTGCAGGTCATTTTTTAACTACCACCCCTAAGGGCACAGGGACAGGCAACTACAAAATGTCAGAACCCAAGAAGATGAGCCAGAAGGCAGACTTGAACAGGGATCTTATTTAGGAGGTAAGGCAAAAAAAAGAAGATGTATGTCCAGTGGAAGCAAGGTCAGGTGGCATAGGAAGGATACAGAGATACTGTCAGCCACTGTAGGGAGAAAAGTCTTGTGGCCAAAGCTCAGTGGTAGTTGAAGATGTCAGAAATGTGGGGGACAACAAAAAGAGTGTTTTAAAATATGTTAATAGCCAAAGGCAGTTCAAAACAACATTGGTGGGTTAGAGGATGAGGACGGTCACCTCACAAATGGACAGAAACAAGGCAGAGAAGTTTAGTGCTTTCTTTGCTTCAGCCTTCAACACCAATGACAGGTAAAAGGGGTCTCAGTACTCTCAGCTGGAGGACCATGGCTGTGAGTAAAATCAGCTCTGAACTTGTGTGGGATAGCTTATCCCTATATGTCTGTGGGGCCTGATGGCGTTCCTCCAAGAGTAATAAAAAATCTGGCTGATGTGATTGTGAGACCTCTCTCAGTGATTTTAGAATGGTCTTGTGAATCTGAAGAGATCCAAGTTGACTGGAAGCTGTCTAACATCCCAGTTTTCAAGAAGGGCAAGTAGGATAACACTGGACACTACAGGCATGTCAGTCTCACTTAGTGACTGGTAAAAATATGGAGAAGATCATTTTAGGAGTTATTGAAAAACATGTGAATGGCAGCGCAGTCATCAGTCACAGACAGCATGGCTTTATAAGGGAAAAGTCCTACTTGTCAAACTTACTTTCCTTTTATAACAAAGGTAATTCCCCTAGCTGACCAAGGAAAGCCAGCTGATGTAATGTTTTTTGGATTTCAGTAAAGTTTTTGGTATTGTCTTTCCCAAGACTTTTCTGGACAAAATGTCCATCCCATGACCACTGGGGCACCAAAGAATGTAGTAAATGGGCCTGGTGACTGGTCACTAGTGGAGTTCCTTAGAACTTCATCTTAGGCCCATGTTGAAGATGCTCTTCAACACCTCAGACAATTTGAACACAGTACTCAAAGCTATCCTAAGAAAGTCTGCCAATTGTACTAAACTGGGAGGAGCGGTTGACTGCCTTGAACTCAGGGAGGCCCTCTAGAGAGACTTCAACAAATTAGAGGACTGAGCAATCACCAGGCCTATGAAATTTAATAAGGGCAAGTGTCAGATCCTGTAGCTGAGATAGGGCAACCCAGATTGTGTGCATAGAGTAAAGAATGAGACGCTGGAAGGCAACTCCACAAAAAGGCACCTGGGGGTCCTGGTCAATGGCAAGTTGAATATGAGTCATAGAATCATAGAATAGAATCATAGAATAGATTGGGTTGGAAAAGACCTCCAAGATCATCAAGTCCAACCCCTGA
>JAYRBT010000093.1:16734143-16747766 GCA_036023395.1 Myiotriccus ornatus
ATGGCTGCTGCTCTTAATTTCAACTGCGCAATCCGCCTTCTCTTCCGTTTTTCTTAAATATGTAATTAGCAAAGGCGCCACTAAGAGTTTTGATAAGGTTTTTGTCCGGAAATCCACTTGGACAAAACCATCCATAGCCTCAGGGACAGGCTGGTGGGCTAAACCACGACAACTTGGTACAGGCTACAAAGGAGGTAAAGACCTACACACTCACAGGAAGAAAAGGAGAGAAACAAAACTTGGAAGAATAGATGGAGATGATGATCATGTGGGCCCCATACCTGCCTGACCTCATGAAAATTTGGAAACTAATAGTGTCCCCAGATGATTGGGATGGTGATATTTTGGACGATCCTAATGACTGATGAAGGAAATTGTGAACATTTTTTTCCCCTGAGATTCCTTTGAATGTGAGGTTAGACCTATCATTAAACCAGAATACATTCTGATTCCTATTGGCCACCAAAGACAAGTGACAAAATTTCTAACAGATACAGGAGCATAATGTTCAAGACCAACACTGAACATCGAGAAGGTGCTTGTGTGACCAAGGCATCAGAGAGTTAAAGTCACTAGGGTAAATGGAGCACGTTTCAAACCACAGAAGTTAATTTATGGCGCTGAGGGGGAGAGAAGCACATGCTGTCTATTTGCTTTGCAATTAAAAGTAAAATGAAAATATTTTGGGGTTTGATGCTTTGACTGGATAAAATTGGCTTTTGCCAGATGGTAGCATGTGGTTCTTCAGTACAGACGCTAACCCCAGCTCTTGCAGAAATTGAAAGGCTACACTGCATGCACTCCAAGCAATTCCTGCACTGCCCAGTTCAAAAATTACCCATGTTCTGCAGTATTCCTGCCATCTCTGCTGTGGAACAAAATGGATTTTCTGATGTAATAACAGACTTGGAAAAATTTAATATAACAGACATTATTATAAATTTAAAATAACAGACATTATTTCCAGAATGTCCAGTACAATTCATGGCCAGTCCAAAAGTCAGATGGGAGACAGCACCTAACAATTGAATATTCATGCCTAAATGCCAATCCAGCTCCACTAATAGCTTCAGCACCCAATATTGCAATTTACAGCCACATTACACAAGCTGCACATTCATGGTTGGCAGTGCTAGATGTTAGAGATATACCTTTATGGTCCCTTTGCAGGAGGAGGATACTCTGAAATTTGCTTTTACTTGGGAAGATTAAAAAAACTTTTGCTTAATGAACGAGGTTATAAACCTGACCTTGAACACTTCAAGGAATGGAACCACCACAGCTTCTCTGGGCAGCCTGTTCCAGTGACTCTTGACCCTCACAGTAAAGAATTTTATATTAATATTCAATCTAAACCTACCCTCTTTAAGTTTGAAGCCATTCCCTCTTGTCTCATCACGAAGTTCCTCTTTGGCTTTCTTGTAGCCCCATTTAGGTACTGGAAGGTGCTATGAAGTCTCTCCAGAGACTCTGCTTTCACAAACAATCTTAATTCCTCAGGATGTAGATGATATAGATGATATTCTATAACCAGAGGAATCTCCTCTGAAAAAGTGGGAGAGTGACAGCAGCAGTGTAACTAGCATTATATAAAGCAGAAGTTCAATTTCCACCTTAAAAATATCAGGAAAAAAGTAGAGAAGTAAAGTTTTTTGGGTACTTGGTGGATAGTGGGCAGTACAGTGTTTCCTCCAGACACCTTGAGACAAAATAGTACATTTGCAAATCTCCCACTTTAGGAAAGCGCAGATTATGGGTAATTTAGGATATTGAAGAAATATGTATCTGGATTTTCTATCATTGGTGCTAACTGTACTCACTTTTATGAAAGGGAAAACCATGGAGATGGAACCCAGAAAATGAAGAGGCTGTCAAAACTCTAAAATGGTAATAAAAAACATATTCCTTATTATAACAGAATGGGGTTTGCTGAACATGGTTCTTACCAAAACCTATTCCAAACTGGCCCTGACAGATTAAAGATCTCAGCTTTAAGTCAGTTTGACTGCATTAAAAGAGGAAGAACAGAGGTATTCTGAGTGGGAGAAAAGACTTGTGTCTTTTGTCCAAGCAGTAAAAAAACTGAGAAAATGCACTGCAATAGCGTGTGCAAATTGGATGACCAATTAATTTTCTAGAAGCTTTCCTAAAGGGGATTGCTGCCACAACAGGAGTTGCACAAAAATGTGTGGACAGAAAACTGTGTACCTACTTGACTGGAATTGCCAGGGAAATTAAATGAACCGAAGAACATACTAAGCTGCCAATTACGGTTGCCTATACATACAACACCCTTTTAAACCATTACCAATTTTAAATGCACCTCTCCTTACTGAGGAAACACCAAAATAAGATGTTTGATTCACTGATGCCTCAGCAAAGTGGCAATATACGGCTGATGCATTAAACATTGCCACTAGCAAAACAAATAAAAGAATGTGGTGAATATAGCACATAAGTAGGAGTATAAAAACTGTTTTAGCAGCAGTAGAAGTTGTTTTAGCAGCACAGAGTGGAGCAAAAAATTACATATGTAGACTCATATGCTGTGTGGGTTGTCACCACATGATGGCTCTGTCAATGGAAATCACTGAACGGAGAAGCAAAGTGATCTCCAGTTTGGAGAACTCAAGACTGGCAATGTTTTCTAAATACAGTCAAGAAAGCACAGATCAAGATGAGAAGGATGAAAACTCATGTGAAAGACAATAAATCAGCCTAAAACTGGAGCCAAAATGTGGGTGAATATCACGGGGGGGGGGTTTGTCCCCCGAGAAGAGACCCTTGCGGCAACACTTTGATAGAAGACAGTCACACACGGGTGACCACAAAATGGTGTTTATTAAAACAAGATGTCAATTTATATACAGGGGAATATGGAAGGATCGGGAACAAAGGTGGGATTCTTGCTAGGAACATCAAATCCTGAGTGTCAGTGATAAGGGAAATGTGGGGATTGGCCGCAGGCCATACAGGGGGAAGGGAGATTTGGGGAGGAAAGGAGTGGTCTGGGGTACAGAAAGGGGAGTAAGTCACAGAAAGTCTGTGAGGCCATGCCCTATAACTGGGTTTCAGGCACTTTTCGCAGCTGCAGCTCTCAAAGAACTTCCAGATAAATTTCTTCCTCTGAGACTTCCTCGCAGCCCTTTCGCATCTTTCTCCATTCTCTGTAGGCTTCTGTTGGCCCACCTCCGACAGACGAATAGACTAAAACTAGCACAATAAAAATAAGAACTCCTTAAACCCAAGTGGTATGAGCTAGGAGAATGTCTGCATCAAAAGTTAGGACACAGAGGCAAGAAAGCACTCTATACTGGTGCACAGAGCAAGTTGGCTTCTGCACAGGAGATCTTACGAAGTTATTCCCATGGAATATCCTTAATGTAAATTAAAATTAAAACAAATCACCCTGCTAAACGATCCCTACATACCAAACAAGGAAAAGCATTGTGATCTGCATAGCACGTTGATTACATGGGGCCATTCAAACCCTCTGTGGGATACTGATACATCTTCACAGGAGTAGAAGTAGTCTCCAACTTACTTATGTGACAAAGTACCCAAGGGCTGATGGACATAATACAGTACAAGGGCTCTCTTTTTGGTTATCAAGTCTTCCTACCCCTGATACTACAAAAAATGATAACGGCTTTCACTTCTCATGCAAGGAGGTACAAGAATGGGCAGAACAAGAAGTAATTAAGTGAGTATTCTGCACCTCATACTACCCCAAATCAAATCGGATGGTAGAAAGGTCTAATGGTATATTGAAAAAGACTTCTAAGCTACACAAGGTTCAGCAGGATACCCAACCTTCCAAAGTCCTTTGTCAAGTGAATAATCAGTATGGGTCCATTGGGAACCCTGTGAGCTGAGCAATCTTTGCAAAAACAGAGCCTGATGTTCCATATTCTGATGAAGGGAAATTTCCAATAGAATTACAGCCATGACCTGTAATGGTAAATTTAGCACCAGTTGAAATTATACCTATGCCTGTAACTAAACCTCATGGCACACTTGCCTGGAAAAATTCTGGTTCCAGTAGTATGAAACACAGAGTTGCTTCATGGTGGATTTTTCCTTCTTTCTAACAAGGTAAGCTGTTAGGATTCTCCCCCAACAAACTAGGTCTTTATTTCCCCATGCAGTACTCTAAAGGATGGCAGGTTAAAATGATGTGTTCTTATGTTAGGAGCCAGTTCTCAAAAGATGCCTCTGCCCGAACTAAGCTACAAACGAGACCATATGCCAAAGTCAATAGTATGGATTTTATATAACAATAAATATGAGGAGGAGAGAGAGACAAATAAAGAGGGGGGGGGTGGAGAGAGAGGGAAGAAGGGGGGTTGGAGGGAAGAGAGTGGGATAGAGACGAAATTAGGTAAATAGATAAAGATATCACCACCACATGGATCCTGACAGCGTCTTTCTGGGTCCTTCTTCTGGTCTTCTTGGTGGTGATGGTCCCAAAGTTGTGCTTCTGGGATATCACTTTTATACAGTCCAAACCCCACATATTCATGGGGAGAGATGCTGTTCCCACAGCTTGGCCTGGCATGTGTATAAAGACTTGCTTCCTTTCCCACAGCTTGCCACAGTGGGAATTTTGCCTGGTATTTTCACAGTCTGCAAGTGTGAATTTTTGTCAGATAGGTTACCCAGATTTGCCTTACCAGACCTGGTTCCTGTTGTTGCTAGTTTTCACTTTCTCACAGTCTGCACAGTGCAGTTCTGTTTCCAGTGTGCTACCTCCATTTAGGCCTTGGAATTAATGCCTTCCCATTTGCGTCTGTCGTGGTGGCTTATCTTATGGGAATTTGCTTCTTTGACAGTGTTTTGAGACAATTCATTGCATTGTTTAAGTCCTATCATCAAGTTTGTCCAAGCTTGGAACACGCTGATTCTGCAAACCTATGATCAGAGAATACTGGAGTTGTTGTGATCTAAAGCTCAGATGAGGTGCACCAGGAGTATTAGAACACACTCTGAACAGGAGAAATCAAGATCTTTCCACCATGGTAATGAATGAAAGTGAAGCATACTTACAGAATAAATGGAGCTGGAACAAAGATGAAGCCCATGGCAAAGCTCCCCAACTTCACGAAGAGACAGAGGAAGAACTTAAAATAGGATGCCAGATGACCACTGGGTCTACCCAGAAGGGATTTGAGATTTCTGCATATGATGCTACATCAAACACAACAATAAAAATATGAAATTTTGTGTATCTGAAAGACTGGACTGTTGGTACAATTTTACCTTAGTATAGTCTGGTGTTTTTTCTCTGGGCTTGCCATACCATAGGACTAGCATTTAGATTTAAAATAGACATTATTGAGCCTAAAAAAACCACATTCATCCCAACTCCTAGGCCTTGGTCACACCTGCTGGGATTGTGGAAGGTAAGAAAACCTTATCTCTGCACATTTAAAAAACTGGACCTTATGTTATTAAATGCACAGGCCAACAGCAAACGTTGCTTAATCCGTTGTAGTCCCTTAAATGAGTGGAACTATCAATACAGATCAACATGTCTGCAATTAAATCTACCAGCTCACCACTCCTGAATAAATCTTATACAGGATGGTTAGCCTGAATACATGGACAAATCTGACCAAAGTTGTCAAGGAGAGATGTTTTGGAATATGCAATGTTTCAGTATACACAATATACCCAATAATTGTACTGAGGTGAAGTAACCATAGAACTGCCCTTTATCTGTTAGCATAGAGTATGGGCCCAACTAAATGGGAACAAATGACAAATTGTTCATATTGGTGCATGAGTTGAATGGAAACAACAGGGATTTATTTGTGAAAGTAATACCATTAAGTCCCAAGGCATTTGTTTTGACACTGAACAATATATTTGTCATTTTGAAATACACTGTGATGAAACCCCTGAGACTGTAGTTGTATATATTGGAAATGGATGTGTTTGTACTAGAACTTTTAGTGATTCTTTATTTCCAGACAGCACCACTGCAGAAACATATAATCACTCAAATATCCTTATTTGTAATCTTACTGAATTGTGGAATTCAAGTTTAACCCTTGAACCCCTGTCACAATCTACCAATTGCTACAATCTAACTATAAATTGTATCAAAAATTATTGTCTAGCCTCACTGAAATGAAACTTACATTGGTAAGAAAACCGTTGTAGCATAATGACATCAGTCAATTGATAAAAAGAATCCAGAAAAGCAGAGTATCTGATTAGCATCTATCCTGGAACAGAGAAGATACACCACAAGATACACCATATCCTAGAAAGAGTGAAAAAGGAGGGAGAATATAGTTGGTAATTCATCAGCAATATGAACATTGAATCTAATGCTTCATCCAGTTGTGATTTGTTAGCTCTAACATTATGCTTATTACTTACAATAGTTTTATGTGCAAATGTTTTGCAAATAATGAAGCAAATGATCATGAGTCTTTCCCCTATAATATAATTAATAATACTATTTTATATTAAGAGCTATTTGCTCACTTTGACTATGCCAATATAGTATGTAATTAACATTAATTTTAGCACTTAAACTAAACAACTTATCAAATAATTGGACTCTTACCACTGATATGACACATATTTATGACACAGATGCAAGAGGAACTGTACTATGACTTTATGAATTGATAAAGTAGATTCACTGTATTCATGCGGTGGAGTATGACTGATGTGCTTCACTCCCTAACCAAGCTCATAACAGGTTCCAAAGAAGGTACAGTCCTGGACCAAGAACTCCTCCAGGAAACTGAAAAAGGAGCACGGTCACTCCATGAATATAAATGCATAAGAGTTTGGAATGTCAATCATACGATAAGTGGGTGGTTTTTCCAAGGCTCCTATATCAAGGAACAGAGAAATTTATGGGTAAAAGGAGTTTTATGCACAACCTTCCCATTGTATGCAATTTGACCATTAGCCAAATACCTCATCCTATACATACAACAGCCTAAGTGAACCTTCTTTTTCTCCTGGAGAGGCAGTGTGGCTGCATGGTGGTGATCTCACCTCTGAGATGTCTCTCAAGTTTGCTCCTCAAGGCAGAGAGACCCTTTTGTCAATGACAGCTCTTTGAAGTCCAGTCTGAGTTGTCCCAAAACTGCAGCTGGACTTCACACCTGCTGACTCTCCTCTTGAGCAGAGATACCTCAGCACAACAGAGATGAGGAAAGGGAAATATATTTCATGCTGTGTTCTGTCTATTGTCACTGGGTGACTGAACAGCACTGGCCTGGGAGAGAACAGACTTCTTCAGCAGTCTGGGAATTTTTCCTTTTTTTTTTTTCTGTCTGAAAACTGTCCTAGAATTTTACAACATGAGCCATGTAACAAAATACCCAATGAAACTGAACTCTGAAATCATAGACTCTTCAGCAACTTGGAAATCTAGTAACAAATTGAAATGTCTTGGAAATGACTCTTAGAACCGAACAGAAGGTTGTAATTTCACTTTACAGCTGCACACATGAATGAGTGAGCAGTTAATTTAGATCAAGAGCACACCAATGAATTTAAGGGCAGTACTGCAAAACAGCAGTCTATAGGAGTCAAGCATCATGTTTTTTAACAAGCTACCTCCTTAATTTTATTTAATAGATATATTGGGAACATACCCTAAAAACTCCTACAAGTGAAATATATGTTTTGCCCCCAGAATGAGATTATTTTCATGGTTTTGGTGATCCATTAGCATAATCTGTTACCATGCTGCTTGCAGTACGTAAAAATTCATATCACAAGCTCCATAGGATTTTTAAATTTTAGGCCTATAGGATTACTTGTTATATTCCCTATTACATGAATCCTTATTTGTTCTTTTGCAGAAATATGAAATATTGCCTCAGATTCATCTTTGTCATGATCTTCACATAGTAAGGGCACATTTCTTTGAATGAACAATATATAGTGTAACACCTTGAAAAGAAAACTGCACCACTTTTTTTCTTGTGCTTGATTATGATAACAAAAATAACTTGACTGTGTTAAGAATGTGGGTGTTCTGGGCAGAGAGATGACAAATGTTGTTGATTTGAGTCTCTCCTGAGTCCCTGGGAAAAGTCACAATGAAAAAATTTAATGTATTTTTTTTCCCAATTGGATGTATGATACTTTTCTCCCAATCTTCCGCAGCTCATGAACAGATGTATATGCCTATAACAAATGAAGATCTATTTATCTAGCTGTTGTAGTACTTGTCAAAGTAACTTTTAAAAAATTCCACCTATATCAAAAACAAATAAGAGGAGAAGAAGTTGCTTAAAGTGAGGTAATTTTTGAAAAGTGTTGCAAGAAGCTTATAACAGCTTTTATGGAAATCTTCAGGCATGCATGTAATTAATTCTGTTTCTTGGGAAAAAAAAGAAAGAACACTTTCTTAAATTTGGTATATTTTCCATATTTCTTGTATATAAAGTATATTGGAAAAAAAGTAACTTTATTTTTCTAGGATTTTAACCCAAATAGAGAGTATAATTTTTACCCTACATTAGAATTCTTTTTTTGACTCTCTGACAAAGGGGTCAGTGGTTGTATGGAAGTTAGAAAATTTTCACATACACCTGTGTTGAGAGGAAGACTTTCTCTGAAAATGTAGACATACCTGTAATGTAACAGATCTTTTTCTGCTGCCTAGACAGTGCAGAGAGGAAGTATCTTCAGATAAGTGCTTATAATATCTAGAGTTAAAAATTACCATCTATTTCAAATATCAGAGTTGCCACTGATTGTTTTCTTCCCGTTGATAGTTGATGGACACAGGCGGCTAAATCAGGTTCTTGGAGCTAATTATACATTTACACATTGGGGTAAACATTTAATGAAGAGAATTTACAAAATGGATTTGATCTACTGGAGGAACTTTAGCTGCTTCTGAAATTTCAGCCATAGTGGAGCTAAGTACGATATGAGTGGTAAGGTGGAAATTCATGAGAAGGCTGAGGACAATACAGCCACCTACAAATGGTTAAACATTATGAAGATATTTGTGACTGTATGCTTACTGTGGCATCTTTCAAGAGGGCTAATAAAATGCAGTGAATCACTGCTGAGCTTAAAATTCAACCCTCACTAAATTTACTTATAATAGAGAAGCATATATGAAAATCTGAAATTTCTATTAGTATTATCCTACAATTTTTGGAGTTATCGGCAAGCTTAAGTTGTATTTTACTTAAAATACTGATGCAGTATTTATTTTCTTATCCTGCAAACTAGCACTAAATTAAAATTCATTCTGATAAGTGCTTCAACTAAGGTGGCAGCCCATGTCCTACAGAAAAAGCAAGTGTTGGGAAAAATACTGTTTTTTAGAAGAATGATACTATGACACAAAAGAATGAAACTGTTAGCTGAATTTTGGCAATCTCTGTCCCAGAGGGAATTCACACATTCCCATGTGTGACTTTACCATGTCTGAACTTCATTCTAATGCCTGGAACTCTTTCTCCTTTGTCCACCAAACTTAAATTTGGTTGAAGAAATTAATAAATAAAGTCCTTAAACCAAGATAAGTTTCTCTTTGGGACCATTTTACTGTGTGAAATCTAACAGGTTCGCTGTCCTTCTGAGAAAACATCTAAATGCAGAAGCCTGGACTTTAGATACATAAAGTGAAACTATTTAGTCATCCCATGAAACTCTTACAGAAATCAGTCTGAAAACAACATTCAGAAAATGACTGCGGATCTTAAATTATTGTAATTAGATGGAAAACACAGAAAAGAGAAAGAAGAAGGATGTTGGTGATGTAGGATGTAAGGCTTGTTTGTGATGTTTCTGTTGGTACATATACATTGAGGGTGCAAGTTCACTAGTTTTATGGTAGTAGTGGGTTGATTTTCCCCTAGCATTTCTAAATCCAAAGAAAAATTTCTCAGACAGGGGAAATGGGTCCAAAACTTTTCTGCAGATGCAGAATATATAACTACTTAGGAACAGGACACGTTCCTTAAAAGTGTTGTTTGAAAGCAGACTTTAATTTGACTTGTCTCCGGTGTTCTCACATGCAAAGCAGCATTGTGATAGCCACTGCCTTTCAGAGAAAGTGCCTTCAGAAAAACAAAGTAAATGTTTTGAAAAAAGAATGTGTTACCATGTCACTGTTGGTTAAGGTGTTAAATTTCAAAATCCACTAAGGATTTTTTATTTGTTTGTTTGTTTTGTTGGTTTTGTTTTTGTTTGTTTTTGCTAAAACTAAATTTAAGTGAAAATAGGGATATTTGAAACAATTTTAAAGTTTTGGGGTTTTATCATTAGTTCTTTGTGAAGAATGCTGTCTGAGTAATTATTTCCAGAAGGTGATTTATTATGAAATAGAACCTCCATGTTTCTGCAAGTGCGTGACTGATTGTTTTCCTCTCCAACTCATGCACTCTAACAAGAAGTTTAATGGTGCTATTTAATTTAGGGTTATTGTGCTACGCAAGTTTAACAAGCCCATTTGCTTGTGCCAGGCAGAACATTGTTTTCATCAGATCTCTAGAATATACATTGTGACAAAGAACTGTAATTAATCTCTGCCTTTGGTTCTGGATCATCAGAAGTGTACTTTAGGTCTGTGTGGTCCAAAGGAAATCTAGTTTCAGTGTACTGAGGTCAGTTAAGATTAATCTCATTCCAGTGCTGTATTAGCCCCAGTAAATGTTCATGTCAATTTATGCAGGGATGGAAAGTTAAATGTGTTTTAGGAGAATCTGGTCCATCTCATTTGGATTTTTTTTTTTTTTTGTCTTGGGGATATTTTATTTACTTCTTATTACAGCAATCATGTAAGAGAGGTGTCTAATCAGCTATGTAATTTAAGTGCTGGAAATGGTTGGTTCAAACCTTGTTTTATACTGGTCACATGAACATAATGGGCAATCTAGAATGAAAGTCATCTTCATTTCGTTGTCAAAACTTACCTGAGGACATATGTGAAACTGTTTTGTACATGGTTTGCTGCAACACTTATTTTTCAATATTCATCATATTTCAGTTACATCTTTGAATCATAAATTACAAAATATTCAGTTAGAAGATGCATATTATACACTTATCATGGACTCTATAAATTTTACAATTACTCATAATGCATATATTGAAAAATTTAATCTTGTAAATCAGAATAGGTTTTAATATGAAGCAAGTGACAGATTTCCAGATTTTGCTATTTTGATTTACAGAACAGGTTGTCTTTAACACTAGATTTGTGTAAATTACTTTGACAGGATATTTCTTTAGCTGTAATATTCCTTTTGTGTACTTTATGTTATTCACTACAAACCTCCAAATTGCTAGCTAAAAAGCTTTTGCGACAAAGTTCTTTACTTTTAAAAGATAAATTGGAATTCTGACATTTAAAGTAGAACAAGTATAAAACAGGCTTTTGCACAATATACAGCTTCCTGAGAAATGCTTTTTAGCTGTTCCCCATAAAAACAGTCACTGTAAAAATGCATGGTAGAACATCTGTGCAGTATGAATCTCTCCACGTAAAAGGAAGCCCCATATTATTCAGACATTTTTTTCCTAAGTGTCTATAAATGTGTTGTGATTTGGTATGATTGCATACTTTAAATAGTGAAATTCTCATGGCAAAGGGGATTCTGAGGGGTGACCACCTGGGTATTTGCTATTATTGAATAGTGGTGCCTATAAAGAAAAGCAATGAAGAATGTATGTATTCAAGCCTCTGCCATACAATTGTTTACACAGCTCATTTACATCAACAAGGATCTCATCTTAAGGACCTTTGTGGTTTAACAGAGCTGAGGATTTGTTTGCTTCTCAGCTGCCTAGAGGGGGTGATCAGTGTGTAAGCCCTCAATAATAACATTTTAAAGGTGATAGTGTCATCTTTTATCTATAAATATTTTTAAAATTTCACTTTCAGATCCTTTAGTTTGTGATTGATTCTTTATATTTCTTGACTGTGGACAACATCAATGTGACTTTTATTCATGCTTCCTGCCCAATAAGTCCATCACAAAGAAAACTTTAATTGCCAAAGTATAAATGCATCAGTGATTGGATGCCAGAAAAGGTAAGGGGGCTACAGTTTCAGCCATTAATAACACTGCCAAATGCATTGTGTAAAGAAGCATCAATTCTGTATATTTCTCTTAGATGCAGCTTGTGAAAATCACAGTTCTAAAACTGAGATTTGACAACTTTTATCAATACTGGCATTAAATAACTGAGCATAAAATTGAGTAATTAGGGAATGAAACTGTGAAACCTGTAATCTTTTATGTTCTAGATGGTTTTTCCTCTGGAATATGCCTTGTCTGGCTATGTTCACTGTAGCATATGATGCTCTCTTCCCAAAATCCTTTATTTTTAGGGGGATTTAGTTATTTAATTCTCTCTCTCCAGTTATGGGCATTTTTATGTTTTTAGTAGTTAAAATTTCATCTTTGTTGCAGTAAGAGAGCACTTTACACTAATTTGGTAGAAGCCTCTGAGCTTGGAGTTCTGAAGTACTCTTCAGAACTGCAAACCATACAAGTTTCAAGTGTCTTCTTGCATGAACATACTGTATTAAAATCTGTGTGGGTTCTTCCGCACCCTGTCCCCCCTTTACTTAAAGAATATCCTCTTATGGTTCATCCAGTGCACCTCAGTGTGATGAAAGATAAATGGGCACCTGTCAACCATTACCAGTATCATACATTGTAAAACTTTTGTTTCTTATGCTATGACATGCAGTTTGCCTGATTGTGCAGAATTTGTCCAAATAGACTGTTTCTTTACTCAGTTACTTAGAAAAGTTGGCATTAACCACATTTAGTAGAAACATATGTGTCTCTTTTTAACAAAGCCACGTTTTTTTCAGAAATGCACCATCTAAGAAGCAACATGAGTAAGCTTGGCTTTACCTTGCCAGTGCCTGTAAAGAATAAAATATTTGTATTTATCCATGTCCCCACAGCATTTCTGAAACTAAATAATGACATTCAGATGTATACAAGCAGAACACAGTGAGAAACAGGCACCAGCAAAATGACAGTGTTGTGTTTTATCAAAACCTAGTGGTGCACCCAGATGCTACACTCTCTTCATTGTTTACTTTGCTCGTTATTTTACTGTCCCTATCCCCTCCAATTTAAACACCTGCTTTGTTTGGAAAAGAAATAATGTGATTTTTGGGTTATTAGTGGTCTGTGGTGTGAGCTTTTGTGTGCTTTTGCTATAGCAAGGACCACAGAACTCAGGTCAATGCATGCTTACCCATTACTTTTGTTTCATCACTGAGACCTTGATCTACCTTTCTCTTTGTTTATCACATGCACCTGTCCTCATTACAGCAGACTGGAGTCAGTGGTGTTGAAATCTGACTCTTTTATCTGCACCAGCTATCTCATATGCCGAGCTCACATAATAGCATTCAAGATCCCACTGTATCAACTCAAGATGTAAAAGAAAAACCTGCATTATACTGGTCTGAGATTTTTATAAGCACTTTCAGATAGATATTCTTGTACTCAAGTGTACAGGCATTCTGAAGTAACAGGCAAAGAAAGTAATCACCTCAAATATAATTAAATGATTATTCACCATTATATATGATATATGAGGCTTTTCCATTTGGGGCCAGAACAATAATCTGTGTAAAACTAATAGGAAATAGCC
>JAYRBT010000093.1:16772996-16790191 GCA_036023395.1 Myiotriccus ornatus
CAGGGTGTCAGAAGAAAGTATAAGGAAGTAATACAAAATTTCATAGCAGTCAGGACAGGCATAAAAAGGCTTGAGCTATGGAGAGAAACAGAATAGGGGGGCTGGCTAATGCTTGGTACAGTGCTTCAGCACAGGGAAAAGTGTTGCTGCAGCTGACAAAGGTGGCCTGTTGCTGTTATGCGCTTGACTCTAGATCCAGGGGTTTTTTCTATTCTGGTGTTAGAAACAGTTTCAAAACTCAGTGACAGTCCCATCTATCCCTCCTTTCCTCGTTGATTTAGCAGTGAAAAAATCTCCCACTGCAGCCAGTTATGTCATTAGTTCAGGTACTGTCTGCTCATCTGGTGGAATTAACAGTTTGAGCATCCTGAAGCTCAGTGTGGGTTTACCTATTGAAAATTTATTTTCAAATTTAGAAAAAAGGAAAGAGATTAGAAATGTTATTAGGGATGAAAAGGCAAACTCTTCAAAGCTAGGAATTACCAGTATTTAAGGCAATAGCAAGTAATTGTGTAGGTAGGTAATCATGAAGATTTTATCATAATGCATGTGCACAGGGGAGTCAATTAAGGTTGCTTAAGCAACTTTGCACACTGGGGTTTTTTGGGGATTTTTTTTTTTTTTAAGAGCAGATCACTGGGTTATGAAAACTTAAGGATCTTTAAATGTAAGCAATCATAACTAATATTACAGTAATACCTAATCTTGGCAACCTGCTAAAATACTAATTCCTAGTGATATGTTATACCAGTGATTTCTATAGGTAGAGTTTTATAAAAGGAGTGTTTCATTTTATTAGTTTAAAATTTGGTGCCTTTCACCGTCTTTGGTCTTATGAAGAATGCCATGCAGGAACAGCTTGATGGATGTTTTTCTGTTTCAAATATGCTTTTACATGCATCTATCTCATTTTGAATCTAAACAACTACAATTTTCTGTTTCTCATGGGGTTTATGAGCTGACATCCCTAGCAGATAAGTAGTGTTTTCTTACAGCCTCTGCACCTTTCAAGAAAACTCAGAGTTATGTCCGAGACTGGAAATTGATGAACTGGTCAGGATGCCACAGGAAAAAACAAATTCATGATAGATCTAAGAAAGGGAAAAAGACAGATGGAAGAATAAACAGGACAATTTTTTCTGTTCCTGCAACAGGTTAAAAAAAGGCGTGGTTTACAATAGAAAAAAAATAGAACAGTAACAGTAAATGTTAAATATTTAGTTACATAAACGCATCAGAGTTCTCAATGTATGATCGCATGCTTCTGTTTTTCCACCTACCTTTCTCACTAGATCATGTAGATAATTTATAACTAGACAGCAGTCATCCTTACTGTAGAAGTCCATGCTGGCACAGTCTTGAACGACTTTCAAACCCGTAAGTCCTGGATGACTTCAGCAATTGTGGGTTTTGGTGTGCACAAGAAGTATTAGCAAAAATGCAGCCAGCAGGTTGATATGATTACCCCCCTAGGTTCAGTCCTTGTGAAACTACATTTGGAGCACTGTGTCCTTTTTGGCTTCTTACTACAGGAAAGATGTTGTCGTGGTGGAAGGAGTCTAGTGGAGGTCCTCCAGAATAGTCAAGGACTGAAGCATGTGGTGTGTAGGAAAAGGCTGAGAGAACTAGCACTTGGTCAGGCTCAGGTGAAGAGATTCAGGTAAGACCTTGTTGCAGCTTACACTTTTCAAATGGGAGGAAATAGGGAAGATGTAATCAGAGTTGTCCTGAAGTTAGGGTTATACTTGAACGTGCAGAGAGGTAGGAAAAAGAATCAGAACCTGGAAAACAGAAAATTCAGACTATGTCAGAGGAAAATATTCACCATGGGAATTATTAAATACTGGAACACACACTGGCATTGAATATCCCTTTGGTTAGTTTGGGTCAGCTGGCCTGGTTGTGCCCCTTGCCAGGATCTTGCCCTCAGTGGGGGGAGGAAGAAATATTGAGAGACAGCACTGATGCTGTGCCAACACTGCTCAGCAGTAGCCAAAACACTGATGTATTATCAATACCTTTCCAGCTACCAGTGCAAAGCACAGCACCATGAGCGCTGCTAAAGGGAAATGAACTCCATCTCAGCCAGACCCAATACAATCTTAATGTATTGGGTTTTTGTGGCCAAGTCTTCTTAGTGCAGGGGCTATTGGGGTGGCTCCTGTGAGAAGCTGCCAGAAGCTTTCCTCATGTCCAGTAGAGCCAATGCCAGTTGGCTCCAGGACGGATCTGCCACTGACCAAGGCTGAGCCAACCAGGAATGATAGTAACTCCTCTGGGATAACATATTTAAGAAGGAAAAAAGTCACTGGGCAGATGAAAATTTCAGCTAGAGAAGAGGAAAGTGAGAAAATGTATACAACTCTGCAGACACCAAGGTCAGTGGAGAAGAAGGGACAGGAGGTGCTTCAAGCACTGGAGCTGAGGTTCCCCCGTAGCCCGTGGTGCAGCCCATGGTGGGGCAGCTGTGACCCTGCTGCTCATGGAGGACCATTGGGGTGCAGAGACCCCCCTGCAGCCTGTGGAGGAGCCTGTGTTGGAGCAGGTGGATGCATGAAGGAGGTTGGGACCCTGTGGGAGGCCCACACCAGAGAAGAGTCCTGATAGGGACCTGCTGACCCATGGGGAGAGGAGTCCATGCTGGAGCACGTTTCCTGGTAGGACTTGTGGCCCTGTGGGGGACTCATGCTGGAGGAGCCTGCGTGCTCCTGGGTGCTCCTGGGTGCTCCTGGGTGCTTCAGGACTGTACCCTGTGGAAAAGTAACCCATGTTGCAGCAGTTTCTACAGAACTGTTGCCTGTGGGATGGACTCATGCTGGAAGGTTCATGAAGGACTGTCTTCTGTGGGATGGACCCCACAGGGTGCAAGGGAAGGACTCCTCTCCCTGACAGTGGTAGAAACAACAATTGACCATAACACCTTTTCCCCATCTCCCCGTATTACTGGAAGAGAGGAGATATTGCTGGGAAGGAGGGAGGAGTGGGGGGAATATGTTTTTAAGATTTATTTTACTTCTCATTCTCCTGCTCTGATTCTGTTGGTAATAAGTTTAATTAATATCCTCATTTTGAGTCTGTTTTGCCTGTGACAGTGATCACTAAGTGGCTTCTTCCAGTTCTTATCTCAGCTCATGAACCTTGCTTGTTTTCCTTCTCCTCTATCCAGTTGCAGAGGGGAGTGAGAGAGCAGCTTTGGTGGGTACCTGGTGTCCAGCCAGGGTCAACCCACTACACTGACTTAATTGACAGTACTTTAAGCAGGGCTTGAATTACCCATGTCCTTTTCAGATTCAACTATTTCACAGCTTTGTGTGGGGCCAAATAGATAGAATCCAGTGCTCAAGAAAAAAATATTTTGGTTTCATAAAATTTACACTAAAAAATCCAAACTGTTCACCCTCTAAGTTATTAATACTCATTTAAAGTAGAATTGAATGGAAAATGTCCAATCAAGCACAGTAGAAAAGAATTTATTTGTCACATAAAGTATCAAGACCTTCTTCAGGAACAACCAACTTTTGCTTGTAGCATATTATAAAATTCTTTTTCCAGCATGCATTCCTCCTATGAAATCTTTTAATATCATCTAAAGATGTAATTCCCACTATTTAGGGGTTGTTCTGGTCCATTTTGAGGGCATATTAATTGTCTACTAGTACCAGACATAACAAATAAATAATTTTCGTAATATTCTGGCATAGGGATTTTTTTCTGTTAACTACTTTTTGTATGTGTAGTCTTATACGTCTCTGGTGATTTGTTTCTCTTGAATCACACAGTATGTTCCCTAAGTACACCATAAAAATAACATAATCGTGATGTTATCTGTTCTGTTACAAAGTATATGACAACATTGTGTTTATGGTTAAATACAGCCTCAAGGACCTCATACCAATGCCAAACAAGTAAGTTGTTTTCAATTAAGGACATCGTCTCAGTGCTCAGTAAACACAGAAGATTATTTATGTATGAGTTTGATGTTGCTGGAAAATGTGTGTTAGGAGCATCCAGTTCAGTTTTCTTTGGATGTAACTAAAGGAAACAAAGAGCAAGCACAATAATAAAAAAATTATGACTGTAGTAAACCTATGTCATAGATGTTTTTGTTAGTTCATTTTGTGTTTTAGATAATGTATGGGTTCTCCTAATGATTCCATTAGAGTTCAAATAACAGAATTCAGCACAAATATATTTCTACTGAGCAGCAGAAACATAATTTCTCTGGAACTGCAGCTGCTGTAGCTGAAGATAACTCTCTTACTATCCCTTAGGGAGATGACTGTCTCTGCCAGCTGACTTAGTTTTTATACAGCCAGCGATTTATTAGATTGCTTTGCTCTTAAGTGTGATAATAGGCCTTATGCTTAGCAAGGGTTAGAGACTTCCAGTGCATTAATATTTTATGGCGCTGACAGTCAAGACACATTTTGTTTACCTAACGAGACAAGCCAAGCTACAGCTGATGTGTTGCTGGAGATTAGATTTAACTGGTAGGAACTCTGCCACTTATGTCTTTAATCCTTTGCAATGACTTTTATAATTGTAATATAATCATTTACATATTTGATGTATTGATGCATTGAGTACTGCTTTGTGAGACTCAAGTACCTACAGACAAACTCTCTTCTGTGGCCATATTACTCAGTTCTTTGGTACTGATATATTTTCTTTGGGTTGTCTATTAGATCAGATATAGCAATATTTGGAGGCCGAAAACCTCCTACCTAGGATCCCATATAAACCTGCTTGGGGGATTGAGTTTACAATGAAACTGTTTGAATGTTTCAATCTTATGAACATAAACCTTAGTTCCTGTACTTATCCCATACACTGGCCCAGGTACTTCCCTGGTTTGCTGTCACTCAGTTGCAGTGACAATGATAACTTTTGCTGCCCAAATAAATATTTCACATGGAGAGGTCCTGTACTGATTGTTTTTCACTTCTCAACAAAGCAGATTTATCAGCTATTAGTGATGTAAGACAGAGAATGAAGATCACTGACTCAGGTGTCTGGCACTAATTTGCTGTTATCTGCAAAAAGCTCCAGGGATAGGATTGAGCACATTTACCAAGTGATTGCATGTTGAAGGGTTTGATGCTTCAATTACTTAGGCTCAAGTATATCAGACGTTAGAGGTAGGTTCTGCAAATATTGATATCAGTAGTTGTATGGTTTCAGCTGTGAAGGTGGTGCCTTTGGAAGGGGCAAGAAAAGTCAGGAAGGCAAAATTCAGCTTTCCACCACTTTTTAAATGGGCTTTGTAAGATTGAGTTCATATAGTTCTCTGAAACCATTTTTAAAAAATTCTCTGTAGAAACTTAATGAAACCCACAGGTTAATAGCTCACACTTACTTGCTTCTAATATTTCCATAAATATTATGTAATAGAATAAGAAGTTGCTCTGTCTCTTTTCCAGAGTTAATTTTTAATTGACTATTGTTGTTTTTTGCATTTTTGTTTGGTTTTTGGTTTGTTTGTTTATTCTACTTATATTGACTTTTAGTGGTACCGAGACTGAAACCTGATCCTGGAATATATATCCATGATAATTTAGAGGCCAAACGAGATTTGCAGTCTGCAGCACCGTGATGACTGGTAAGCTGAGCACTGCATTTTCTCTACAGTAATGATTTGCAGAATATGCAAGGTGCAACTGCCTCTTCCCAGACACCCTTGTAGGTGAAGCTGTAGTAAGCTGTGATCCTGGCCCCAGGGAGTCCCAGTGGAGTCGCCTGTGTGCTGGTCAAGAGGGAATTATCACATATGTGATACATATAAACACAGTAATACTGTCTTAACACAGTAATAAAAGGGGTGGGTAGATGTGCACGTATGCACAAGATAAATTTCAGGTAAAGTGAATTTTATAGTAATAATAATTTTCTCTACTAAAAATCATTATTTTACCTCAGTGAAATTTGGCTTGAGCATTTGGCTTTGGCATTCCTCTTGAGATGCACTGACAGAGTAAGAAATATGATCAGTCACAGAAAAAATAGTGAAGTCTGCCAGTCATGCATCAAGCCCAACAACACAAATAGGAAGAACCATCTAATTTATGACTAGGGAGCTAGGTAGGATTTTCATTTTCATAGTAGGTTAAAAAAAAAAAGAGTAAACCCAGGGAACCTCAGTAGCCCACCAACATTTTGGTTACAGGGTCAAAGTTTTATCAATAGTGTACTTCAACAGTGGTTTGCAGGATTGAGGAATCTGATTTTTCACCATTTGGCACCTATCTGTATGTATGGTTTGCTAAGGATGGTTAGATGTCTTGTCCCATTAATTTCTGACGCTGTAGATGTTTGTGGACTTCAGGATATTCAAGTACTGTCCATGGTGGTGCAGTGCAGCAGTGGGGTGGAGGCAAAGCACTGGTTTTCAGAGAATTCAAACAGTCAGACACATTTTGTCCATGATACCAGCCTAAGCAAACATCATGGTTGTGTGTGTGCTTCTATTTTCCAGGGACAACAATGCATGTAGATGTGAATGTCAATTAGGCATGGCCCTCAGGCTCTTGGCAAGAGGCCAGTGTGACTACTGATGATGAAAAACATAAATGTTTCTCCTGTGGGGGCTGTGAAAATGATTTTGTCTTGAGAGGCTTTAGGGAGCTCACTGTGTGGAGCACTTAGCCAGATTCAGCAAAAGGATGATGAAAAGAGAAGGGATTAAATGATAGGTAAAAGACCTTTGGGTCAGATGCTTCAGCCTCTGCTTTTTTTCTTTGAGGAGTATCTGTAATGACACCATTTGACCTTCTCTAAACTGGTGGTCTTGCAATGTGCCCTTCAGGAATATCCTAATGAGACTTATTTTACAATAGGTTTATTTTAAAAGGAAAATCTAGACTGTGCATACTTTAGGCAAGTATGTGTTAATATTTGTTTGAAATCTGTACAGATTTATTTCAGCTTAAATTTATGCACTTACTGCAAACATTCAGATGGGCAAAATTTTGTTTACACAATGTGAGTGGAAATAATGTGTCATAAATACTGGTGAGCCAAGCTCATACAAATTGTTCATACTGAAAAACCTTTGTAAAAATGTCCTGAAAAATTTTCTGTGTGGTCTGCCAACTTGGTATAGGGAAGAATAACATATTGTTTAGGTAATCATCTATTTGTTTAGACAAATATATGCCTAATCACAGCAAATCGTATGTTAGCAATAACATTTGAAAACATTTGAACAACATAATCTACAGATATAATTCTGAAAAGCAAAGAAAATTAACATCACTTTGTACACAGTCTGAAAAGAAATATATTAAATAAAGAATTTTCTTTCAGTAGTTTCTAAAATCTAGTATTGCAAGAATATTGTGAAAACTGGCAACTGAATTTATTTAATATTAAAGTAGAGTGAATATCCTTTCAAGCTATTTTCACTTGGACCAATATTTAATTAAAAACAATAGTTTCCTTCCATTCTAATTAGTTTCTTTTCCTGATTACTTGTAAAAATGAAATGAAAGTAGTTGAAGAATTAAATAATTCTTATACTTTATATCATTATTTAGATTTATGTTGCTTGATATTTAGCCACTGCTGTGCATATACTTGTCAAAACATGAGAGATAATTAGTCCAAACATGCGTGACCTTTACTTGGAAACATTTGCAAACTGCATCATTTTAATGCATGTATAATGTGAATTGAAAGAGGGGAAAATAAAATCAATTACCATCTTTTACAGAAAAGAAAATTCCCCAAGAGATCTGAAAAATAAAACCATTCATTATAGAGGGGAACTTTTAAAAAACTTATAACTTTATATGAAATGTACTTTTAAAATCTATTACATGACTAGAAAACCAAAAAAGTCATGTCAGAAAAACTTTAAAAAGTTATAACACCTATTTATATTTCAGGAAAATTTCCAAAGTATACAGGAAATAGAAATCTTGCATAGAATCTTTTAGTTTATTGAGTTCTCTCTGCCTTGAAAATCATTGTAGAAATCTCCGGGGACTCCTATAAAGATGTATTACATCATAAAGCAAACTAAGGATAGTAACCCATGTTATTAAACTGCCAACATACATTATACTGCAATCTATCCATGATCCAACTCAACTTAAAGCCTGACTGTTGGTAGAAAGTTTAAAACATAAGACTATTCTCTAATCATCTAAAGCCTACGGTACTTTGGGAAAAATGTTGTAATAATCACTTCACTACTCTGTTGTAGCATGTGTGAATTTCATTGGTTTAGTGCTGCAAATGTTCTACCTTTACAAGGAAGAATTCTGAAGGATTAACACTTAAATGGTTTTATTAGTGATGCTGTAGATTTCTTTTTTCACAGAATATTAATACAGGTTTGTAATAACAGACATAATGAAAAATAAATCTTAAAACCCACTGCTTAAACCTTTCTTAATTTCCACATTAATATTTAACAACAAACTTAATAAAATTACATTGCTTATAAAGTCTGTCTTCTCAACTAAAGAAAATAGGGTTATTGCTTTGAATGTTGAAAAACTGGAGATTGGTGCTATTTGGCAAGAATTATGATAACTAAAAATTTCTAATCTGTTGATAACATATGTTGAGAGAAGAAATTCCAGCTGTACATATTAACCTAAATCATCATTGTTAGTTTCCACTACAGCATTACCAATAAAATCTTGACGTTTATTATAGATATTCTTCACCCCAAAGTTATTGTGGGAAGTGTGGTATACAAGGGGCATAAAGTTTTCTTTCTCTTTTTTTTTTTTTTTTTCCCCCAGGTGGTTTAGGAGAGAAGACATGGAAAAAGGAAAAAAGCTGATGGGCTCGGGGAGTTGGGGTGTGGGAGGAGGGTGTAAGGGGCACCCACTTGACAAACCAGTAGGTTTCAGTTGACTGTCATAGACATTCCCGTAGAAGATCGTAGCAGTAAGACTATGCTAATGTATTAATAATTACTATCTTTATCTCTGCATAAAAAATAAATTGGGAAGCCTGTTGCAGAGAAGATGTCATATAACACAATACTGTGATCAAGAAAAAATGAGAAAGTCAACCCTATTGAAATAATTCCTCAGAGGTATTTTATTTAGCTTAAATATTTGTTTCTAAGTTGAAATACGAGAGACTAAAGTAATTAAACCAGTAGGTTGTTAGAGATTAGAAGTGGTCAAAAGCATGAGTTAGGACAGGAATGTGGAAAATCAAAGGAACTTAAACTTATTGGCTTCCATAATCACAAGTGGTTAAATGCTTGTGGTAAAAATTCAACAATTAAATAAATAAGTAACAGAATTTACATTAATAGTCACCAGCTTTATTTGTCAGTATTAGTGTAGTAAAAAATGGAGTATTTGTAAAACCTTTTCAAAAGTCTAAACTTTCAGCCTCATTGTACTGTCTCACTCATAAGAGCAAATTATCATTCAAACTATATGGCATAATATTATTTTTAAATCATCATTGTTCATTTTAGCTACAGTTACATATAGTACTTCTTTTTGTATGGGAAATAGTTCAAGATCACCTCCTCTTTTCTTGGACATATTCCTGTCAAACAGTTTCCACGGCAGGAAGCTTTATTAGGAACATGTGAAAATAATTGAGGAACAAAATGCCTAACGTAAAATGTATTTACAGTTTTCCTGAGCTAGACTGTAGTTGTTGCTAATGAGAAATTACAGTATGCAACACAATGCTGCCAAAGAAAGCATCCATACAGACCTTGTAGTATGCATCTGAAGACTAACATTTCCTGAATATATAAATATTTGGACTGAGTTGCAGTTTACTACATTCTTTTCTGGGATCCTTCAGACTTATGCCCAGAAAGTGATGACTACGTTTTCCCCTACAACCTGTGGGGTAATGAAAGAAACATCTAGTTAACCCATAAAAGAAGCAGTAAAAATAAGTTACACCCTCCTTACTGTCCTACGTCCAGGGGCCCTTAGTACTTTGAAGGTCTGATGAGCATCCTTACAAAACACCTTTACTGTGTTTTAACACCATATTAGTATTTTAATGCTTGACACTTATAATTTAATCAAAATAGGATAGCAATTGTGCTACTTCTCTGTGCTACTTCTTAACCTGAGAGAGTACTTCATCTCCTCATGTTGTGTCTGTTGTAAGATCTCACTTTGTGTGGGAAGGTGGATGTGTAATTTCTGTTTGGAAGTAAGAATGTAGAAGTTAGCTAACAAACAGGAACTCCACAGCCCTTGCACCAGGCACCTGCATTGCTGGCTGGCTCATCTATAGGACAGCTGACAACATAGCTGTTAATACCTTGCTGTGAAGCGTCACAGTTTTTTAAGAAAAGTTCCTCAGATCTGGTATTTAGACCAGTACTGTTTACTCCATATAATGATTCTGCAGAGAGCAGATGGATATATTGTGTCCAGGAGTCCTGCATTGAGTGGTTGCACAGAAATAGGTTTTCCTCTTCAGGATGAAGTTGAATGTGAAGGAATGAGTCTCCCCAGAAAAGAATGCAATCCTAGCAAAGTGCAAAGCAAACAGCAAAGCAAAAGAAACCATAAAATAAAATACATTACTTTATATTTTGGCATTAATTTCTATGTCTCCTCATGTTGATGAATTATGTCTTCTGGCCCTGAGAGAGGTTAACTATTGTCTCTGGCTGAAGTGACAACCCCACCACGTTTTTGGGCTTATCTGCTTTTCTGCTCTGATTGGAAGGGAGATTTGCAGAGAAACTCCTTCTCCAAAGGGAAAAAGACTTCACTGCATGCAGATGCCCTTGTTGCTGTGAGTGTCATCTAGGGTGGAGCTAAGGAAAACTCATCTAACTATCTGCAGGTGTGCAGAAGTTCACCAAAGAGTGGTGTTGATTCATGATGACCCTCCTGTTCTACAGGCATTTGTCCAAAAGTGAAAGTCTGCTGATCACCTCAGGAAAAGGTTATCAGCCTTAAAAACCCTGAAACTGCTGAATTTGAAAGAATGAAATGGAAGAAGGATTAATTCAAGTATTAAAACAGTCAGGACATTGATTCCTATTTTCTACTGCAGTATTTAGAGCTTTGTTTTGTGACTTCTGGACACAGAAAGACTGTCCATGATGTTCTTACCCTGTCTATAGGTTGTTGTCTCATCACAGATGAAGAAATACTAAACTATGCCTGGCATTCTTTGACCATGCTTGAGTAAAAATTATTACAGTAAACAGCCAAGTGTTTTTTAAAAGTTAAAGAAAAGGAGAGTTTCAGATTTCAGGTTAGTTTTCACAGTAGTCAGGCTACTTTCATTTAGACTCTTATATTCCTCTGTTATAGAAAATGAGGTGTATGTAATTTTTGTCACAATCTTATTTTTTCTATTCCAATGTGACAGCAAAATTTTACTTTGCAAAAATGTGAAAGTCTGTTCCTAATACACTGATTTCGTTTCCTCTGTACTGTAGGGATCATTTATATCACAGACACTTCTGGAGATGTTTCTAGCAATACACCAACAGTGCTGAAAATAAGAACATTTATGTGATGGAATTATTTCTAACCGTTGGGCTACAAATACATGTTTCTGCTGAAATGAGCAGCAGTCAAAAGATCCTGAGATGCTCCTTTTTTAAATGTATTCCAAGGTGTTTGTTGAGTTACTCCTTTAAAAACTATCAGCCTTGGTGAATCTAGCAATACAATGGTGATGAGCTGCTAAATGTTTTGTGCTTAATTTAGCACACAATTTAGCAAGAGACACTATCTCCCAACTCCCCCATTCCTATGCTCCATTCACAAAGGGAAGAGAGGTCATTCCAATACGTTTGTCCAGCACTTAGTAACGGGAATCAAATCCTAGCGGTAGCACTTTGATGTGAGTATTAAATAGTGATGTCAATAGCATTAGTGTAGGCAATAATGACTACAGTGCAGAGAGGTAAACAGTGAACATTTACAGACTCTGTAGGAGCCAGATCTATATAGCAAGCACATGGCTAATACTTTCATTTTATTTTCTGAGTAAATGTAATACTTTGCAAAATGAACTCTTCATCTTTTGGCATTTAATCAGTTGTCAGAAATCAATTTGAGCAAAATTTTGTGCCCATCATGAGCACACAAATCCCAGAATTTGTACTGTTCTTTGCCAACTAATTAAACCAAAAGCCATCTGGGATACTTAACTTGGTATTGTTCAGTTCTGTGGGAGACTAGCACTCAGACGTAAAATTAGTCTGGGAGACATTTCCCACACTTGTCTACTCCGCTCATGAAGGATAAAAAGAGCCTTGCATCTGGGGATGCACAATTTTATGCTTCTAAGATAATTTTTCCAAGACCTGTGGAGTGTTTATTTACCCACAGAATCAGATGAGAATGACTAGCTGTGTAGACATTTCCATTTAGAAGTCCTCTGCTCAGTTCTCTTCCATACACAATTGCTCAGGTGCTCGACGATATCCATTTGCTGGTATAGCATTATGGCTGTTCCCAAGTTGTTCATAACTTTTAATCAGGCATGGATGCCAAATGAGCAAGGGTTTAAATGTCAAGCCCCAGGCAAGACAAGAGTGTTGATTTTCTTGCAGGAAGGTCTTGCCTCAATCATATTTTTTTCCTTATTTGCCATCTCTGCTCTATCTACTTACTCGTATCTCATGTGTTCCCCTTCCTGTCCTGTTAATTTGAGCGAAGCTATACGGCCATCCAAGTCTGCTATTAAAACGGCTGTTTGGCAGTTGTGGGAGAACTGCTAGATCTGCTTTTCGTTTTTTAACTCCAGGCATTTTGGAAAAGACAGAGCTCAATGATGTCTTATTTACTGGAGAACAGTTCCCTGTTCTACACTGCAAGACCTGAGAGAATTTCAGAAGTCTAAAGTGGCTTTCAGAAATGCCAAGCAGGGAGGAAGAAGCAGTGCTGGCAGCATCCACATCCTTTGATGTCCCCTTATGGCACAAGCCTCTCTTTTTTGTCAGGCTCTTTCCTCCCTTCACCATGGCTTCTCACTGATTGCATGGACTCATTACAATTATAAGTAAGTATGAAGTTTAAAACAAACACTTACTTAATACAATAAGCCAAAGGTAGTTTTTGCTATAGAAAGTTTTGAAATTTAAAAAAAAAAAAAATTAACAAAATCAGCAACTGTTCTCATACGATTTGTGACTGGAAAAAAGACCAAGAACAAGCAGTTAATTCACTGAGACTGAGTACAGATATGCTTAGCTCAGCAGACTTTGCTTAAGCTGAAAATTTTCAAATATGTTTCCACCATTCTGTGGTATGGGTATAAATGGTGCTGGTAGCCCTTGCAGAGACCAAACAATTCGCTTTTTCTTCATCAGCTCTGGTATAAATTGTTCCTTCCCAGTAGTTTAAGTAGGACACTTTCTGCCAGTGCTTGTTGTAGGCACTGCTACAGAGCTATGTAACAGTCTGGGACACTTCTGCACTCCTGGCAATGTTTTTAAGCCCAGCAAAGTCTGCATTTTGAAGTTGAAGTCTTTGAGTCAAAACGAAGTGAACTGTAGGTTGATAATAAAAATATTATGAGTAAGGGGTAATCTGATCCTTGAGAGTGGAATATCACTGCATGTAAAAACTTCTGCTACTTAAGGCACACTGCATTTTTTCTCTAGGTTCTAATTCTCTGGGTACTAATGCAGTAAGAATTCAGTCACACGGAGACTGATTACTTGGTGATGACGTAGCTGACTGTGGACTGAGGTGAATTTAAAAAGTCCATTAGTGAAAGAGACTATCTCAGCCTCAAAATGGAAAAAATGAAGCACAATATGACATGGCAGCAAAGAAATGAGGAGAGACTGCCTGTTTTACAAGGAAAGCCATGTTAGTTGAAGAGAAAGTAGACTGAATATCTTAGACATCTTTGTTTTAAATCTAGAGGGCACATGAGCTTAGAGAGGAAAATGAAGCAGAGAAAGCCTCTTTTTTTTTTTTTTTTGTGCATGTTTCTTGTGCCATCAGAAGAGTATTTGTTTCTAAAATATTATATCATCTGTGTTTTTCTTGCTCTTGATACTGTGCATCTTGTATATCAGAATTCCCTGTAATACAGAACTTTGAGAAGCACAGTTTGTCACTGCTAGTAGTCATCCTCAGTTTGTTCCATCTTTACCCTGCTTTCTTGCATCTGTGTCCTCTGTTCTGTTTATTTTTCATTCTGTACACTTTAAACCTGACTTCTTCCACTTCAAGTTTTTCTGTGTGGCATAATATTCAACATGTGTTTCAGACTTTCTATCTGCACGTATGCTCAAAAGTGTTAGTGTGTTTCTGCTTCTGTGGGGATCAATATTAAAGTTCCCATATGTTTCAGTGGTGCTGGACCAAACCTGATGTTACTAACATCAAAGTTAATGAAGGTATTATAATGAACATTTGTATTTGGAGAAGTGTAAACATGTTACATACAGTATGGACATTTCTGTAGCAATCAATTTACATTTAAGAGGCCATCTTTAAATCTGTGGCTAGATGCTAATCACCAAAAAGATAATTTTGTAAGTCACTAACTGAGCTGAAAAAAGCTGTAAAGCACCTCACAATAATTAGTTTTTTTGTTTTGGTTCCCCCTCCACTCCATCTTCAATGCATATGCCAAATAGTTTCTAACTAGAAAAACCCCCAAATTTTAGGGCCTTAAATCAGAATCCTTTGAAATTGATTCCAACTTGTCAGAGACTATTTTAGGGGTTTACTGTATCTCTTCCATTAATCAAATGCCGTTTTCCTGTTGAGGATGAAGGAAAAAAAAAGGAAAAATAAATCAGGTTTCTTATAATGAAAAACTTGTTCAAGACCAAGTATTCTTCTTTTCAGTTTCCAGATTGTTCATCAGCAGTTAACTATCCAACACTACTCCCCAAACTATTCATATTGTAGCTGAAATAATCAAGGGTGCTGGCCCAGGAACAACAGTAGACTTAGTTTTTATAACATTTAAACACAAGATAAAATCACTGTCAAATGGGCAAGGACAAGAGGGTTAAGGAAAATATTTTGTATCAGACTGAAACATGATATGACAAGCAATAATGCAGCAACTATACTAAAATGATTAGATGACATCCCCAAAAATTTGAAACAATTTTAAAAAAATGTGAACATAGAATAAAACACAATAGCAAACAGCTGTAAGGGCACTGTGCTGTTATTCAAAGAATAACTCCAGTACAACAAACTATAAACTCCAGAATAACAAAGATTACTCCAGTAATCACTGTAGTGAAATGTTAATACATAGAATATTAATATTTCTTCCTTTATTTTATCCTTTTTTAATCTTTGTTTACTGGATGATCTGAATGTTAATTATTAAGTTATTCAAAGGAAACTGAAGTTAAAATTTCATCTCAGAGTCGTATATTTCAAGACTGGCACCTGACAGTGCTTTAAACAAAGATAGGTATCTAGTAACTGGTGTTTTTTGGGGGTGGAGATTAGGTGTTAAGCACTGTCACAGTTTAAAAAGAACGTATAAGTCTCCATGTCTTTATGGTTTGGGATTGGTTTTTTTAAAGGGTACTTCTGACTAGCTAAGAAAAGTGTTTAGATTGAGGACTTTTTAACATTGCTAAACCTGAAATTATTTTTGAAATGTGTCTACTAATATATATGCATACCAAACAGTAACAAATATTGTTACAGTCTATATGTAGGTTTTGGTTTATGAAACAGCACAGATGAGCCACAGGAAAAATATAAGTTATTAATATCATCCTAGATAATTGTCACTTATGTGCATACAACTCTGGAAATGCTGGTACTTAAACTATGTCACTACTGAGAGTAAGGACAACTGTCAGGTCTGAGGCTTCCCTACTGTGGAAAGGTGTGTGGTGTAGCAGAGGGTGAAAATTGTGTCGTGTTAGTCTCTGGATGTAGCTTTAAGATGTCCTAAGTGTTTCTCGAATGTTACACAAAGTTGTCAACAACATGAATTGTTGTTATTCCAAAATATTACCTTTAGAAAAAAAGGAAAAAAGCTCTGCACTGATGGCAACCATCAACTAAAAAACAAATGGTGCAGCCTGTGTGTGGGGAAGAAGCTGGAAGGTTTCCATGGGGGAGGAGAAATGGTATAACTCTTTTCCATAAATCATAGCCTAAATAATTTCATATAAAACAAAATTAGAAAGTAGTATACAATTCTATGACACTGCAGTAATAATAAAATATATGCTAATGAAAAACCTTTGAGGAAAATACGGTTTTCTGTGGCTGTGGGTAGTGCTGTAGTTGCTTGTTTGGTATAACTGGTTTTGTTTCCTCCTATTCCTTCACCATGTCCCATCACAGTTTGCCAAGAACTGCAACAATGGGGACAGTATTTGAAGTGGGTTTTATCCAGGCATACTGTGAGACAGTTTTATCACAGATGGAAACTGTGCCTTTTCTTGGCAGCCAGTATTTTCTTGAACTACATTTCTCACATGTACTTGAACTTCAACAGCACAGAGTCCTCTCATCAGAAATGGTTTTAGACTCAGGTGAGCTATTGTTTCTGCCAGCAGCCAGAAAGCCAATATAAACACGGTGGGGGTGTGGAGGGCAGGCAATGTTTGCTCATTGCGAGCGAGGAAGGGTAAGTGAACTGTTGCTAGGCAATATGTTTCTGGATGACAGATCCTCTGCTTTGCTAAGTGACCAGAGTAATTATTTTTGGCAAATCTATGCAGAGCTCTGTGGACTGTCATTAACCTTCAAAGAAAGAAATGGGTCTATAAATATACAAAATGTATTTGATTTATAAAATGGGACGCTTTGCAAGAATGAGTTACCTGACACATGTACACTTTCTTTTGCCTGTCTGGGTTTTTTTCTGGCTTTCTGAATTGGTTACCTTGGTGTGAATCAGCTTTGTTCAGATCCTCCTCCGAGGTCTTCTCCAGCTGCTGTCTAGGTACGTCATCCATGCCACATTTGTTTGCATTTCCAGTCAGAACTCTAGAATCAATGAGCCAGTGCTGCTCTTGGATAAGCTGCAGTGGCAGCAGGTGCTAACATTGTGGATTGGTAACAGCCACTTAAAAACCCAGCGCCCTTGCCAGCTTTCTCCCAAACAGAATTGTGCTGTGCTTGCTCTTGGCTGCAAAGAATTCTTCCAGTCAACACTGAAATGAGAGATGGAGATAAATAGCTCCAACCTTTACTGACAGTGTCTGAGCTGCATGAAGAAGCATAAAAATACACTCCTACATTTTTTGGGGATTGTTCTCTCCAACCATTAAAACC
>JAYRBT010000093.1:16790291-16804195 GCA_036023395.1 Myiotriccus ornatus
CGAATCTGCCCTAATATGCACACATTTATGGATTAAGAATGTTCCTCTTCAGTTAGGGTAAGTAAAATTCAGGCTATGCTAGTACATGAGAGGTAGTGCACAATCATGTTGAAGTCTACAGATGAGATGACAGGAACTGACTTAGGAGCACCCAACCAGAATGATTTAGGCACTAAGCTAGGTTGATATGGGTGAGATTAAAGGAGTAAAAATGGCTTTATGGGGACATGAAATTTGTTATAGAAAGAAGAGAAATAGAGATTCAGACCCCAAGCTTAGGCTAATTCACATTCCTAATAGCATTAATGGAATAAATAACTGAATATCCTGCATCACATGTAGAGTCTCAATGAGACTCTACAGAAATGGGGCAGAGTAAGGTTGTAGATGGTGTCACTGCTTCTTTCCTTCTTTATAGATCTGCACAACAACTAGACTTATTAAGAGTCAAGTTGTTTTTTTCAGGGGGGAAATGTGGCACTGGTTTGTTTGGCTTTCTTTGTTTGTTCATTTTGTTTATTTGTTTTTGGTTGTTTGTTTGTTTTTAACAGAAATCTTGGACAAGCCATACACTAGAGATCCATACACTAGAGATCTAACTCTTTTTGAACTTCACAAGGGAAGCCAAATAGGTAGCATACACAGAGAAAACTATCTAAGAACTGGGATTTGAAAGTTGTAACTATTTTCCGTATCATATTTACAATGTGATGGATACTGCTTGCAAGATGATATGTGGCAAGATTACCCTTATATGCCCTAGGTCCTTGCCATAGATGATTTACAGACTAAAACCAGGCAGACACTGTCACCAGACAAAGTTTAACAAAAGGAAGAAAGAAGTCCAAACAAGATTTAGCCATATCTTCCTAGTTCCCATACATGACAAACTGACCCCTATGACTTCGAAGTGTTAAGTTAGCTAAGAAATTCTTATCTATTCCTTGTTCTGAACTCCATTATTTTTATTTTAAATCCAGTTTCGCACCTCATCTTTCTGCCACTGACCCATTAGCAAGATAACTTTGGTCTGGGGTACTGCACTATTGTCAGTGTACCTCTGTTTATTATTCAGGAAAAAAAACCCAAAAAACAAAAAACAAAAAACAAAAACCCAAACTATAATCTTTCTCATGATGATGCAGGGTTTTTTCATCAGAAGGATTACAAGGCATAATGTAAATGTAATGTGTGTACTCACAGTCTTAGGGTTGAATCTAAACCTGTAACTTCCACTTATTGTGAAACCTTAAAACCAACCCTAAATATTGCCTAGTTTTGCATTTTATCACAGGTTTGAAACTCATCCCAGGTTCAGGAAAAAGCGTGGTGGGTGATGAATTTTTTTCCCCCCACACCTTTCTTTTGTTCATAAAGCTTTTTGAGAAACCTGGTGGTGATTTTGAGGTTTAATATTCAGAAACTCAGCCATTCTGCTTTCCTTTGTGGGGATATTTTTTGATGCTTCATTTGAAATTGAAAATCAAACCAAACCTCAGGCAACAATTTCCCAAATATTAAAAGTGAAGAGAGGGTTTGTGTAAACATCTGTCAAGCAAAACTGGTAATTTTGTTCAGCCTTGCTCTTGCATTGCTTTGTGAGGTGCTACTCTCGCATGCAGTGCTGAGCTCCATTCCCCCTTTTGTCCATTAAAGCAGCACACTGCCACTGCTGATCCCAAGTCCTGCAGCAAAAAATCCCAATGCAACCTGGGACATTTTGCAAGTTAACAGGTCAGGGGACTGAGACTAAAGAGTGAGGCCAGGAAGGGCCAGGTCACCGCTAGAGTGACTGAGAGATGTGCTGTTACAGGGTGTCAGCCTTGTGCCATTTATCACATGGTGTGATCCTTGCAGAGAGGATGGCAGAAGGTGGGAGAGAGGCTTCTTTTTCTTGGTTGGAGTTAGTGCTTGGTTGTTTATGGTGTTGATGCTGTTTGCAATTCCCCTTGCTAAGGGAAGGAAATTGATCCCAAGTATCTTAAATAAAGACAGAAAGATGCAACATGCTGTAATTACCTTTGAAGCATGTATTTTTTCCTGCTGCATGTTGCTGCTGGTAGAGCTCTGGCTAAAAGAGTTGCCTGAAGCATCGACACTTCTTTTTCATCTGCTGCTTTGTTCTCAGGGGGTTTTCTGTAGTTGGTAGCCTTAGTGGAAGAAGATCAAACAGCTCTGGCAGCTTTCGTAGTAAGGTAGGATGTCATTTAAATAAAATGATGCACATGCATGGTGTAAGTCAGCCTCCTTGCTGAGAGGGCACAACAAACAATTAAAGAGCAGTTTTCTCTGGGGATGAATGGCTTTTGGGGAACTATTTCACTTATATGTGAATTATATATCTATTACTAGGGACAAGTGATATTGTAAAGTGAAACAGCTGAAAAAAGCCTCTGACAACAACACAGTGTGTAACCACAAGGGAGATTGCCTGTGTTTGCTGATGAGGGAGGAGAAGGTTTAGTGGATTGCAGTCAATAAAATGTGTTAAAAAAACGAGAATAGCCATAGCTCTCAATTAAACAGCAGAACATGAACTGATAAATGAGAGTAAAATAATCTGTTTATTTTTAGCTTGAAGATCGGAGCTAGATTATATCCAGTTTACTGCTTGGCATGCTCCTGTCCTAATGGAATATGTGCATATGTATACACTGAAGGCATCAAAGCCAAAATCCAATATTAGATGGAATTAGATAGAAACATCCCAGAGTAAAGGAGTGCATCTCTGATTTACTGAGAAGGGGATTAAAATGAGGGATAGGGGAACAAAATGGAACTGGCAAAATAGACAGCAAACTACTGTAATTGGCACTCATCTTCTCATAGAAAAGAAGCCAGTTTTTCACGGGTGACTCCGGGAGCTGCAATGTAGTGTTGGGTCATGGGCTTATATGTATTGCAGAGGAAAGGCAATTGAGGTTTTATGCTTATAACAGCTGATGGCTCCTAATGTGGTGACTGCAAGAACTGCTCGGTGGTATAGCTACTGAATTAACAAACAGCAGGAGGCCTCTAAAGAAATTTTAACATCTTTCGGTAAAGAGCTCTAGTATGTGTTGTCAAAGATGTGCAGAAAAATTGAAAGAGAGGTCCACAGAAAAAACTTTTAGAAAAATACAAATCCTGCAAAAGCTTTTCTGAAGTACTCTTTGAAGTTGCATCTGTTGGAACAACAGAAGAAAGGGACATTTAGTCCAGACTCAAACTGCAGATGAAAGGAAATTGAAAAGTGATTTGACATTTTTAAGAGATGAGTAATATTAAGAAGCTTGACCCTGTATAATAGCAAAGCTGCTGTTTCAATGATTGTGGAATTGAAGACTGGAATTTGAAACAGATAAATGGAAACTCTTTTTTGTACAGACCTTAGTGCAATATAGAGCATTAACTTGTGTAATTCTTTAGTATATGAAGGGCTCTGTGGGATGCTGTGAGAAACACATTATGTGAACAAACATACATCCAGCGGCATGAGTATTTTCATAGGAAGTGATATAATTTCCTGCAATTTGGGTCACAAAACTACTGTTTTGTGAAAGTACTAGAGGAAGAAACTTCCCTGACAGGCACTTTATTCCACAGTATTGCGCATTATATAATTCTCTGGGTCTTTACTGAATGCTTTAGTTCACAGTCAGCTCCAAACCTCTGGGTTAGGTTACGTTGTCAAGCAACTTCTGTTTCTAGAAACTAAGAAAGAAATTTGTGGTTGCACTAAATTCATCTGTCTCAGTTGCACAGCCTTCTCTGAGAAACACAACCTGTCTGACCAATTAGCTTATCCTTTTCTGCTTTTTCATTTTTTGATAACTAAAAGAGATTCTTTAAAATATTTCACGATTATCATGTTGCAGCCTGATATGCAAACATTGCATGTTAAATCATTGCTTTGCATTTTATAAACACTGAATCACTAAGTCTTGCCATAGATACAGAATTTATTGCTGATATATGATAGTTAATTATGATGCTATTTTGGCATTAGTGTTTAATACCATCTACCTGTCTGAAATCTGGTCGTTCATGGGACCAATCATCCAGTATTTCATTCTTACAGTTTTAATATAGAAAGGATCACGACTCACAAATTATAAACACAAATATGTGCACTCTCAGATATGACTTAAAGTCTAATGCTTTCGTCTACCAGAGAGCCCTGTAGTCTTGCTACTGTTGTCTTTTCACTGAACTCTTTGAGGTGTTTTATTTTATGGAAAGTTACTTGACATTACTTGCTTCAATGTGCTCTTATTTGCTTTCTTCTGACCAGTGCACTCTATGACTTGCAGCGCTTTGAAGTAACAGCATTTCATCTCTTTCACAATTAATATTAACTTCTCATTGTTTCCAGTTGTGTTATCAAGCACAGTCTTCTATTGATTTCTCTGCTGTACTTAATTTTTGAGGTTTTCCACTGGTAAAAACCAATCTGAAATGCCTCCTGCAAAATACCTGAAAGAGCTTTTTTTTTTTTTGTATCCTATATATTGTATATTTATATTGTACATATGCAAAAATGCCTACACAGTGATCTAGTCTGAATTCTTATAAAGCTTTTGTTATGATACTGTTTTCTAGACAGGCTCCTTCTCTTATTGATAGAAGAGACTGAGAAATGCTATCCTAACCAAGTACAGAAGTACATTTTTTGACTGAAAGACTAGAAGTTTTTAAAATCTGTAATGGGATTACACTTAATCACCTGCATGAACAACCTGGAAATCCACAACTTTATTCCTATATTATACTCTCTTAGTTTTGTATATAAAGGTTGATCTGACAAATTTTTATTCATGAAATTACGGGGTATTTAGTGTTTAATATAATTTACTGTGTACACGAGGAAGGCTGATTTTGAATATAGTTGAATTTTCATAGTAGAGGTGCATAAAAATATTCTTGTAAGTATTTTTATTTAGACATTTTGGTTTGTTTTCGTTCCTGGGAAAACTTAAAACAGTCTTCTCCAGAAAAGGTAAATTTTTACTGTGTCACTTTGAAGACTTTTTCACAGATTTGGAGTGAAAAATATTTTTAATTTGAGAAGCAAGGTTAGATTTCTGAACATGCCCAGGTATAGCAACTTACAATTACTGAAGTAGTTTGATTTAACAGGCTGTATCTTGAAGAAGAATAAGAAGTATTCACATTACGATACGCAAGCTCACAAGTCACAACCCGATTACTTCCAAACTGAAAAACTTATAAAAAATGTGAAGTACTCTAATAATTTTAAATTACTCTATATTGCATATTTTCAGGTCTCTGATCACCTCCAAATTCAAGTGCTTATAAAACTGCTCCAATAATTTTAAATTGCTATGTGCACAGTGATTTAAAATTGTTAAAGTGCTTCAAAGTTTTTTAATAAACGCTTTAATTTAGAAGTGAGTTGAGCAATACTCCAGTATACCTTCAAGAGATTATTAAACTGATGTAAAAATTTACCATCTGGAAAGAAAATGAAACTGTTTCTTTAAAAAAAGTAAAATGAAGTGGGGGGAAGAAGAGAAAGGGCAGAGGAAAAGGTACAAGAGGTAGCAATATGTTAGCAGGGAAGAATAAAAGAATGAGAAGCAGAAAAAATATAAATTGTGTAATAGGTTCCTTTGCTGTGTGAAAGGTAGGTGTTTAAAATTTAGGTCAGCTGCCTAAATGTGGCTAGGAGGCTCTCCTCAGATTTATGACACCACCACCCAGAAGGTTACATCAAGATAATAGTGACAGGAGAAAAGGTTCCTTATGGTTTAGGAAGAGCACAGCTGACAGACACATCTTTTAGGCTATTCAACATCTAGGTATCACTAGGTTGCTATGTAGATGTAGTTTTTTTCCTTAATGTTCCTTAAGATTGAAAGTTGTTCAGCACTCTTAAATTGTAATTATTTGAGTGAAATAAACAACTGATGTATTAACTGATTTTTGCTCTAAGAAGAGCATTTCTGAGCAATAAAACACACTTTCCATAATGATGTTTCTTTTGTTCTATCCCAGCCTATCATTTTACCAGATGTTTCTGCTAGAAATTTGGAATAAAGATACCAACTCAATAACCACAGCAACCTAAAAATGTAATTGCCTAATGAAATTTGTACTTCAGATATTTCCTCAGTTGATGTAACACCTTTTGGTTTTAATCATTTGACTTAAATGTTGACATATTAATGATATGCATAGCAGGAACAGACCTCTCTATAAAAAGCAAGAGGCAAAATATCAGACCATCTACTCATAAACAACAAAAGCAATCATACAGTTATCAGTGTCATATGAAATACTTATCAGGTAGGAGCACTGATAAGATAACCTTAGCCAAATTACCTTGTATGAATACGTATTTTTCCTGGAAATATCCTTGTAACCGATCCTCAGAGCCCAGTCCAGGCTTTTGACAAGTACAGTCTCTGTTGAGATTTTTGAAGTACAAGGAAAAAATGTCCAGTTTTCTTCCTGAGAGATGTCCAAGCAGACAGTGGGCTCAGTCAGTTGCAGTGATCCAGGAGGAGCTGACACAGAGAGGACAAGGACAGTGTTGGCAACTGTGGTTTGGAAGGCAGAAAACGATGAGAAAAGCTGCTATTTCTCACTCTGTTCTCATTTTCTTTTTGCTACAGGAAGGACAGTGCTTTGTTTGGTGGGAGTGCTCACTGTGTTTTCAGGACTTGCTTTGACCTTTAATCAATATTGATTGATTCTGGGAAGACCTGAAATCTCTGACCTCTGACTGACTTTGAAAAAGTAAAATTAAATGATGGTAATATTTTTTGGTTGCTGAAAACACCAGAAATACATCAGGGACAAAACCAAACAATGTGATAACTTTGGCATTATTTGAGGTGGGTGTCTAAATGAAAGCTTTTTGTATTTCAAACTCAGGATACAGAAGTGGGACCAGGTATCACTTTGGAAAACTCCAGGCTCTTTCACAAACAACAAACAACTGCACAGCTCACAAATGTCAGAGAGCATCAACCTGCCTTCATAGGCAGATTTTAAATTGGTCTAGAGAAAAAATTTGAAATCAGGCTTCATCTCCTTTATTGTAGTGTGTACCTGTCTTTTGTTCTTGGAAGTACAGAATCATGTTGACTGCCCTTTTTTCTGCAGGAAACAATGTTTGAGAACAAAAAAAATCTTTATGGCTGTGAAATAAAGAGCACTGCAAAAACTACCTCACTGATTAGTCATACATTTGGCCTTTAAAGAACTGAACAAAAAGATCAATACCCTGATTTCCTTTTCATCTTCCTGGACCATGAAGCATAGACCTCTTGCTTTGTTTGTTGTGCAATGAAGGAGGTAAGGCAGTGCTAGCAGAAAGAAAAGATTATCTCCCTCTGGTAAATATATTGATGTTACAGACAGGAGGGGAGAACGGTACAGAGAGTAATGAGAAATTTGACTGCTTTTCTTCCCGTCCTTCCTTTCCAGCTTAGCATTGCTGCATCTCAGTGAATTAGCTGCTACAAAGAGGAGTAACTGTTTAGAGACTGGCAAAGAAGAGCATTTACAATTAGCTGAATTGATTAACCTTTACAAATGCTGTTACTTTTGGTGTTTTTTTCTCCACACCAGTGGAACAATATACCTTATTGATTAAACATATTCCTTTTATGGTAGCGCTGATTTGTCTATGGCTTACCCAGTCATAAAAGCTGCCTCTGTAATAGCTGCTGCACATTCTTGTGAGGACTTGAAACTGGAGACTGACTGGCATTGGGTTGGAAACTGGAGACTGAAGCAAGCACTGGAATAAGCTGCCCAGGGAAGTAGTTGAGTCACCATTCCTGGAGTTATTTAAAATATGGGCTAGATGGGGTGCTAAGGCACATGATTTAATGGAAGTCTTGGAAGTACACGGTTAAGAGTTGGACTCGATCTTAGAGGTGTTTTCCAACTCAAATGATCCTATCATTCTATGATTCTGTGCTTATGTAAATAATTCTCCATGTCTTGAGTGTCAGGAGTCACATTGCAAAAGCAGGAGAAGCCAGTTTATATTCCAGCTGCTCCTCTAAAGTGAGCGTTGTGCTGAAACAAAGGGAGTTATCCTCTTTATTATATGTCACATACTCTGCATGAGACACATTTTCTTGTCTAGCTGGAAAGAGCCAACAGCTAAACATAAACAAATAAGGGATGCTATTTGCAATGACATTTATGGCTTGGGTATGGTATTTTATTTTGCATACATCGTGTGCAAATTTGGCAATGGCAAGATTCTGCTTTTCAGTGACATGTTTTTAAATCTCTTTGAAAGCTGATTTTGGTGATGGTGTGATTGGCAGTGAATTGCCCTTGCCAAGGGAAAGGGCTCTGAGAGATCAACGACTCTTGGAAGATGTGTGGTGCTAAGTGTGTTCCTTTCTAACCTAGAAACCTGTGAGGTTTCAGGAGGATGTGTGCAAAATACCCCTTCGTGCTTCATTCTTACTTTTGGAGAAGGGGTATATGTGATTTTTGTGATTATGAAAACTAATGACAGCACAGGCTGTTTCTATAAAAGTTCATCACATTCTGCCTTGTGTTAGTGCCCACTGTACCTGGGAAAACTGCACTTTAAGAAGGGATGAGTAGAAATTTAATTTCCCTGCCAGCTCAAGCTGAGGCTTCTTCTGTACAGTCTTTGATGTATTATGAAACATGCTGAATTACACGTGTTGTTCTACTGTTTGCTTTTCAGCTCAGTAGGGACTGAGCAGAGAATTCCAGACTCATTTCACTGAGGGTTGTAGGTGATTTCAACGAAATTCCATTAAATATGTAAAAAAGGCACTAGGCTTCATTCATGTACAAGAATCATTAAGACTTAGAGTTTTAACAGCACTCTTCCAGTTTTTCAACCAAAAAAAAAAAAAAAAGGCGTGCCAGTAAAAACTGAGAACACACAGAACATCAAGAGGCTTAGATGAGGCGTTCTTTTAAATGTAGATAAACTGGTTTGAAGAGATCTATTATCTAGCAAATGTTAAGAGAGAAGATGTAAATAGTACACATATACATACTGTTTGTATATTGAGACATATGGTAGCTTGTGTGTGTATTATATTAAACATATATCATCAAGTATTTAATGGTTAATATAAGGGAACTGATGTCATTCTCTGAATCAGAGGAACAATGGTGGCACTCAGCCATTTTTTTCCTGAATAGCTGCTGTTTTTTTAAAAAATAAAAAATCAGGGAGCTGCTGTAGCAAAGTCTGTAGCATTCACAGCATGACAAACAAATTAGAAAACAGCAGATGCAGCACAAATTAAGATGTATTTAGCACAGCAGCCCATCAGATGTGTGAAAGTCTTTTGTATATCAGCTTTGCAAGGTTGATGTATTGCACTTTAGACAGCTGATAATGAACCCTTCTAGCAATTAGAGATGGAAATACTGAGGATTTGAAATTGTGCTGTTCCCAGTGGGGGCAGGGAGGAAGCGGGAAAACCCAAAACCCTTAGTGAGAAATTTACTGCTTTGTGTGTGTGCACTGAGCAAAACAAAGCAAATGTTTCAGTTTATGCACATGTACATTTTGAATTGCTCACATATTTTTTTTACATTTAATGCTCATGTAATTATTATTTCATTTTATGTGTAATTTTAAAAACATGTTTCATTGTCGATGTTATGGGAGTTTTACGGCTGGTCCAATGTCTCTTGCTTTATGTGGTGCTTTATTTAGTCATCTGATGGGAGGACAGTAATTTCAGTAATCTAGTCTTCAAACAGCAATAACCCTTTTAATGATTTAAGGAGTTTACAACTTTACAGTTTTATTGCATTTTGCTCTTTTCCCTAATGTTTCTGTTAAATGTCCTCTTCCTAATTCCCTTTCCATGGTCCAAAGTATTGTTTAAAAACCTTGATGGAAGCTTTGCATAAGGTTGTGGGTTTGAAGCCCAGACTCAATTCTGTGCTTGATCCTCCGAGATGCTGAGTGCTCTCAGCTCCAAGGAGTCGCAATGGAAGTGGAGAGTGCTTAACAGCTCACATGCCTGAGCCCCCTGAGGAGAACAGCAAATTACAATGGAACTGGGATCTGTCTGCTGTATAGATAATAACAGTTTCCACTTATATAGGGTCTTTCATCTGAGAATCTCAAAACGCACTACAGATTATGGATGTGCTACAGCAGCGACTTTGTTATGGCAGCAGAGAGATTTGAAACTGAAGCAGCCGTTAATGCTCTTTGTTACTTGTGAACAAAAGAATGTATCTTAGTGCATCCTCACCAGACTTACTATCATGAGGCTTTATAAAAAATAGCTAATGCTTTTTCTGTGAACTAAGGTACCTATTTAGTGTGAATTGTGGTTGCTTAAAAATGGTCTTGTGTCGGTGTGTGTGCCTATTATTTTATTATTATTAGACACGGTGTTTGTACTCCCTGCTCTCAGCTGCTGTGCTGCTTGAAGGTGAGTGCCTTTTGAAAAAACAAACCACGGGCATCAGACTGGGCAACCAGGAGACCCAGGCTGAAAGCACAGCCTTCTTACAGCTGTCTGCGTAGTAATGCTGATGACAATCACCGTTGCCTGCAGAAAGAGCACCAGTTGGTCTCACAAATGATGTGAGCAGAAAAGTAATATTGTGAAAGTGCTGTTAGGGTCTCAGTCGGTATGTTACTATTATGTCATCAGAAGTCTGAGCCATAAGGACAAGAACTATCCAGACCTCTGCAGAGGGAGCATGGGAGGAACTTTGTGAAAAGTGTGTTCTTGCACAGTGTAGAGAATAGAGCTACCAGGATACTGCACTTGGAGGTTGTGGGGAAGACATGAGGGATATTGGGCATGAATGAGAGGACCCATTTCCTGTGATTCAGCACTGCACCTGCTGTCATAACTAATGATGATGACAAAATGAAAAAAAAATAAATTGTGATTTCTGATTATTTTTATTGATTGTAGCAAAAAAATTTCTCCATTACTTTGCATCATGAAAGAAAAAAGGATGAGAACTGATGGCATAGGAGTGGTGTGAAACCTGTCTGTCTAATCTAATACTAGATTGATCCATTGCCAAAGAAAACTAGGTGTGATTGGTAAAATTAGGGGTGTTACCTGCCCTAACACTGTTCTTTTTGATTCTGGGGGCTCATTCTTTGTATTTTCAGTGCAAATGCACTTAAATGATACTTTTCCCTTGTCCATAATGGTGAGCTTGGGGACAGCCTGGTATATACACAATTTTGATGTACTTTTTCACAAAATTTGTATGGAATGAATCATTCTACAGTAAGAAATTCTGTTAACTTCCATAAGCAGTATAATCCAAGGTTCTGCAAATGGAAAGGCTGATAAGACATATCCCTCCACTGCATTTTTGCTAATGTTACTAGTGTGAGGGGTGAAAAAAATATCTACTATGCATATTTGTCATAGTGATGATTTGGATTAGAGCAAAGGGCTCTTTCCAACAGTAGAGCTATTATCCTGTCTTGGCTTTTAATCTATAGCTTTTGACCTTCGTTTCAAAGCTGTATTATGCTCGTAGTTATTAACAGTGATCACTTGGTGTGATAGTTTTTAAATTAGACCAGATTGCCAGTAAAAGAACTCTGATTGCATTTAATCAGGAAATGAAGATGATTCTCTCTGGACAAATGAGTTACCTTTGCATTACTCAAAAAAATAAAAAGCAATCAGGCAAGATTCTGTCGTTGCCAGCCTCTTGTTTACTGAGATCCAGAATAACAGTAATGCCCAATACATAAAACGTTGAGTAATTCTTTTGATTTTATAAAGCCATGGTACAGAAATATTCCCTGATGCAGGCTCACTGTGACAGAGATCAACAAGATTATTTTCTGGGTCACAGATAGTTCATTTTTTATACTTATTATTTTTTTTCTGCTGACTGTGCTCTGAATGATCATCTTAAATTTCATCTTTTATTGCATAGATGTAAATAAGCCATGGCAGTTGATTACATACTAGCAAATGAAATGCTGGAAGTTTTACTAATGGTATAATGCATAATGTAGTAATAATTATTATTGAGTTTTAACAAGTATGTACATATGTAAAAATGGATTAGGCTTGTGACAGGCAAGTTTTCTATACACTGTTTAAAAAAAAAATTGTGATTTGTTTTTTTTTCCCATCATTCTGCTCTACTGTATCTTGAGATTACTTGCAAGAATGCAAGGCTTATTGCTGGTAAAAAAAACCCCAGAGTTTTCAATAAAGAGCTGTAAAATACATGGAGCTAGATGCACGATAGCTACAACACTGTGGATCAGTTTACCAGAGTAAGCAATAAGTGTTTTGCTTTTGCTATTTTGTCCTTGTTGTGAGATGAGACTGGAGAATAGCTTAGGGACACAGGAAATTACTAAGAGCCTTGAGAAAGTATCAAGTACATGCAGATTTATAAGTCAAATCTTTTTCATCAGTTTTCTTTCCTCTCTCAACCTGAGAGAGAAGCATAAGAACAACTTTTTGCAACTTTCCCTCTTTCACATCTATTCTGTCAATATAGGAACATTTTTCTTTTTTTCTTCACCAGTCTCAGCTGTCAAAATGTGTGAAGAATTTCAGTTAAAGTATGGCAAGTTTTAATTTGAGCAGTTTGCATATTTATATTGTGTCTGTAATAGAGGAAGTAGAGAAGGTGTGTGTGTGCAGTGTGCTCAACATCATACGTTCTGATATAAGTTCTCAAAAGAAGGCCTACCCTGTAACATTTCTAATGTTCAGCCTCTTTCCTACTTAGTCAATGATAAGCCTTTGAAAGGGCCAGTGCTTCCTGTGAAGAAAACAGTCCATCCTGATGAAAATAAAGACACTTAACACACTTTATCCTCCACAATTGCAAATAGCTATCATAATTAGGAACCCTGCTGTTGGGAAAACTGCTCACCATGGCATTAAAAAAACCCCTACTGAACTTCCCGTCTTAGGAAGTGCCTTGGCATGAGACTAGTACAGGCATTTACTGGCATTTTTCCAGTTTTCTTATAAATTGCCTTGGATAGTTGCTCTTACCTGAAAAATCACATATCTGCAAGGAGAACCTTCTAGTTAAAAGTATGCCAGTATTGAAGAAATAATGATTGAGGTGTTTAGGAAGGATTCAAGATCGTTGGAAAAATAATAATGATTTGAAGCATAGCCAGGGATAATTCACCCCTGTCAGGCACTAAGTGTTATGAAATGCCCCATGCCAGTTCCAAAATAGTTAAAAATGTACAAATATAAAACATTTTCCTTCAATATTTGTCTCATTTTTCATGTTTTTAGTTATAAGCTATGGAAATCAGTTTTGGTCTTTTCTGCTGTATTTTGTACTAAACACCTACGCCCCACACATTGGACTGTCAAATTATGTATCTCCAATCAACCTACAGTTGTGTGAACTCTAAGACAGATATGCACTTAAGTCTTAAGTATTTGCTTCTCTTTGAACCAGTGCAGTATGATTTGTAACAAACTCCTCTTTTGTATTCTGGGGATATAAGTTGGATGCACGTGCCAGCGTGCCTTGTTTTCATGTTCCCAGTAAAAGATGCTCCTTCTCTAGTGGGGGAGGGAACACAATAAACTGAATGATACGATTTTTTTTTCCTGCCATCTGAATTTTTGTGACATTCTATTGAATTTGATTGGCATGTCATTAGCTTTACATTATTTTAAAAATTCCTGCAGTATTTCCTGTGCAACCAAATAATTGAAAGACATGTCATGCAACATCTTGTTTTAATGACATGCATCAACATTCAGTACCATTGTAATGACATTGCTGCCACTTAAGATGTCTAAACCAATATCCAAGGAATTTTAAGTTGGCTTTTTTTTTTTTTTTTTTTTTTGGGTTGGTTGGTTTTTTTTTTTTGCATGCCTAACAGTAATTAAAAACTATATATAGGACAAGTGACAGCCACTGGATAAACAGATGCAAACAAG
>JAYRBT010000093.1:16806458-16828367 GCA_036023395.1 Myiotriccus ornatus
GACTTGTCTATCTCACATTGGCCTTTTTAGCCATCAGTGCGCTTGTAGCAAGCGTGGGTAGAGCCCTTCTCAAATCTGCATTCGCGAAGCCTAGCCATGATGATGAAACGAATTAGTAAAATCCTCTGCTAAAATATCCTGACATGTAACAGGATGCTGCTTGCATCACGTCATGATATTTTCTTACCCCTCCCCCATTTCATATTGCAATTGACATCCAATTATCTTTTCTATTAAGCAGAGGAAATTGAAAAAAATGCTATTCCTGATGACCACTCTGCAACATTGTGTGACACACCGTTTTGCCTCATCTCGTATGTACGGAGTAGTGCTACTTATTTGTTATGGGACTGAGTTCTCCTGTGAATGTCACTTGTACCTATCCCTTAGTATGAGCTTTTGCAATAGCATCTCAGATTTAGCTAGAACAAAGCACAAGTATAAATGTAGCCAGGCAGTTCACTATTGATTACACTTATGAGGACAACAAGAGTGTACTTTATTCCTTTTGTTGTTCATTGTAATTTATGCACACTGGTTTCCTTACATTCTGCTATCTTTATGTAAGCATTTTTTGGCAAAATGCTCTTTTTGGAGAGACCTGTTATTTTTTGAGATAAGACACCTTCAATCTCATGGAATGAGACTTTTAGGAAACCGAATATTAGTATATTCAAAGCAAAGAAAAAAAGTCAGCAGGTATTCTGTGAGTTCCTGTTTTATTTTTTAATTCATTTTAAGTGGTCCACATTCTGGAGGCCAGAGTTGCATTGTTCTCTTGTAAATGCATAAACACATATTTGCCACTTTTTCTTAATTTTCTAAGGAAATTGGTTAAGGTCTAAGGTCTAAGGACTGATTTAAGATATCTGACACTAACAGCTGTAACTGATATCGTCAACAAGGCCAACCTCATTAAATTATTCTGAAATTTTACTGTTTTCAAGGGCTTCAAGTATTTTTAAATTCTAGAAAACTGTATTGAGCCCTGCACTATGGAGTGAAGAATGTTCCTGTATTTTCACTTTCTCTCTGATTTTATGAACCTTGCATTCTTTTCTGCATAAACCAGCATATTCTGGTTATTAGGACAGTCAGCTGGGCATATGAGTGCTATGCATTTAAATTCCTCATGCTGAAGCAACAATTACATTTTGGGCTCCTGCCTCTTGGGTGAGATTTTGATAGTTACAACAAGAACAGTGTGCCTTAGTGTGGAAGGAAACATTGGTTTGATTTCTTTTTTTTTTTGCTTTGGGCTGAACACGGCTGTCACTGGGGATTTGGGGCAACCCCCATTGTTATAACTCCAACAATACAGGTTTGGCGATGAACAGATCAGAAGGAGCCCTGCCAAGAAGTGCTAGGAGTTGCTGGTGGGTGAGAGTGTGGACATGACCCAGACAAGTTCACTTGAGCCCAGAAAACCAATCATATCCTGGGCTACATCAAAAGCAGTGTGGCCAGCAGGGTGAGGGAGGTGATTCTGCCCCTCTACTCTGCTCTGGTGAGACCCTACCCAGAGTGCTGCATCCAGCTCTGAGGTCCTCAGCACAAGAACCCATTGGAGAGAGAACAAAGAAGAGCCACCAAGATGATTAGAGGCACAGAGCACCTCTCCTTTGAGGAAAGACTGAGACAACTGGGTTTGTTCAGCCTAGAAAACAGATGGCTTGGCCTTCCACTACCTGAAGAGAACCTTGAAGAAAGACAGAGAGGGACTTTTTACAAGAGCCTGTAGTCACAGGACAAGGGGTAATGGCTTCAAACTGAAAGATATTGGGTTTAGATTAGATATTAGGAAGAAATTCTTCACTGTGACAGTGGTAAGGTCCTGGAACAGGTTATCCAGGGAAGCTATGAGTACTCTGTCCCTGGAAATTCAGAAGGCCAAGTTGAATGGGGCTCTGAGCAACCTGGTCTAGTAAAAGGTGTCCCTGTCCATGGCAGGGGAGTTGGAACTGATGATCTTTAAGGTTCCTTCCAACCCAAACCATTCTATAACTCTATGAAAAGAAAACACTTACCAGGGACACTTCAAGCGCTGTCAAATGACTACAAGACACCACATACTGGTGAGACTCTGCTTGGTCAGGACATGCAATAAAGGTAGGCTTGAAGCCTGGAAGTATAATTTAGGAAGAGCTCATGCTCCTGGCTACTTCTGCTTCCCAAGCTGGTGGAAATGGGTAGAAGCAGAAGCGATATTGATTGTCCTTGCTCTCGCCATAATGAGTTTCTAAGTTTGACTTCCAGTAAAATATATATTAAGAACTTACTTTTATATGTCTGAACAGTTTTGAATCCGCCTTCTACCTTTCCAATCTGCTTTTTTTTAACAGAATTTTACAGCTTGAGTAAGTATGTTAGAAGTGATATTAGAGATGATCTCTATGGCTACTGGTAGTTTTGGTAGTTCCTATTCTACTCAAAGAAAGTATTTAAAAGAGATGTTTATAAACCGGAGGTAAATTGAAGGCAGACAAGCATGATGTGAAAGGGTTTAGATTACTCAAATTTGAGGAAAGAGGGACAGAAAGAAAAATGTGAAGTATAGGAAAAGGTGGATTAAGGAGTGTCACAGGGCTGCTTGTGAGATAGAAGGGAGGAATTCTTAAACACAGTGCCAGAATGTGAAGATCTGCACTGGAAAAATGTACTTTCCCTCAGACAAAGAGTGACAGAGCCATCTGAAATCGGCTGTAATCTTCTGAGGTCAGTGGGGAAGTACCACAGCTGCTCATACTGAAAAAACAGGCTAGATAGAGAAAATATTTGAGGAAATTCAGTACAGACAATCCAAACCCAGATAAACTACAAGTCTATTATATTTCTTCTATCTGTGATTAAATACATTTTTTAGCATGGTGGATAAAAAGATGTGAAAAACAGGTGTGATTCTCCTTAGTTTACTTTTTAATGCCTCAGAATTATGTCTAACCAGTGTATTCTTAAAATATGTGGTAACAGTAAATACAGAGATATGGACTCACAAAAAAATTGCCTTAAATTTTCCTATTCAGTCTAGTGAGGATTCTAATATTTTATTTCAGAATTACTAAACAAGGTAATGTTTCTAATGCAGCTCTTCCAAATCTCAGCTCTAGTATGGTATGTTATTATTACAGAAAATTAACAATCACAAATATAACACATCAGTGACATTTTTCTCCAAGTTGCTTTTAGTTCTGGGGACCAGTTTTAAAACCTAAAAAATTAATCCATGAACATATTTTTCCCCAACAGTTTTGCATAGGGAAAACCAACAATTTCTACAATGTTCAAATTTATTATGGTAAAATCACGATTTTTTTTTTTTTAATTTTTATAGTGTTGATTTGTTTTAATGCTTCATTTATACTTTGTTTTACTATGCCATGAGAGCATTATGATAGGAAAACTTGATCTTGTAAGGATTATTCAGATTATTTTGCAGATGAAGAAGCCAAAGGTCATTGTAAAATTTCCTTGCTGTGGTTGCAAATAATCCAAGTAGGATATTTGTAATATCAAGTGTTAGTATGTGTTTGTTTTTATTTTTTATTAAACATATAAACACTGATTCCTAATCATTCAGGATAACCTGAACATGAGAAATCTATGTTTGACGTTGTTCAGACCGTCCAGCCTTAGGACTCATTCTCTAGTCCCTGTTAAGCAAATGTTTGGAGCAGGGACCAAGGTATCATCATTACCCTGTCAAACAGCTTCATTTTCACCATTGACTTGCATCAGCACTGCTGATCTTGAGCTTAATGGACTGAAAGTCTGGTCCACAGAGCTGTGGAATGTGAAAGTCCACTCTGTGCAATTGAGAGTTTATGGGTAAAATAAGGAGAGAGTTTCAAAATAAACCCCAAGAATTTACAGTAACAAAAATCAGCAGTTATAGAGGGAATAATTGTTAGAAAGTGTAGTTTGGTTGTGATAACCACTTCTGCAGGATTCAGTGTGGAATGTAAAAAGATTGTAAGAAACATTATCTTACCCCTTTGCACAAGGAAGAAAAATAAAGCTGCCAAAGCAATAAAAATTAAATTCTTCTGGTTTTTGCTTTTAAACATTAATTAGAATTTTATCTTGACCTGAACCCAAAACATCTGATTGAAGTATATTCTAATTCACATTATACACCTGTGAATGAGATATGTGCTGAAATCCCAATATTAAATTTCCTTCCATTTTCTAACAGTTATTCTACTATAAAAGTATATCTTTAAAAGGTAAAACCAAAATTTGACATTTGATTATTTGTGGGTGTTAGTCCTCAGCAGATTTAGTCAGAATTTATTCTCTGAAGTGAAATGGTGAGGGTTTTTTTTTTAGTACTAATTCCAGGCAATAGTAACAGAGGTGTGACCGTCCAGTTTGTTCATGCTCCTGTTCTCCTAGAACAGAGTGATGATCTTGAACTAGGAGGTCTGAGCATTTATGGTTTAGCTGTTAATTGCTTTGTGGTTGTTACCGTGGTGTTGTAATATTTTCATGATGCTAACCTAGAATTGCACGATGCTAAATAAAATTGTAGATTTTTTTTTTTCTTCAAAAAATTGAATTCTTGAATTTTCTGGTTTTATACAGTTAAGGCAAAGCATTTAAGGCAGCCCATTTTATAGACCTATTGATATTCTTCAATGAATGAAAGTTCTTTCTGTAGGTTGTCTATTACTTAGTAAAATATATACTTGTTTATGAAATCTTTTCTCTTGAGATATTGGACACTGATTTATTGATAAGGGTTTTTTTCCTGTATCAAAAAATCCTCTTTGGTATATACTGCTTCAAGTCAGAAAATATAGAGCTAGCAAGAGGTATCAAAATTATAACCTGATTTCATTGTTTGCCACATTTTATTTCACTGTTCACAAATGGGGAATTTCAAATATCCTTATTGAGGGAAACTGAGCAGTAATTAATCTTTTAGCCCTCAGATATTACTCATTTATTTTTCATAACTCCATATTGTACGTGGCAATATTTATAATGTGTGGCTTTTGTGAATTCTAAAGGTAAAAAAAAAAAATTAGTATTTTAATTGCTCACCTCTCAGCAAAATTACAGATGAAATAACAGGCTGGCAGAAGAAGGTGATGGTGATAATAAGTCCTGAGTAAATAAAAGTTGATGCAGATGTGAGTCTTGTAACTCTGTTCCCTTGAACCTCAGTGAAAGAAAGCATGAAAAAGCAACTCTTCTACAACTAAATCTTTTTCCTTGGCCCATTACAAAGATACAGCAAGCAGTAATGAGTACAGTGATCTATGGCATAAGGAAGAGCTGAATTTTGTAGATTATCATAGGTATCATGAATCTCATACTACTAAGAGAAAGTCTAGTGTGGAGTACGAATCTAAGACCATTTTTATATTTTAAGTTGGATGTAGTCTATCAATGAAAGAAGACCAGGAAGGTCTTCCTTGTGTTTTTCTCGATCCAGGTGTTTATCAACAAATTCATCTATTACCACTCCTGATAATAGGTGGACCAGTAGACAGTATTGGACTGTGACAAACATGAACATCTGCATAGGACTCATGCTCAAATTTGTCTGATTGATGCTTACAGGTCTTCATCATGACCAGATGAAACTCAACATTATGCACCTGTGCATGGAGAGGTTCTTTTACAGATCGGTCATCAGCCTCTATTCACTGTGCATGAACTATTAAGGCAAAAGATGTATCAGAAAATAACACCTGAATTCTTGCATGCCATCACTCTCAAGCATGCTTTCTGACTGAGGCTGTGTATCCTAAACTACTTTATTCTTGAAAAGTTTGGAATCATTGCATATACTACAGACCTCAAGGATTGCCACTCAGCAACAGAGGATCACTTGATTTATTGTTCTGATATCTATCATAAGCATTACTTTTTCATATTCTTACTGACTTCTCATTTGTCATGGTTTAACCCCAGCAAGTAACAGCCACACTCAGCTGCTCTCTCACTTCGCACATGGTGGGATGGAAGAGAGAATCAGAAGAGTAAAAGTGAAAAAACTCATGACTTAAGAAAAAGAGAGTTTAATAGGTAAAGCAAAAGCCATGCACACAAGTGGAGTAAAACAAGAAATTAATTCACCTCTTCCCATGGGCAGACAGGTGTTCAGCCATTTCCAGGAAAGATGGGCTCTATCACAAGTGATAGCAACAAGTAGACAAAAGCCATAATGCTGAGCATCCCCCGCCTTTCTTTCCTCTCCTCCCAGCTTTATATGCTGAGCATGAGCTACCTTTATGGTCTGAAATATCCCTGTTGGTCAGTTGGAACCAGCTATCCCAGCTGTGTCCCCTCCCAGCTCCTAGTACACCTCCAGCCCCATCGCTGGAGAGGTGGAGTGAGGAGCAGAAAATGCCTTGGCTCTCCATAAACACTGCTCAGCAGTAATGAAAACATCCCAGTGTTATCAACACTGTTTCCAGCACTTATATGTGCTATTAAGATGAAAAGGCCTCTCTTTTCCAGTTCTCTTGGACTTTTGTTAATAGGAGAGGTGTTCTAGCCTTTTTACCCTTTTTGTGAGCCTCCTCTGGACTCACTCAAGTGTTCCATGTCCTTGTTCTGGGGACCTCAGAGATGGATGCATCACCCCATGTGGGGTCTCACCAGAGCGGAGTAGAGGGGCAGAACCACCTCCCTCAACCTCCTGGCCATGCTGCTGTCTACACAGCCCAGATTTGGGCTGGCTTTCTGGGCTGTAGGTGTGCACTGATGAGTCACATCCAGCTTTTCATCCACCAGTGTATTGAGTCTGGCTGAGATGGAGTTAATTTTTCAACAATAATGCTGTGGGTGAGCATTATCAAAGGTCATATAAAAGTATAGGTAGATGACATCTGTAGTTCTTCCCTTGAAAGCAGTCCCAGGATGCAATCACTCCATCATAGAAGGTCACTAGATTAGTCAATTTATGTATTTATCTCCAGTGTAGCCTATGCTACATTGCACAGAATGAAATACAAGCACAAAACTGGTAAATCAAAAGGCCAGAAAAATGACAAGGAAGTACTTAAAATTAAAAACAGTCTGGTGTTTCAAGCTTTTGAAATTAAAAAAAAAAAAAATACAGGGAACTGAACAATATTTTTAGGTCATAGACACATAAAAATAAAATTATTTTTCTGCCTTCTTTTTTCAGTTTGTAGACATTTATTTAATTTATTTATTTAATTTATTTTATTTAATATTAATCAATTAATTTAATAATATTTATTTAATTCACTTCAGAATTTCTTCTCCAAAGAAAACAGTGTGTGTTAGTGGTTTCCAGAGTGTTTTCAGAGTTGTGTTCCATTTTGCAGAAAAATCTTCTTCCTTTATTCTTGCCTCTGCCAGAGTCTCTCAGTATCTATAAAATTTCAGACTTATTGAATGTACTTCATCCTTCATATTGCTTAATTAGAGATGAGAAACATTAGCCTAGTTGCAGATATACAATGATGTCTTAAGGTGTTGTCCATTTCCCCCGTCTCTTGTCTCCTCATATGTTTTATTTCCCATTGAAGGTGAAATACTGTAAATAACTTTTTAGATATGTTTCCTGAATGAAAAAAAAAAATCAGGGACATGTAAATTTTTCTGAAAATACAAACTCTGGCTTAAGATTTGACACCATGATCATAAATCATATACTATAACACTGTAAATGAGATAACTCTAGCATTATATTCCCTGGACAAGGTTAATAGATTCAATACAACTCTGGCAAGATGTTGTAGATGACATTTCCCTATTTCTTTCAGAAAAACCTTTATAAATCCTCAACTGCAAATTGGACCAGATTAAGTCCCAGTAGAGAAAATCCTAGATTTAGTGGTTTTAATTTCCAAAGTTACTGAGTAGGAACCAACTTTATAACTATTGTCAATTATGACTAGGGTGCTCTATCCTGCTTCTCTGTTATTCGCAGCCAAAACCTTTCCTAATGAAACAAAATGACTAACATTGCTCACAAACATTAACTCACCGTGTACATCAAACTATGTGGCCTGATTTTTTTTTGTTTTTATGATTCCTGTGAATGCCTTACTATGGAACCGTCTGTCTTCTATTTCTCAATGACTTTTAGAGAAGGGAATAATTTATGTAATAGAATATACATTTTTTGTCAATTTCCCCAGCCTCTTGCTTTTCAGTGCATCTCAAACTGTACTTATGTCTTTGAAAATCTCCTGCTAACTTGGTTTTTGATTAAAGTACTGAGACACTATGCTCTCTGTAGAGCTTTAAATGTCTTCTAAAAGAAAGACAATGTCTAGAGATAAAATATGCAGGCAGATTTTAATAGTGATTTCATAGGTTACTGCAAAAATGCAAAAAAACCCTACCAGAAATCTACCAGCATGATTTAAGAAATCCCTTTTGGTGGTGCAACCCCATTTACAAGGACTTTTTTCCTCTTTAGTACACACAAATCTGGTCTCTTCTATTAGTGTTCCATAGCCATGTGTTATTCTTGGGTCCTGCATTCATTGCTTTATACAGGTTTATGTTACTTCATTCCTTTATATAGATTTATGTTACTTATGAGAGTGGAACAGAGACATTTCTAGGCAAAAGAAAAACCCACAAAGTCAAAATACTTAATTATTTAAAATGTTGTATAGACTTATGCGTTGCTACTATTAATTCATTTTTTAACTTTCGATTAGCTTTCAGTTCTGGGACACCTACTAGACAATTCAGGAGACCTAATTTTTCTGACTACACTTGCTCTTTTATAAAGAGTCTACTTCATCACAGGGAAATATTTAAAACTAACTGCATTTTTAACACAAAGGTAATCTGTCCTTTTGAAATATTTCACATACAAAGATTAATAAATTGCATATGTTGCTATGGCAACTGTGAATCAAAGTATAATAAGTCTAGACTGTGGTATTCATGCCCTTTAAAACAAAAATCAAATGTACATATCAAGTTTTTGATTCAAGCTGCCTAGAACAACTTACTAAAAATTAAAACAATACTGATTTATTTTATCCTGGACTGTCTGCTTGTAGAATTAATTTTAAAGCCTTATGTTTCAATACCCACATTTTTTTCCTATGTGTGTTAACATGTTATGCTCTCAGAATTTTTATCATAGGTTTCACTTATGGGACGATTTAAAGTAATTCTGATCCAACGGTGATATGGAAAAATTCATTAGTATAATGATAAACTCTTTCTTAACCAATAGAAGGCACAAGTGGTTTTCATTTACCTCTGGGACAGGTGGATGCAAAGTGTCCTTGGAAATAAATTATCTCCTTTCATCACTTTATTAATTTTATAGAAAAAAGATTAGAATGAAATCTATGCCTTCAGTGAGCTCTGTAGCCTCAAGTGATGGTGATGGCTCAGTCTAAGAAAAGGTTTCACCACCTAACAACATGATGGGCTATGTACCACTTCTCTCTTACAGTCAACTAGGTACTCTAGTTGCATTTACAAAATGAAAAGGTGTTTTAAAATGTGTTTTTAATTAATTTATACTATTTGTGAAGAACATGACAGGCGGTATTGGTTCTAGTGAAATAGGCCAAAATAAGTGGAAGTGTCATGGATTTTGAGTGCTACTTGGTAATTATTTGTTGTATGATCAAATGTGTGAAATGGTTTCCACATGAAAACTGCAACTCCTGAGCTTAGAAAAATCCCTGCCCTGGGAGTGAGTGGCAGTGCAGGACATTACAACATATTATCAACTCATGAGTGGCATGGAAAATATGAATGAGGAATAACTATTTCTTCTCACGGTATCAAAACAAGGGAGCATCAAATGAAATAGCAGACAGTAATTCAAAATAAAGAGGCAATAGCTCTGCAGTAAATGTGTGAAGTTCCTTCTGCATGGTGCATGAATGCCTGAAGATTACAAAGATTGCCCGAAGATGTTCAAAGCAATTGAACAATGAATTGGGAAAAATCTAGTGTGCTTGGTTAAACACAGAGATGTGACATTTGGCTCAGGAGATCGTGCAGTTAAAATAGTGAAGACAGAGAGTAATTTTGGAGAAGTCTTGTTTTGTAATAACTCTGTTTCTAATACTTCTCCTCAGGTGTTCCCTGCTGACCACTCTCAGAGAAGGCTTTCTGGGCATTATAGATTATAGATGTGGCCTTCTAAGGCATTTTTTAAACTGTTTATTATGTCAAGCAGTGATAACAAAATTGAGAGAAGAGAATACAAGACAAAAGGAGTTTAAAGGTATTTTAAAAAGAAGATTTTATGTTCTGGCAGCACCTTATCCTATCAATTTAATAAGCTTTTTAATGTACTTTTCTGCAGGAGCTTGTGTCTGGTGTTTTTGATCTCCATAAAGCCCACAATAGAATCAGCACTACTCTAAAATTAGTGGGAGGCTGAGGACTTCTTCCCTCAGAACTTAGAAATATTGGATGCAATTTTCTATGTCCTGAAGACTTAGTCAGCAGAACGGTTGAGAAAACGAAACTTATGCAAAATATATTCAACACATGTTCTTTGTCTGTTTTTTCTGGAAAAGGAGAGAAGTTGATGATGTAGACAACTAGACCCACATATATCTGTTGTATGATGAATTTCACAAGCTGGAAAAGGTGAGAGCTCTGGGGAACACAGAACCTTTATGAAGATCAGATGAGAAAACCCATATTTTAGTACTTTGCCTCGGCTTCTCCTTACATTAGTCTTTTGTTCTGCCTTGAGAAAAATATGATTGAAACGGTGAGGATGAAAAATGAAACTCCAATAAAAAAACCTATATTCTTACAGGATTTGGATTCTTTAAGTCCAAGTTACTGGAATATGAAATGAGCAGTGAATATCTTTTAGAAAGTGTTGCCTCCCTGCCCACACTTTTGAACAATCTGTAAAATGTAAATACAGTAATATCAGTAAATTATTCACAAAGAATTCAGTTTAGCTAGAATTAATTTGTCCTCGTAAATATTTGACTAGTCCTGTTGGCAGAAGTGCATTATGGAATAAGAGAATATATAGATATATATACGTGTGTGTGTGTTTACATATGAATATACAAATCAAATAGTAGATGAGCTGGAAAAAATAAGAAGATAAATGAAAAGCCCTAGGCTGCCTGTATAGCTGAAAACATATAAGTTCTTTTTGTCAGAGGACATAACATTTTTTAAATTTATCTCAAATAATTACAAGATGAGGTAAGCAATTTTTGGCTAGGCAGAAGGGGTTGAGGGTGGGAATGGTGTTTCTTTATTTGGATGGAGCCTATTGATGGAGCTAACACAAGTGTCAAACTCTGAATGCCCTCAGCTGTCAGGCAGTGCATGACTTCCAGCTGTTGGTTAAGTGGATGAATTTTAGATGTTTTCTGGAAATGTAGGTCTCTCATGATTTACCATTTCTACTGGGAAATTTGTGTATTTGCTGAATCCTTTTGTTTCACTACTAGAAAGAAACAGGGCTAGTGACAGTTCTGTAACCTCTATGTCCCTGTCAGGATTTGTCACAGCACAACTGCACTGGAGCTTGTTTCAACAGAACAAAACGTCCTGGTAGTGACCTTGTAGATGTTTCAAGGTCATTTTTAAGATTGCTTGCATGTGTTGGACAACAGTCATACAAGAAAAATTCTTGATATCAAATTCCTACTTGTGAATTAAAACCTCAAACACTTTGTTCTTCACTGGTCAGGAGGCTCAGCTATATCTGACTTCTGCAAGACCTCTGCTGTCAAAAAAGTTGGACTCTTATTTACCAGACCCTTGTTGGACCTGTCAGGTGCAGTTGCTGTTTGAGGCTCAAAATGAAAATTCCTTGAGGCGAGAACTGTAGCCTGAGGTTGTAGCAATACTGTTTGGATTCTGGAAACAATTTACCATCTAAACATATTTTTGAGGAGTTAGACAAAAGAACTGGGGGGGGGAGGGAGGGCAGTATTTTTCATTCGCTTTGCTCAAATCTGCAATTTAGATTCAACAGATATTTTTGCTTTCTGCAGTACTGCATCTTTAGCAGGGCAAGGCATCCATATATTTGATATTACTGTACCATATTCACTAGTGTCATATACTTGATGGGAAGGTTCCTATGTCCACTAGGAAAGGAATGGACAAGTGACCATGTTATAGTGTACCAATTAAATGGCAAAAATAGCTCCACAGGATAAGAAGAACCCTCTGACATACTTTAGATTTTTCACTTGTTTGTGAACTCAGTCAACCCAGTGAATCACCTCCCTGTCCACGTGCCTTAGCAGAGCTTCCAGGAGGATCTGTTTCATTATCTTCCCAGATACAGAGGTGAGGCTGACAGGTCAGTAGTTCCATTTCCACCTTTTTTTAAAATGGGTACAATGTTTCCCTTTTTCCAGTAATCTGGGCCTTTACCTGACTGACATGACTTTTTGAATATCATGTTGACTGTCTTGGCAGCCAACAAATTCCCTCAGAACTCTGTGATGCATTTCATCAGGTCCTCTGACCTACAATGAAGAATTAAGTGTCTAAAAGTTGCCTAAGTGAGAAAATGATGAATCCTCCACGTGTTTGTGTCACACAATCACAGCTATGTCTAAAAGGATCCCAAAGAAATAACTTTTAAGCGGGGATCCCTGTAAAAGAAAAAAAACAGCAAAAAGTGGAATGGAGTTTTTTAATGGGAATTTAGGTCACTATACAGTGGTTTGGGTTTTTAATTAGAAAAAAGAATAGATGGCGGATTTAGGATTTTTATTCTTTTTTTTATTCTTTTTCATACAGTTCTGTACATCCTGTGCAGACCTGTGCCTGTAATTGCAGAGGGGTAATCCCAAAGAGAGTTTCCTTCCTCAAAATTCTGATTCTGCACTTCTAGCCAGACAAGACACATAAATTAAAAAAAATGAATATGGACTAAATTTCAGGAAAAAAACCCCATTAATATTAAAATAAGTAGAAGACTGTAGCTGGAATGGTTGTGTAAATATATGAATGGAGAACAAGATGAATAGGGGGAAGGGTTTCACCCCCTTAACCTTTAGGCATATATCTGACAAATATCTAAATTGAAAAATGGATAACAGGTTCTGGACTGTGGTGAAAAAAGAGACTAGATGACTTTTGATGTCTCTTCTAGCTTCTGTACTTCCATAATGACCACAGAAGATCTATCAGGTCTACTGATATTTGATCTAGAAAAGGTATAATTATTAGATTAATTATAGGATAATTTCAGTTTAAAATAATCTCTATAGAGGTCTTCTGGTCCAAAATCCTGCTTCAAGGTTAAACCAGGTTGCTTAGGGCCATGTCCAGATGAGTTAGAATACCTTTACATCTTCTCCAAGTGCCCTGTTTCGGTGCTTATCCTCTGTCATGGGGGGGAAAAAACCAAACAAGTATTTTTTTTAGGTGGATTGATAATTATGCTTGCTGCTGCGAAGTGACATCACTGCCTCTGATTGTTTTGCTGTTCATGCCTGAGAAGAGTCTGGCTCCATCTTCTGTAGATTCCCTTTTTGGTAGTAGGAGACTGCAACCAGACTTCTCCAAGGTAAGCAAACCCAGCTCCCTCTGTCTCTCCTTCTATGAAACTTGTTGGAGCGACAAGAAGTGTGTTTGCTACCAAGAGGACTGTGACTATAAATAAAATCTCTTCAGCTTTCAGTCTGGGCAAGAGATAACTGGGTGCCTTTGATAGCTGTCCTCTGTGACCTTGTCTTTTAACACCTTTCTTTGAATGCTTAAGCAAGGGAAAGGAACAGTGTTCGTTTGTGTGGTATCTAGAATGAAAAGTAATCTTAAAAAGTCCCCCAGGCAGAAGTGTAGAACAATTAAAAGCTCTGTCAGAGCTCATACTCTCTGGAAACACAAAAGACAACTGAAAGAAGACTCCCAAAGGGAATTTCATATAGTGCTTGTCCTATATCTGATAGCAACATAAGTCAGTAACATGAAAGATAATCTGAAGGTTGCCACCTTTAGTATTTGCCTTATTTAGTTCTGTGTAGAATGTGATATATTCAGCAGTTTTGAATTAAACAGAGGAGATTGAATGCAGCACAATAATTCAGAGAACTGGGAGGCTTACTGAGCACTATATAATGGTAACACATTGTTTTAGGGACTACAAAGCATTGCTAATGAGAGACAGGAGAGCCCAATATTACAGAGGATGAGGAGCTGAGTTGCTGATTAAAAAAAACCAAACAGCAAAAAACCCACAAACAAAACAAACAAACAAACAAAACAAAAAAAATTGGAAAAGAAAAAAAAGAAAAAGCTTAGTGGCTGCAGTGTGTGACAGAAAAAACAGAGACTCAGAGGACTACCATGAACAAAGCAAGCTGGATTTGCTGTGCAAAGAATGTCTTAGTTCCAAGGGTTCAGACTAACCTTTGGAGAATCCAGAAGAGCACAAACACAATAGAAAACAGAGCTGTAAAGAGCAAAAATGTTCACTACTGAGTAAGTGAACTAAAAAGTGGGCTACTTACTGGGGACTTAAAATAAATGTTTTAACCCCTGATTTTGTCATAATGCCTCTTCCTTTTCTAAAAAGGAGGGGAAGTACAGAAGATGGAATCATCCAGGAAGAAGTTTGAGGATGTTTTCTAGGAGTAAGAAGACTCTCAGATGAGTCCGTACAGCAGCAATAAGGGCTCAACTGTCTCGAGATTTGTCATGTGAAACATTGGACCTGAAGATGACCCAAAGCTATCAAGTTAAGAGGTGCTGGCCAGGTATTTTTCATCATAGAACAGACTGAAGAATCCTGAAACTTGATTATTTCTGTGCTGTTGAAAACCAAAGAGTTTTGTTGCAGAGCCATAAAATGATTAAGTACAAATGTCAGGATTAAGAAAAAATTATCAGTCGAAAGATTTTGAGGCCTATAGACGCTTGTTTCTCTTTCCACTGGTAAACTCTCACACAGAAGATCAAAATGGAACATAGTCAATGCCAGCCGCATCATGCTGAAGGGTTTTATTTTGTTAGCTGAGATACTCTCACCACGTTGGTACTCCTTACATTCTAAGCTTAAAGGTGCCATTCTCGCTTAGTCTGGTTACTCTGGACATGGCCAGATTCTGATAGAATCAATGGAAAGCTTCTTCCGATCTCTTCTCACCAGAATATGTCAGCAGTTCTCTAACACAGTACTAGGATCATCTCTGACTGATCCCTCTATATAGGATAAATAGTTTTTACCTGCAATTTATTACTTCCATATCCTAAAACTTTTCTTCATTCTCTTCAGTCTTCATTAGCTGTAAAGTGGATGCAGGTTTTCTATTCATCTCTTCCAGGGCTGCCTTTGTCTTTTGATGGTTATATAACCCCAATCTTAATTGGTTTTGTTTGTTTGATAAAGCTTATTTGCGATTAATGATTACCTGAACCCCATAACCAGTCTTTGTAAGTTCCTCCAGAAATCATCTCCTTTTCTTTATTTACTTATGAGCTCAGCAAACATCTTTCCACAAGGTTACACATCCATCTGAGGGTTGTCATTAAAGCAACCTGATCCCATTTTTGATGCAGTTTTTGAAAAGGCTGCATTATTAAGTGTATCCTTGCACTATATATTACTTTATTTAATGCTTTAGTTTGCTTTGGTGTGTGCTTAGATAGGAGTTGCTTAATAGAGATGTATCTCTTGTACCTCCTTCTCCTCTTTTTCTCTCCTTTTCACAGCACCCCATACACTGTTCCCTATACTATCTAGTGTATCTTTGGGTTTTTGGTTATTATTGTTTGTTTGGGTTTTGGTGGTTTTGGTGGGTTTTTATCTTTCACATTATGTATGCATGCTCTGTAATAGATTCTCCGCTCAATTGCATATTCTGAGGCTTGTCCACTGGCAGTGATTCATTGTTGCATTCAAGATCGTAATTTAGACCACTGTGTACACAGAGACCTGAGAGAGCCTCATCTGTCCTTCAGGAAATATTTCACTGGGGCAAAATGTTAACTGTGGGGTACATTGTTGTCTCCTCACTAAAGTCTGCTCTGATTAGATTCAGTAGATGAAGACAGCCTTGGAAGCACACATTAGCATTAGAACAGTCCTTTTGTGAGCCTGCAGAGAGGTCAATAAGTGCATGAATATAAATTAGCTTAGTGGACTAGTGTGGCCATTAGCTGGGTTGGGTATTCCTTTTCCATGTAATTGTTTGGTGCACCTGAATAAATTTGAGTGTCTAAATCCTGCATATTAATTCTGTGCTGCAGGATGTAAAGCTTTAGACTAATCCCTTTAATACTCTTCAGTATAAACACCTTAATCAAGCAACAGCTCTATAATTAGTTCTAGTTTCAGACTGAATATTATTTACTCTTTTTATTGCTCACAACTTATTCCAACTTTTAATTATAGTGAGTGGACAGACTTTAGAATGTAAGCTTAAATGGTCTTGCAGAAACCAGAATAGACACAAGAGATGGGATTTTAAAAACCCAAACTTTACAGGAAAAGAATTCTAACCCATTTTTATTTTCCAAGATGTCACCAAAAGTATGTCTTGATTTTGCCTTTGAGGCATAAGACTAAAATCATAATGTTAAAATTGTAAGTGCAGGAGAGGAAAATATCTATCTATCTAATCTATCTATCTATCTATCTATCTATCTAATCTTTTTATTATTGTTTTATGAGTGTGATTCAACTAAGGTTGTTTTTATTTGTTCTGTTGTGTCTAGAAAAAGTGCTGACATTACTATATCCCCTATATACAGTAAAATTCCTGGTATATAAGCAGTGATTTAGCTTCTCAAGTTCTGATCTATTCTTCTTTTTATTTCTTTTCCCAAAGAACATTTGGAAGAAGAAATCACCTTCACAGTAAGAAGATCTTGACAGTGAGGTTACATTGTCTGGAAGGTAGCATTTTAAAATGAGGCTCTATTTGACATTTAAATTAAATATGTTAAAACAGTTACTGTGTTAATTACATATTAAATGGATTAATAAAACCCCAGTTCTTCAGCTTGGATAAAGCTGTAGCAGAGGAACCTTACAAAGCATTTTTAAATATTAATGAATACACTTTTAACAATCAATTGAACAATATTCTTTATATATGAAGTATCTAATAAATATAAATGTAATGGAGGTTGAAACCTTGGATACACAGGGGCTATTTTGAGTTAGCCCAGTGGTTAGAAATGGTTAGAAAAATAGTAGTTAGTTGTTTTCTGGTCTTTTTTTTAATTTTTTTTTTCCCAAGCTTGTTAGTAAATTATTTTGTGCTCCATATTTGTTTCCTAACATGTCACAAACTTCTTTTCTGTCAGTCACTGTGGGTGAAAGCATACAATACAGTCTATGAATATTGTTTCTTCTACCTAATATGTTGATGAGTCTGTAGAAAAATTAATAGGCGAAATACTTTTTTAACACTTTCAAAAAACTAACAAACATACTTTTGATTACACGCATATATCTCATTTAGGTGATAATAAAGAATTATGGTATTTAAGGAAAACAGTCCCTGAAAAATTAGCATTAAAATAAATTTATGTAATGGGACTTGTTTCTAAGGAAACTGTGTTCCATTTCAGTTGCTTGTCCAGCAGTTGATTTGGTTTGTCCATATGTCCATATTCCATATGGTCATGTCCATATGGATGCTGATTCAGTTTGTCCATATAGACTTATTCCTCTGGAGACAGTGGCAAGGTCTTGTACACTACAAAGGAACCTTTTCATCTATACATTGTTTTGTTGTGGTAGAGATGCAGTGGGAGAGCAGTGACATCTGTGAAGAAATGTTCAAATGCAGATAGACAGGGAGGATGGTGGGACATGTGGTGAATCCTTATTGCGCTGACAGTGGGCTGAGCCCCAGTTCTGCCCAAGGACTTGGGTGGCAGACCCACCTGGCATGGTTCTTGCTCTGCCTCATACTGCTGAAAGCACCTGTATATAGTGAATTGTGCAGTCTCTCAGATCAAATACTAACTCTGAAACAAAACCTGATTTATCTTGTGTGTAACCACCACTATATTCCCACAAATTGCTGTAATTGTTTTGCCATTAATCTGACTATTGGGTTGAAACTTGCACTTACATAAAAAGGTGCAGCTATTCCCTACACATATGGAGTAATTACACTTCTCAGTAACAGAAGCTTACAAAGAGAAGGAAGGCTGTAGAGCTCAACCAGTGTCGCAGATGAAGGGTAGAGGGTGCCAGTACTGGTGGGGTAACAAGACCTGTTCTCTCTCCAGTCTGGAAACAAAGAATATACTTTGTTCCACATCCTCAGATATTTTTCCTTAGAGTCCCTAAGAGCAATACTTGGAGTGTGTGAATGTTTTCTGTTACTCTTGATTCGCTGAGGTGTATACCTATGCATGGTGCATGCTTGTCCTCACACATTTATATTCTGAATAGGAAGTTCTCTGCTTGCCAATAATGCCCAGCAGACATAAGTGAAAACAGCGTGCTATGGCATACATCTGTTAGTGCTGAACTAGGTGTTTAAACCAGAGCTTCTTCCCTGCAGTGGAAACCTGAATTTACATTTTGCCTTTGAAACTTTTTCTTCTCTCTATGACCCCTCGTCAGCTGTAAGGCATTTGAATAACACTGAATTCACCACTAATGCAGAATAAGAGACTCAAGATTAAATTTAAATTGTATTATCCATGAAAGGTATTGGAACTAAAATAACAGAGGCCGAGGTTCAGAATATTTGATTAGGAGATTCAACGTGTCTTTCCCATTTACCAACTTAGCCTTTTCACAAAACCCTTCATTTTTCTAAATATTGGCAAAAATACATGGTAATTTCTGTCTTCTATTTTATCTTTTCATACACGGTTGAATACAAAATGAGGTTAAAAGGGGAATATTTCCTAATATTCTGCTTTTACCTTGTTTGATTTTCTTATTGGTGTGGTATTATCTAGTCAAAGAGACTTCCTCCAGCAGCCTTTTGGGAAGTGTTCTTTGTTAAAGGAAGTCTTTTATTTCATTCTACCAAGGAAACGAACCAATTTGATATGATCCTTTTCTCCAGAGAAAGGGCACAACTTCTTTATTTTCAAGGTTGTGCATTTTTTGCAACTGTAAAACATACTCCACTATTGAAGCCACAATTATATGCACTTGTCAATCAATCCTAACCTAGAGTATGGTTATAGCATTTTATATAAAAAGCGGAGGATTAAAGGCTTTGACCAAAATGAAAGATACACATAGCGCACAAAGTACAATAGACGTTATTAGATTGTAAGACAGGTAGTTGTAGAAGAAAAGGATATACCAATATTTGATTTTTCACACACATTAAAAAATTATTTAAGGATTTCTGCAAAATATTCCAGTTGCGGCATTTTGCTTTCATTTTTGTTCTTATCATGAATACTTGTAGAATACCATTTATAAGGTGGTTTTATAGTGTATATACTACACCATGTTAGGAAGCTATGCCTAAAATTTTTTTACTGAAAGAAGTAGGGAAAATATTGTCTACACATGAAATATATCTTGTTATTATAAGGTAGAAGTCTTTTATGATGTGGAAATGCTCACCGTTTTGACTGTCAGATTCAATATTTTACAATTTGAAATCTGGCACCAAAACCACATCACTAATTGTCATATCACCAACAAGAAATTACAGTATAAGAATTCTCTTCCTTATCTTAGTGGGTTGTCTTTTTCCACGGATATCAGAGACGTGTGCTAGAACAAACATAGTAGGGAGACAAAATCCATTTAAACTAGATAATAGGACCATATACGTACAATTTGTAAGTCTGTTACAAATTTATAAGTCTGGTGAGGAGTTTCAGTCAGTACCCGTACAGCTTTTATGGGACTAGGAAGGACCCCTGCATCTTGTCCTGTATTGTTAAGAGTAGTAGGAGAGAGAAGGGTTCTAATTAATTCATTAGTTTAAGTAACTCATCCAGGGATAACAAAGAATGTATTCTTAGCTACCACCTTATATCCCTTTTTTTTTTTCCCCACTCCCTTCCTTATATATGCATTTGTTTTTAAAATCAGTTAAGCCCTGAACTAAAGACAGAAATTTTACTGAATTGTGAAAATCTACATTATTTGAATTGTTCTTGCTTGGCTGCTGTAGGAACCACAAGAATAAAAAGTCACAGTGTGTATTTAACCATCCTTTACCCTGGTTAGTTAAGGAGAAGATAAGGCTGCTGGAGGTCTGTGCACTGGCTAGCCTGTTGGTGCTCTCCGTGTTTTTCATCTAGGATTTAGATGTGTCAAAAAGTGATGAAATTCTTGCTTATCTCTTTTTATCAGCACCATGACTTCTGGAACACAGTATCTGAAGTAACTGAGGAGCGGAAGTCCACAGCCATTGCCACAGGGCTGACAGGGAGGCTGTGAGGTCTGTGGATTGGAGCACTAGGATGTGAGGACACAATGGAGACAGTGGCTTAAGGACCCTGGTCTGAGGTTACGAATCCAGAAAACTCTAGTATGTATGTCCCAATTTACGTTGTATATAAACACATTAAAGTTTTTACTGTCTTCAATGAAGAAAATTTCTATTGTTCCTCTAGATGGGAAAGAGAAAGAAAGTATTGCCTGCAGATTTTAACTTCCAGTGGCAATAAAGCTTATTTGGAAGCTTGGCTTGCAATGACTTGGAAAACTTGAGAGTATGAGGTGTTTGAATGTTTAACCACTAGACCTTCCTGTTTTATCTATTTCCTCTCAGGCTTTTTGTGTGTTTCAAGAATTATCCCCTGACTTCCTCTTAGTCCATCTTCTCACTGCCAAAGACCACAGTTTTTTTCCCAAAAGAAGAAAGTTCTTCAGTATTTCTAAATGTTCTAATTCAGAAAATTTCCTATTTCCCATCAAAACTTTTCTTTTAAGGGTCCTTCTGCCTATCCTACACGCATTCTGCATCAGTAGAGATGACCTGAATACAGCTGGCTCCTTCAGAGGGAAGAATAAAACTTCTTTGTTTACCAAAGTTTGTAATATTTTTCTGAGCAGACCTTGTTACTTGACAGTTTTTTTTCCTCTGTGGGTCTCACAGTTTTTTTCTCAGTAAAAAAGAGACATAATTAATTGTGTCAACAAAATTATTACAAAAGAGACACAATTTAAGGTTTTTTATACTATTTATGTTAACACTTCAATGCAATCCAGAATGATTAAAATACATTTTTTTCCCTGTGTACTTATTACTACTGTGAGAGCAAAAGTTATTTGGATTTGTTTGGCCCACTCTCCTGTCTAAAGCATTAGTGATGGTTCATTGGTACTTTTTTTGCCTGTGTTACGTCCCTCACTCCAAAAAGGGAAAAGTGTTATTAAGGGAACAGTGTTATTCTAAGTGAAAATTTAAAGAGAGGTAAAATCTTAGAACACCGGTTTTCTATACTTTCTGTTTTAAACTTACAAATATCAAATATAAATGTGTAAAAATAGAAACATCTAAAAATAGAAAAATCTAACTGCAGTCATAGAAAGACCTGAGTGATGGAAAGCGGAAAATAGTAATAAGAGCAGATCTGATCATAAGCTTAAATTCTGGGTGAGGAATCTCCAGAACCATGTTAAAACTTTAACAAATATGTTAAATGTATCTTTTCCTTTTTTTCTCCTTACTTTTTTCTACAGTTCAGCATTAGCATTAATGGAGGCAATCTGTCCTAAGCAGTGGCATAAGATGGGCGGTCGCTGGTGGTGTCTCCCAGGGATCAGTACTGGGCCCAGTCCTTTGTCGATGATTTAGGTGAGGGGATTGAGACCATCATTAGCAAATTTGCAGACGACACTAAGCTGGGAGGGAGTGTCGACCTGCTGGAAGGCAGGAGGGCTCTGCAGAGGGACCTGGATAGGCTCGAGAGTTGGGCTGATTCCAACAGGGTGAAGTTCAACAAAGCCAAGTGCCGGGTCCTGCCCTTCGGCCACAACAACCCCCTGCAGCGCTCCAGGCTGGGCACAGAGTGGCTGGAGAGCAGCCAGGCAGAAAGGGACCTGGG
>JAYRBT010000093.1:16828467-16847088 GCA_036023395.1 Myiotriccus ornatus
GGGGTGACCTCATCACTCTCTACAACTACCTGAAAGGAGGTTGTAGCCAGGTGGGGGTCGGTCTCTTTTCCCAGGCAGCTATCAGTAAGACAAGATGGCATGGTCCTAAGCTCTGCCAGGGGAAGTTTAGGTTAGACATTAGGAAGAAATTCTTTACAGAGAGGGTAATCAGGCATTGGAATGGGCTGCCCAAGGAGGTTATGGATTCACCGTCCCTGAAGGTTTTTAAGATGAGACTGGTTGTGGCATCAGTGCCACAGTCTAGTAACCATGGTGGTAGTAGATCAAAGGTTGGACTTCATGATCTCAGAAGTCCTCTCCAACTGGGCTGATTCTATGATTCTATGAATCTTCTTATTAAAGTACTCTCAAAAGCAAATTTATAAAGCTCTTTGGCTTTTAGCTTAGGAAAAAAAAGAATCCTTGTATACCTTATCTTTCTCTTAAAAACCCTGACAATCTTTATAACACACACATACACTGCTACCTTTAAAAATCATATTGTTATATTTGAATGTATAGAAACGATAAATTTAAAGTATAAATAGGGTAATTTTCTGTCTCACAATAAAGTCCTAGTACTGCTGAAAAGAATGATAAGATACCCATTAACTGTTGGGGAGAAGGTATTCCCTAAATTAAGAAGCAAAGCTTAACTAAAGTAACAATAAAAAAAAACCCAACACACCTTTTTTTTCTTTTTTTTTTTTTTCTGAACTACAAAATTAGCTATGTGTTAAAGTGGTATAGATTTAATTACATAAAACTTTTTGTTGAAAGGTTCTCAGATTCTGGCAGTCGGGGGTGTTGAAGTGTAGAGTGAAGGTGAGGAAGAAAGTGAAAGCTGTTGGCACACCTTTCTGAAAACTTAGCCATTCCTGAGACTCTAACCTAAAATAGGCCCTTGCTCTGAATGCCTTCTGGTGAGTGCAAGGGTATGACTTTTTCTTCCGGATCTCTCTGGTGCAGAAGGCACAGCAGGTGCTTGAGCTACAGTTTCTTAATTTTCGTGCAGACAAACTTTTAGAGGTATTTTCATATCTTCTTGGCTTGAAAGCCTCTGGTCAGCTCAAGCTTTTCAGTGAAAACATTTCAAAGATATTTGGTTTGTTTCAGACAACATGAAAACTCTAAAAATGCAACAAAATGAAGTCAGGATCCTCTCAGCATGCCTACAATTATACTTTTGATACTTTCAGAGATCTAGGTTAAGAAATCAGAAAATTTCAGATTAGGAAATTAATTAAATATGGTAAATTCTGTTACCAAATGTCTCTGTGGTGTAGTTACACTTGACTTTGGTAGGTAGGACATTCCTAACCCTCATTTTCATCCTAGTTCAGCTGCTTAACCTGAAGACTACAATCAAGCAGGTCTAAATCAATTCAGGATGAAAGGCTGCAACTCTCTTAAACTGTGATGACATCCTCTTACAACAAAAGGGAGAAAATTGGCTTGTATTTAAACTTCTCTTTGTCACAGAAAAACATCGTAAAAGGATGTGTGTTCAATGAAACAGTATTTCAAGAATATTTATAACATCTTGCAGGTGTTCACTGGATTCAGCAGAATAGGATTGCTTTTCCATCTCCTTTACTTTATGGAAAGCCTTGGCTGATCCTTTAGTGCGGCGTGGTTTGCTGCTTTTCATCTCCCAGGCAACAATAACCTCTCATCATGATTACAGAGCTTCCAGCAGACAGATGGGCCTAATCCCAGTGCTCCAACAATTTAGTAATCTATTCCAATCAGGACTTGATGGATTTGATAGGCCATCTGTAGCCAAGAGAGACAGATTCGAGACAGGTCACAAACTGGGAGGCTTTCAGAAAAGCTTTCTACTGTTTCACACAGACAATCACGGTAAGAAGGAAAAAAAACTCAGAAAAATGTGAAAAAAAGACCTCAAGGAAACCCATTCCCTGCTTTTAAGAAAATAATTCTGTTGTAACTATCTTACTAATAAATATGAGTGGGAAGACTGAGTGAAAGCCTTCATATGAGACTTTATGAGTCAAAAAGAACAGAGAAAGCTATATGCAAACACTATTAAATACAGGTGAATACACTTGACTGAAAAAATGTGGAGGGCAGGAACAAAACCTGAAATATTTTTGAGGAGATGTTTAATTTTAAAGTACCATCAGTAAAACTGCTTGCATTTTAAATCAAATAGGACATTTTTTAAGCAGAGACCATTTCATTTTATTGAGATAGTGATAGAAAAACAGTGTTTGGAGTTGCCTGAAAGATGGCTCTTGCATTATCCCTATTTTCATTTCAAGCAAAATAATCCGTAATAGTTTCTTACCCACACATCAGACAATTGTGTGAATGCACATTTGAGTGCAATTATTTTCTAGAATCTGGGTCTTAACTCTGGCCTGGACTTTGCAAAAGGTTATGTTTTAATGCACTATCTGCCTATGTAGTTTTATTGATTTTTTGGGGGAGTTTGAGGTCTACATGTGTGTTTGCAAAATCACCCCTAACTGTATTACAATCACCACCAGCCAAAAGTGACTGTAAAAGTACCCTTTATGGGTAATGAATGCTGAATTAAGGAGGTTTTTAAAAAGCACAGGTCATAATTACTACTTTGGTGTTTATCAGAAGCAGCAGAAGCAAGAAACAACAACAAAGGGTTTTTTTGCTTTTTGTTTGTTTGTTTGTTTGTTTGTTTGTTTAAACTTAACTGGAATAGGTGTCTGGAGCAAAAGACAAGCACACATTTTTTTTTTGGAGCGGGTAAGAGATATAAGTTTCTTTCAATATTTAAACATTACAGATGTCTTTCCTCATTTTTAGTGCTTCTTTTAGTTCATATTTCTTGATCTTGAGCTTTAGTTACTGTGAAATCAGTTAATAAAACATTATATCTCTTTTTAACACAAGGGGAAAGTCAGTGAGAGAAAACAATGTTATGATGTCATTTTAAAGCTGTTACATTTAAGTTTAACTCTTTGGATACTCTTTATCTTTCAATAGACCACTTCAACTATAAAAATTAACAGAATTTCCTTAATCTTTCCAGCCTCCCTTGCTATTTAGGCTAAACTGAATTTTTTTCTAGGATTTCAAGGAGCAGGCTGATGAACGATTTTGAAATCATATTTAATGATGGACATAGAAACCTGGAGTTTCCTATTCTTCCTCTTCTGTTGTAAACCACTGCATTGTTGAATGGTTTGGGTTGGAAGGGACCTTAAAGATCATGTAGTTCCAATCCCCCTGCTATAGTCAGAGACACCTTGCATTAGCCCATGTTGCTCAGAGCCCCATCCAAATTGGCCTTGAACACTTCCAGGGATGGGTCATCCACAGGTCCTCTGGGCAACCTGTTCCAGTGCCTCACCACCGTGACAGTAAAGAATTTCCTCCTTATATCTCACCTAAACCCATCCTTTCCCAGGTCAAAGCCATTCCCCTTTATCCTACCACTACCTGTCCTTGTAAACAGTCTCTCTTTGGCCTTCTTGTAAGGACTGGAAGGTGCTAAAAGGTCTGCCAGGAGTCTTCTTTTCTCTAGGTTTAAACAGCCCCAACACTCTCAGCCTGTCTTCACAGGAGAGGTGCTCCAATATTCTAAACTCGAAGGAAATATTTCTGCAATCTGCTTAGTGTGTAATTTATTTATTTTTTTTAATAGACAAGGGAATGAACTTTTGTTTCTAATAAACTTTCAGGAATGTAATGAACGTGCTCTGGGAAGTTTTTAGTAGGTACAAGTACTGGAAGCAAACTATTGTACTAATTTTGAAATGTGATTTGTATTAACATGGTACTTCTCAGCATTTCCTCTCTGATCACTTGTGACACAACCACATCAAACTGCAGTCCTATGTCTTCTTTGTGTCACCTCAGCCTGGATGTTTCAAGTGTGTTCTCTGATTCATCTTGTGTTTTGTAATCCTATCATTGTTGTGTATGGCTGAATTCCCTGTCAAGATTTAATACTCTGTTAAAACAGAGTGTGAAAAAAGTCAAAGGAAAAGACAGTCTTCAATAAATACAAGAGATGTCTCTCCTACTCTAATCTTAAATTCAAGGATGCGTCCACATGAATAGATTCAAAGACAGAGAAACACACAATAGCAGGTCTGGTTATACGGTTTGTTAAACACAAAATAAAGCTGTACAGCACAACCTCTGTTATTGTCATGACTGAAAAAGTAATAACACTTTCAGTAAAAAACACTGTTTAATGAAGATGCATCTGATGCAGGGAAGGAGAGGAGAGAAATCCTTCTATCTAGGATGCCATAGGAAACTTTATGTACACATCCATGCTCTTCTTATGTATGCTGCAGAGATAAAAATAGTTAAGGTCTAATTAATTTTAAAAGCTTACTGCAAGTGGAAATTTCTCCTCTGTTAGACCCTGACCATTATGTTCACTGATCTTCACTCCACAAAGATCTTCTCAGTAAACATTCTGTGGGAAATCTGGCTTGTGTTTCTTTATTTAGAATGAGATTTAGGAGAACTTGAATGCAGCTTGTATCCAGCTTACTGGAACAGGAGAAGCTTTCTGAGAATGTGAGAGAGGAAGGGAAAAAAGGATCTTCTTAAAAATCACAGATACATGTACCACAACCAATCATTCCTAATTGTAGCGATGGTGTAGGTAGATAAAATATGCAGCTGGGCTCTTAAAGCATCCAATTTTCCATTGTTTTTCAGTAGAACACACAGCAGCAAAAATATTAACATACATTTTAAATGTGTATTGCTTATAGTGTAAAACCACACATCATTGTCTATAAATGAGTTTCTGCTTGGTACACTCCTTACGACTTTTTAAACTATTTGGATAGCAGAGACACTAGAGTCTGGAAAATGTCGAGAGCAAGGAAGGCCAAAAGAGGAGTGTGATAAGAAAGGACAGCTGATAGCAATGTTATATCAGAAACTTTAAAGGTTTATTCCTTAGCAAAGACATTTCCTACTGTGTTTTCTTACTTGTCAACACTTCCTTCTGTACCGCCAGTCAGAGTAACTGATTTGAGCTTGGTGAGTTGGGCAAGTACTTTGAAGAGTACTTTGAAATCAAAGCAATAGAGGTGATTTAAATTACAGGATTTGTTCTGTCTTCCTGTCCACTGTAAAGGGCCTGTACAATGGGGGGGGATTGAGTAGTTATATATAAATGGAGGGTAAAGAAAAAAAATGTGTTTACTGCTTTGTCAACTATATGTTAAGTTTTCCATTGTCATTAATGTAACATCTTTACTGCCTGGGTACAACTATTGCCAGTTGTTTGAAAATATGTATACAAATATAAGCACATTTTGTATTATTAGTTGTGGAGCAGTTATTTTAAACTCTGTGCTATCTATCATAAGTTTGATTTAGGATAATTTTCATGTTTCAAAATCTTCACATGGAACTTTCTAAAACTTTGGGAAAAACCAGGAAAACCTCAGAAGTATAATTTTTTAAAATTAAGGGTGAAACATGCTATTTGAGTCTAAACTACGTATACTGTGTGTCTCAAGTATTGAACTGCCTTTTGTCCTGCTATTTACATTCTATTTTGACTGTACAACCTAAGAAAAAAAACAATTCTTTCTTTTTATATTGGTGTTCCAGTGAGTTGATAACTTGTCTGGTAGGAAGGAATGAAGTGAAGGTGAATGTAAGGTCATCATATGCACTTGGTAAGTGAGAAGGGAAAAAAACCTAGGAGACAGTGGCTTAAGAACAGTATTTCCCTTGTCTTTGTGAGATATTCTTGGGTTCTAGATGATGGCTCATAGAGAAAGTGCTAGGAAGATCACTGTTTATATGAATCAGGGTTTAACAACCTTTAAGTACGAGAAGCAGTGCTTGGGCCTGATAGAACCTTCAACAAGGAAGTGTATGATGTGCAAAACTCCAACAGTATTCTGAGAGTCAAAATGCAAGGAGACATTAGGATGAGGGAAGGGGAAAGGAAAATGTAGCATATTTTGAAAAAGCAAAGGTATTCCCTGTCTTATAAATTTCTCTTTCCCCACAGCAAAGCTGAAAATCTCTCTTTCTTTGTCTGTGCTTTGTATTTACCTAATAGATCCTAATGTCTTCTCCCTTTAACACAGACACTCTTCACTTCATAAAAAACCTTTTAAATGAAATCATAACATATTACAGCAAAAATTAAACTTAACTACTAAGAGACATTTTTTATTTATTTAGAAAGTTTAATTGCAAAACGGTTTGCTGAGAAATAGGCAGGTCGTTCTTTAGAGAAAATCTTTATTAAAGAAACTGTCACTGATCTGAGATAAAATATGTAATATATGAAATAAGATTCCTGAAGATTGCAGGAACATTTTTGAAATGCCATCTTGAAAGGATTGCTTAAACATCTTGTATTAAAAGGTCTGAACAGTTACTTTAAATCTAAAAAAGATGACTATTTTGCTTGAAAATAAATGTTTGTCAAGAGAATTTTGGTATCAAGAGTATCCTTTTCTTCTTATGATGATAAAACTGAACACCTCCCTTCAGTGAGGAAGAGAAAAACTATTGCATTTATGAAGTAAAGATGGTTTCAGTGTACCAAGGTGTTAGAGATACCGTTTTACTTCCTTAAGGCACAATTTATGACAGAATGAGACACTGAAAAATATGTTCATCTATAAAATAAATTAAGTGTAATTAAATTGGGCAATGGGGCATATATAATGTGCAATTTTAAAAAAATATTGATGATTTATGCTTAAAATTGTACTTCTACAAAGTATTTCAGCCATGGGATCACGAACGGATCTTCATTCCATTTACAATGGGTGTTCACTTTTAGACATTCTCATAGGGAAAAGAAGCATGAATAGTGAATGATCTCTGACTATTTCAAGAGATTTGTTAGGAATTTTCACATTAGAATCATAGATTTTCATTTGAAGATTAGGCCACTTTTTTGTAAGTCACTTTGGATTACTTAACACGTGGTTGAAGAGGCCATTGTAAAAAAATCTAATCCCAGCTCTACATGATCAGAGAATTACTGTAGTTCTGTGCTAGTGATAAGAAATTTTGATGCTGGAATTTAAAATGATGTGCAGCTCCAAAATAATATAAGAACAATCTGCATTGTTTCACAGGTTTTTCTAAAATAAGTTCACTAAAACAATTACATTTTTATCTTAAGTGTTTTTAAAAAATAATAATTATACTTTTGATGTCTTGGGAGATCTTTTAATGTATTTGTTGGGAATCAGATTGAGATATGTCAATAAAGCTGCCAGTAGGCAGCAAGAATATATTTATGTAGAGTTTTTTCTAAGTAATTAATTCAGGCTGAAGACACTTCCTTAAAAAACATTCAGTTTGTTTTGTATGACATTTATTACAGACATTCTTTACATAATGAACAAGAAATTTTACAATACAGTCAAATTCTGTATTGTAAAAATATGTACAAAACATGTTATTTTGGTTAAGCCCCTACTGTGTAAGGTTGTTTAAATGTAATTTTATGCTCTCCTTGTGCTTTCTCGTTACTGGCCTAAGTTACTTAGTTTCTATATGTATAAAAATATTACTAAAAATATAAAATGGCTAAAAACTTCTCTTAATTACTTTGTACAGTTTCTAGCTTTTCTGCTTGATTTTTCTGTAGATTTTTTAAAATGGGCAGCTTATGGATTTATATACATAAAGGAAGAATTTTGTTTTTTTCATAGCGGAGTAGATAACAGAACAACATAAGTATGTTTGTGAATAATTCCCAAATAATTACTTTCATCTGGAAAAAACCAAAAAGTCGTGCACCTTGTTTTACATAATGGAACAGGTGGCTGGATAAACAGGATTTTTTTAAAGCTATGATAGACAAGGACAAATGTGCATTAATGTGTTTCAGAACAAAATCCAGAGTAGCCTTTGTGAACACAGATTCAGTTTTCCTTCAGCCATTATTCACATGGTGTTCTCATATGTTCTTAAAGTATGTGTGTCTGAGTAGTCTGAGTACTGAATGACTGCACTTCTGCTTAACTATTGCATGTAAGCATCATCTCCAGCAGGCACTATGCATCCCATATCTATATTGTAGTTATTTGTGAGCTGATTTCACACCAAAAAGTCTTATGGCTATGGTAGCACAACTGAGGCTTGGGATGTGTCATTCTCAAAAGGGCTCTAATGGATGATGGTTGTGTGTTAAGACAGTCACCAAGTTCTGACCCTACCAGTATCAAGAAATAAGTGATGATTCCCATTTGAGTGGCTTTATTCAAATTCTAATTTGAATCATATAATGGTTAATGTTGGAAAAGCCTGCGGTGTGCCTGGTCCAACCTCTCTGCTCAAGCAGCCATCCTTGATGTGTCTAGACAATCTTATATATTTTTTTTGTTTGTTTGACAGCGTACTTACAATGCTTTCTGCAAAATCTTGGGTCAGTTTCATTTCTCAATTTAAGTTTTACTTATTAATGAAGTATATTTTGACTAATTTAATAGTAATTTTGAAAAACATAAGTGATGGATTCCTACTCAAGCCCCTCATACTCCAGTGTGAAACAAGGCAGGAACTCTATCAAATCTGATCCCTCTGGTGTTGGTGGGAGGGAAGAGAGATTTACAGATGAGTAATTCCCTACACTTGTTTTGTTTCTTAACTTTTCATAAGGTTCTAATTACTGACAAACATTAGCAGTGAGCAAGCACTCTAATCACATTTAACATCTGCTGTACATTTAGTTGCTTATAGAATTTAGCAGTGCTAGAGGAATAGAGGATGTTAGACTTTTTTCCTTATACACTCATTATTGACATTTGGCTTGAGCTGCATTAAAATGACTGTTGAGGATGAGTCTGTTGGTCTTAGCTCAGTCTCTTGTGAACTGTAAGCATGACTTGAATAATAAGAGAGTAGTAAAGTATAAACCATGTGTTCAGAAAGGAATAGCATAACAGCCACGAGAAACAGCAATATTTCCCTGCAGGCAGCAAGACAGAGCGAAGTGTGTTGTAGGCTACTACACTTATTGTTATTGCTAAATGGCTGTAATTAATTTAGAAGAATGTTGACCTTACCAGATGATTCAGTATAACATGACAGTGGCTGTTACACATGAATGAACTTACGTATCCAATGCATTACTTTATAATTGTAATTTTTTCTTTCTATAGTCAGGAGATATGACATTATTCATGAAAAAGTTTTAACAGAGGCACTACAGAAAACATTTTTTATGTAAAAAATGTTATTTACCTTTAAAAAGGTCATTTCTCTCTATAAAATTTATATAATATCTGAGATTCTAATCTGTGCAAAACCAATCAAAATTGCAAAAGCTTATTTTTACAAGTTTCCATTCTAGCTATCTCTGCATGTGATCTCCAGGTTACAGATACGTAAGCAATAGCTCCATCATTAAAGGTTCTTTGAGGTTTGCAGCTTAAGAAGAAATAAAACCTAGTGTTCACGTGCAAACATGGAACTTCTTCTGACATGATACAGTAAATTTCAGCACAATCTCTGATTATCCTTTGACACATATATACACAATGATATTGGTATGTATAGCGACCCACAGTTTGCTTCCTTGCTCAGTGTCTCAGTTGCATGTGCCTTGTTCAATTAGGTATGGCTAATCTGTCCTGGTCTATGCCTTGAATTTAAATTGAGCAACAAGACCTGTCATTTTCTAATGATTCTATTAATGCTATTTTAAGTCAAAAAGAATATTTTATTCAGGTGTGAAAATGCTAGAAGAAGTACTATGATTCAAATCTACCACTCTCCTGTAAAAAAAAAAAGAGTAAGTGTATGTATTCACAGTGACAAAGATAGATGAGATTACCTTAGCTTTTTTGCTTGACAGGATTTTCCCACGACATATGTTCAGTGCTACCAGGGTTATTACAGAGAACACTGACTAATCAGGGAGACAGATTCACAAACAGTGACAGCAACACATGGTGGCCTCTCGGTGTTAAAAAGGACCATTGCCGTCATTTGTAAACATGGTCAGATAATGTGTGTGTTTCTAATTTTGATTGCTTCAGCCACAGTTGTCAAACCTAGAGATCTTTTGCTTACTGGGTCAAGAGTTTGAGAAGGAAAAGATCTTGTAAGTTAGCAGTGTTTGCTGCTGAACAGAAGCAGTGAGGGAAAATTCTGATAGCTTTTAGTGGGCTTAATCTTGATTAAGGGTATTCAAAGCTTTACTTTTAAGATAATCAGTAACTGTGGTTTTAATGACAAGCTGACATTAATTATGACTGGCTATTTTAAACCATGTTAACAGCAAACCTCTTATTTATTAAATGCTACTTCTACAAGAAGAAGTTGAGTAAATCTGATTTGTGGTGAGAAGCAGCTAAAGTTCTGTGTGACTGATGTAGCTTGTCATAAGTGCTCGACTGACCTAATTTTACAGCTGCTCAGATGAGACATTTGTAAATGGGCTTGTGATTGAATCTACAGCAGTCACATGCAGTGAATACAATATCCTTTATTGTGAGAAATTTCTGTGGTATGTGCACAGGTTATTAGAATCAGTCATAACACTATTTAGTAGAGAAGTCGAAAGCTTATAGTTGCCAGGGCAGACACCAATGCTATAAGTTACAGACATCAGTGCTTTTTATTAATCCTGGAGACAAATACTGCTAGCTTTCTGGAAAGTCAAGCCAGCGGTAGTAAACTCTATCAGATTTGCAGGACAAAATTGTGAAGTTACTTTGCATTTTTTATAGCAGTGTCTATCTTTTTTTTATCCATCTTAGTTTTCCATGAACCCTCTTTAAAAGGCTCTGTAGCAGGCCAGTTTGTTTACTTCTCAAACACAAGTTACCATGGGAGCTATTTTTCTAATTTCAGACTCCCAGACGTGTGAGGTATAGAAGTTATTTGTATGTGTGTGTGTGTAAGCATATAGTGCAGAGGACACATAACAGCTGATTTTATAACTGAATATACTTTTTATTTTTTTAAATATGCAGATCTAGTCAGTCACATAAAGCATGTTGTACAAAAAGTAATTTTGCATTAGTTTTGAAGGTGAAATTAACTCTGCTGGCTGCAATGGGAAATGAATGTTTATGGCTCAAGAAACTGGGAAAAATATTTGCCTGAGCAGCAGGAACTCTTTCTTCTGAACAGAAAGGGTGTTTGCACTTTCTTTCAGTTACAGATAAAATTCCATTAGGATATAAGATGTGATTTTCTCCCTACCTATGAATTTTGGACCACTTATATAGGTTCCTGCACTACAGTACAGTTATTTTATGTCAGAATAACCCTTTCTTTCTCTGAATTGAATCAAATTCACACTTTCAACTTGTTTTCTCTTCTATATATTTGTGTTTTTTATCTCTGTTTCAATACAGTACTCTGGGCTGTTTCATTATATTGCTGTCTTCCTGTTGGTTATATATATAAAAGCAGCGTGGTGGTGAAAATTGCAAGGATTTCTGAAAACACTTTTTTTCTGTAGAAGAATGCATGTACCCATGTAGGATTTTACTCACACTTAAAATCTGCAGAGAAAAATTGTAGCTTAAACATGTCCACTGGCTGTCCAGCCATAGTGTGTTTTGCAAGTAATGACACTGACTGAAATTTTGCACATATGCAAAGATATAAAGTTAGTTTTCTTCTGTAAGAGGAGATCCTTCCTATTTAAGCTTCAGAAGAGTCCCCTTAAAGCCTTCACTGTAAAATGAATTCAGTAGTATTTTAATAGATGAGATATACTGCCTAAAGATAGGAGCAATTGCATATAACTTGCAAAATCATTAATAATATTGCTTTGTGAAATTTTCTAAGTAAAGATTTTCCTGAATACAAACAGCTGGAAGAGAGACTAATAACATCAATCAATTTAGGTTTACTTGAAGTGTAACTGAAATGCCCTGTAGGGCTCATTGATATCATTTGGCTTTGGGTCTTTTCCAATGTCAACATCTGCACACTTACACTTGGTGTTGTTTTGCTGTAAACACTGCAATGATTTTTTCTAGAAAAGATTGGGTTTTATTATGAAATGACACAGAACTAGAGGTAGAACTTGAATTACCTGTCATGTCATTCTTGAAAAAAAGTAAGAAGTTTTTAAAATTTCATGGAGCACTCCTGAGTATAAGGTGTCCCCATTTTCTCCTACAGTGCTACTGCACTCAACTAACATAAGCAATATGTGGATTTAGTTCAGGGTTTGTTCTGGCACTTGGTTCTTTCCTATCACTATTATAAAGAAAGAGCATTTGTGGCTTCACTGGGAGTTTTGCTTGCTTATGGAATATGGGATAGCCCTGTCCTGTCACTAGAAATATTAATACACCAATAGAGATATAAACCCCATGGTTACATTATTTGGAAAAACTAATTGAGACAATTTGGTTAGAAATCTGGTCGAATCTTGTTTATATTTAATGTTATCATATAAAAAGGAGTGGACCGCAGTTCCTTGCTTAAATGAAGGAAATGTGTTGCTTTGGAAAAACACTTTTATTCTTATTTACAGATTTCTAAGTTATAATAAACAACTTGAAAATAATAATAAATATCTTAAGCTACAGTGCAAAATTTCTTAAAAGCAGAAATTATAATGCCCACATGTTTTCAACAAGAAGACTAGTTCATGTCATTTTCAGCTTCTCAGTACTCTCTCTCTTTTTTATTTTTTTAATAATGCAGTTTTATTTTCACATTTTCCAGATTCCTAGGGCTGTCATTATTGAGGCATAGTAACAAATGGGGGAGGATGTTATGAATTTTGTGCTAGTCCTGAGGGATGTGAGATAAACCAGTGATTTTGGCCAATCCCTTTAAAAGACTTTCCATTTACTCCAGTTTAAAAGTTTCACCTTCATTTCAGACAGCAAAATACGATTTTCACTCTTGAGAAGGCTGAGCTCTGCCCAAAGATGCTATAAATGTCAGCCTGAAAAATACTTCTGTATAGTTCTTTCATGGGTAGATTACTACCACCACTCAGTGAGCCCATGGTTAGGGGATGTCTCCATAGAAAGCTCTACAGAGCTGTCTCAAATGGGTAATTCTTTTTCAGTCAGTATTCAAGATTTTTCAGAGCTTATCTCTGAATAAATTTCTGTATTGACACTATGTATTCAATACAGAAATTTTAACCCAGTTTATGTTTAACTTATGGAACTTAGTAGAAATATTAGAAAAACACTTTCCAACTGCTGTCTAGGAACTAACTTTTCTTAGATCTCTACTTTTATGTACTACTTTGTGAATTGCAAATAAAAATTCACTAAAATGAAAATGGTTTCTGGGAGGATTTTCATTTTTTTGAACTATTTTGTCATGACATAACAGCCAAACGGGCGTTACAGTGGGACAATACATCAAAGGAAATTAATTTTTAAATTTCAAGATTTTCTTAATTTTATGTTCAGGTGAATTCTTAAGGTAAAAGTGAAAATGAGAGCAACATTTGTAAGTGACATCAACCTGATATTCTGGCCATGCTGAGTATTTAATTTAATTATATTGCAGTATTTGCTGCACTGACTCACTAACTGTAAATATACTTGTTAATCTTGACTTCGTATTATTATCCAAAGAAAGCTTTATCTTAAATATATATTAACACATTGATTTGAAAATTTAATTAGTTTAATTAGTAATTCCACAGTTATACTATCTATTGTGAAAGGAATGTCTTGTATCACCCTTCATCATTTCTGGACAGTTATTCTTGTAGGAATAAAGAAGGTAAAACTTCAGATCAATTACCTTTTGGCTGTGACCAGTCCATTATTGAACAATTACCTATTTTATCAAGATTTATTTTACCCTTGATAACAGTGCAAAGAAAATTCTTTTGCCATACCCATATGATTGCAATTGGTAAGAGATTCATGATACTAATCATAAATCCATTTTTTTGTATTTGCCCTGCTGTGAGGATACTGTGCAGTGTAAAGCATCATCTGTAATATGTATCATGTATAATAATTACAAAAATCTAGTACAGTGTTTTATTTTCTGTTCAGTAGTTTTAAAAATATGAACTGATTTTTCAGCTACTATTGACTATGAGTTTTCTTTTATCTGTCTAGATGTGAGAATGGTGCATTTGTTTTCCTGCTTCTAACAGGGAGGTTGCAGAGGAAATACCCAAGGCAGCCAAAAAGACACATACTTACACATAAATGCCCTGTACCTCACTGTGTGTGTTTCAGTCTGTAAAGTATTGCAGAGGTAATAAGTAATTTTTTCAAAACTAAAAAGTCAGCAAGCAGTACTGACTAGCAGTCATCACTTTGGGCAGATAAACAAGATTTTCTTTCTTGCTTTCACTCTGACTAACCTTTTTATCAATCTTTGCTGTTCTTTTCCTACGCATTTTCCTGTTTCAAATGTAGGTCCTTCAGGGCATATACCGTGGGCCAGTATGCTTTGGTGTAAGATAACAGTGATAATTTCACTTGACATCTATTTAAAAAGAGTAAGTAACAATGTATTTAGACAAAATCATGTGTTCATGTTTAATAGTGATGCAAAATAAAACGAAGTATGATTCTAATCACACTGTTAACTGTGATTCTTTTTCACATAGATTTAAACAGATGCAGTGCAGAATCATATTGCTGATTTTATTTAAATGAGTGAGCATGATATTTGTTTGAATGAGAAAGATAAACAGGATTTTGCTATTGAGAAGAAATACTTGAGCCTCCATCATAATACAAGGTAGATGCACTGCTACATAGCTTCACAGAGCTTAAGATCAGTGGTTCACTTATTGTAACTTCTTGGCTAAGGTCAGACAAGCCATTAGGTTTCTTCCAGTTACAAGGAAAATGTGTATTCTTAATGCATATTTTATAAACAGACTGTTACTGGTGACTTTTGACTTTCACTTTTTTTTGTTAAAGTTATATATCAATCTTTAGCAGGAGTTACAAGCCAAGACAGGTCAGAGTTCAGGAAAAGAAGGTTCAGGTTTCAGGAAAAAGAAAGTGCTCCAAAGACATTATATTACAATGGCTTTACTGGATGTTTAAACACAAAAAATAGTTGAATATAAATACCAGAAAATAAATATATTTTTAAAATCTAACAGTAGTGAGAAAAAAATTTATTGAAATTTTTCCAAAAATTGGGATGTTAAAGAACATTAATAGTTGTCAGAGCAAAGAGTTGTCCTACATGTCAGACATTAGGTTGTATGAAATTGTCTTGATTTAAGGACAAATATATTGGGTGGCGGGTAATGTCTTTCTGCAGATTGTGTAAATTATCAGAGGATAGGGATTCAGTGGTTATTTCTGCCTCTCAGTCCACCAGTGGTGAGGGTCCCACCTCCCCATTTTCTCATACTGTGTGAACTGATTTGGTCCTGTATTTCCTCTTTCAGACAGGGGCAACTTCTGCTGACTTGGATTGCCCTTATGCTTTAACTGCAACCTGAGTGGTAACAGTGTCTGTTATTTTGTTTCCTTGTTTTACTCCTGAGGGTCCCGTACCAGATTGAGCAGCGTTTTGTAGGCAGTGTCCAGGGCCCAGATACAGAGGAAAAAGGTTTACCCATGAAGAGGGTAATTCATGACCCAGATGGCCCCTTTGGGAACAAAGGGGAAACAAGATTAGGAAGTGTTTTCTCCCCCACCTCCCCAGCTACCTCCCTTGGTACAGATGCTGCTCTGTTCAGCTCTGCTGGGGTTTTGGGCTCCACATGGCTGAGGTGGGCAGTGAGTGCCGCCCATTTGCCCTGGGGGTCTGGCATGGGGGTCCTCTTTCCTGGCTTGTAAGCATAACCAAAATGAGTGTTCCATCACACCTGCGAGAGAGAGCTTCTAAATTAATGTGAGGTGGGAAAATGTTTCTTATTGTAACTGTGGCAAATGGAAATACTGAATTCATTTTCTCATTTTTAGGCATATCTCATTGTTTCTCAATTTGAAGCTTCAAATTATTTTTATGTTTTGTGATTATTTCAGCTAACACAATTTTTTTCATATGGTTAGGTCTTCATGTGTAAGTCAAAACTCTGCCCTTTTTACAGCCAAACTTACCACAGCCAAAGAAAATCACCATTTCCTTTAATTCTTGTTTTGTTGCAATTATTTTTGGCTGTTTTAGGCTAGTATTCTTAAAATTCAAAGCCATCCTTATAAAATTATAAATATATCAAATATTTTATAATTGATAAAACTTTTCACTTTTTATAATAAATAAAACTTTCCACTAAAACTGTCCAGAAAAGATTTGTCTATTAAAATAGTGTATTAGTATACAATTGCGTACAAAGTGTAAAATAGTGTACAATTTTAATAATTGTATTATTAAAATAGTGTATTAGAGTCCTTGTTGATATTTTCCATCCTATCTGCCTTCTAGAAATTATGTGTATGTATATATATATACACATATATTTATATATATACACATATGTGGAATATGTGAGTATATATATATAAATTTATATACTATGTATGCATATATGTATGTTCTATTTTATTCCTAGTAAATTCTGTTTCTATAATCCATCAGTAGAGATTCATTTGCAGTGACATGAAGCTACAGATGCTAATTTCTCATAAAACATTCTTCCACTTCATGTCTATTATAGCTTTGATATCGCTTATTGCTCATCAATAGTTATTTCCAAAGCTGTTTGCAGCCTCTGTTCACCATCTTCGACTGTTGTTTCCCCTCTGCAAATCAAAATATCATATCTGTAGGCCTTAATACCACTTTATTACCAGCAAACTCCTAGAAATATTATATATTACTTTCAAACACTTTGGTTCAACCTGACAGTCTGAGAAGACTAAAGAGGAGACTGAATTGTCCCACACGACTCCATTGCTTGCTGAGGCACTGTGATGCAGTGACAGAGAAATGGTAGAAAAACAGTTGCATTTCTTCATCAGGACTTCTTGAGAGAGTGAAAGGTGCTGCTATTCTGTGTATTTCAGCAAAATACTTTTTGGTGAACATTTAAGCATGTGGCTTGTTCTATAATTCCCAGAGCAAGAGGTCATTTGAGAACTTCTCTTCTCCCTTGCCTCCAGGCAAGCAGAGCTCTCTTCAGGGTAGGTGTTGTCAGTTAATTGGGTTCTTCAGGCTTTTTGTCAGTCCACATTTTGAGAGCTTTCTTATTCTCTGGAAACTATCCGCAAAGTCTTCCACCCTTATTTCGGTCCCTGGCCCCTGACTTAAACTACAGCTGAATTCTGACATTGATTTCTACGTTCCTGGTCACAGAGACCTGACATGATTTAGTGTTGTTTTTTAGCCAGAAGGCTTTTCCCATGTCTCCAAAGCCTCTCTGCACTCGCTTATCTGCTTTCCAAATCTCTCTTGTATTTCTGCATTTTAATTCTCTGGTGGTGGCAAATGGTTAAGTACAAGCATGGATTTCAGGTTACTGTGTTTAGTGAGTTATACTTTGCTTCTGGCACTAGCAGTTTGTTGTGTTCTTCCTCTTGAGAACACCACCAAATTAGTATTTTTTGTTGGAATGGGAAGACCTATGTATTTAAATCTCATATTAGTTTATTACTCTGGCAAATAATTCATTTTTGAAAAATCTTTTTGTTGACTTTGACTTCTTCATTAAATTCCATTATTTTTGATGTGCTCATGCAGAAATATTAATATGTAAATCGTGATGGAGATTCTAATACATTAATGGATCCATTGACTATGTTTTCTTTGTGCAAAATATGCCTTCCTTATTCATTTAAATGGTTAATCTGATAATTTTAACCATTTGTATATTTATTAAACAACTTAAGTACAATCTAGACACTTCTGTTTTAAATTGAAATTAATTTTATTTTATATTTATACAAAATATATAATTATGATAGTAAAGATTTATTTGCTGAATTAATTAATTAAGTGCATGCTAGAAATTCAGGGGCACTAAAGGATATGAAGTAACAGTCAGAAAATGGAGATAGCTAAACTAAGGCCCAGCTCAGAACAGAACACCAGGTCTGTATTTGTCATCTTCATTACAGAAATTACTGTGAAGTTGGTGTTCAGTGGAAATTTTGCTTCTAAGTTCTAGTGCATTGCTGCTGAACACAGGTAGATGAGAGACCATTCCGGCAACTTAAAAAAAAAAAAAAAAAAGAATGAAAGCAACTAATTTTGGTTAAGAAAAAGTTGCTGAAAATCATTCTGTCAAATGGGGTGGATGCTATAAAAGTTTTGTATTTTAAAATCAGAGTCATCTTGCACTTAACGTTACCCTCAGAGATAACTGGTAAGAAATGGTTGAAAAATTTCCTTCTGGGTAGCTGTAACAGGGTGAGTTCGAAAGGACGCCGAGATTGAAAACCAAGACACTGTTGGGAACTCAACAATAAATGCAAGATTTATTACAAAAGTGGTCAAGTAAACGGGAACCCGAGAGAAAGAGAAAAGTAAGAGAATACAACACCCTACTCACTCAGGTGTCACAAATGAAGTTATCTTACCCACTCCAAATATCATAGAATCCTCTACAGCAGCTGCGTCTTTCAGAGGGGTGATGGCTCACACGTGCAGGCGTCCCCGCTGTAGGCAAGTGGTCCCTTGTGTGAAGCAAAAAAATCCCCCGCAAAAACCCAGCCAGCTGCTTTTATACCATTAACTGATTGTGTCTGTCCAGGCAGGTGTGGCCAGTACTGCCCAGACAGAGGTTCTCAGTCT
>JAYRBT010000093.1:16847188-16878063 GCA_036023395.1 Myiotriccus ornatus
TGGGTCTGGGGGCTTTACTTCATCTTCTCCTCTTCAGTTTCTCCTTCAAATGTCCTCTACAGACAATAAGCCAATCAGAGAGCATCAATTAAAACAGTTTATACAAGAAACTCTCTCTCTAAGGACGAGGCTCCCGTTTAACAGTGAACTTGGCAGGCAAAGAACAAAACTTTCACAGGTGTCTGGCTCAAACACAGACCAAAAAATATCAACATTGCTCGATACAGCAGCCAAAAAGCATTCTGCAACTGAAAGCCGAGATGGAAAAATTGAGTGGAACACTGCAGAGTGTTAAAGAGCTGAGAAATGTTGAATGAAGCAAGAGGCAGTGTCCCATATACAATACCTGCACAGCAACATGACATAGGCAATTTTTTTCTGCAGTATCTCTTAGAAACATTTTTGATGCTTCAAGCCATACCCAAAGGGTCATGTCCAAAGACTTAGTTTGATCAGTGTATTTTACTGTAGGCCTGACATCCACAAGTTAAAAAAGAAATGGAAATATACAGAATGAAGATGTGAAGCTGTGTCCTGGTTTAAGCCTAGGTTGGGATGACAGCAAAGTAAAATGCAATAATAATGGTTAATAATAATAATAATAATAATAATAATAATAATAATAATAATGGGGAAAACCCAATCAAAAAAGTGATGCACAATACAACTGCTTACTGCCTACTTATGGATGCCAGATTCCCCTTCCCTAACCCAGACTGGTCCCCCTTTTGGGCAACTGCCGTGGCTTATATACTGGACATGAAATTCTATGGTATGGAATATCCCTCTCTCTCTGGTTTCAGTGAAACTCTATCTTATCAGTAGTTTAAAAGCGTTTCTTCATAACACTTTTAAGGCTAATGGGAGGACAAAATTACGCTGTGCTGTGGGCAGATTTTTCTGTAAAGCATGCCAATTAGATAGGCATAAGTAATATCAATTCTTTCTGATAAAAAAAATGCAAGCAAAATTTTTTCCAATGTTTTGTAAAATATGATATTTTCTTTATCTTTTCTGCTTCTACAGGGTCTTGTGAAATGTGAAAATACATAAGATATAATCTCAGGAAGTAATCTCAGAATATAATATGCTGATCTTCAAAAAGCTGGGACATTTGGAGTTATATTTGAAAGACTTCAGGGTTGAAGATTTTTTTTTTCTCATATAGAACAGCACAGACTGAGTTCCTCTTTAGTAATGTCAGTCAGTAACTTGTCTATGGCTAAAACAAGTGACTAATTTAGAAAAACTGTCTTATTTTTTGTCATACAATTCTAGCAGTTATGTCAACAGCGTTATTGAAAGAATGTGTTTTTTAGAAAGTTTTCTGTAAACAACATTTTTCCCTACCATTTTACAAGAGACAAAGATATATGACAATTGTGGTGTTTAAAATAAAAATGTATTTATTATTTTACACACTGAAATTTGGTATACAAACTGGGAGCAATAACGAACCCATAGTTCATCTTTTTTTTTTTGTTTCAGAACCTACACTTCATCTTTGTTTTTGGAAGTAATTTGTAGTGTTTCTTCCTCAGTACCACAGCATGTCTGGTTCAATACTTGCCGCTTAGTAACACTTACCTCTATAGAATTCCCCTCTGCCACATGTACTGTATTTTCTTTCCTCTAATGGAAACTATGTTCACCATTCTGAAAACCAAATTCAAGGCCCAAAATTCAATAACAAAAAGTAAAAAACAATGTTTTCTGGTTTATTCATTGTTTACAGGATGATTATAAAAGTGTTTGGTATACAATGACTTTCTGGACTGTTTGATTGGTGGCCTTGGTAATAACAACTTAACTGTTTTGTAAAGGACAGGTTAAGAGGCAGTTCAGTTATCACACTAGCTCTGTTAGAACTATTTCTTAGGTTAAAAATTGACAATTGAACTGAGTTATAATTGCAATTCTGTGAATTTGATCAGTGCATAACACCAAAGATGGATGCAGTTGAAACCACCAAATTGATTTTGTAAAGGAAAATAGATTGTCTAGGATTATGAACCAAGGCTGGCAGTAGCTTATATGAGAATATAAACCTGGAGGGATACTAACAGGAAAATTTTACTTTTGTTGCACTTGGCTAACTTTTGTGATTATGCTATAAAGATTGTGGGGGTGAAAATTTGTGAAGGTCGTGACTAATAAAAAAAAATAGGCATAAATTTTAATTTTAAAAGCAGGAGGCTAAAATTTGAAGACAAATTTTAGGGTGAGAAATTGTGGAAAAGATAACATGTTATAGATAACAATGTTATAGTTTGATTAGACCTGTAGAGTGTTGTCTACTGTAGAAGTGGACAGCACTAAATGCTAAGATGCACCCATCTGTTGCTCCTGACTGTTACTCCCTTTACGCAGTGTGGGTTTAATAAATATGCGGTGTGTGAACATCAAATGATATGCACGGTATGTATGGGAATATGCACTAACTGTTACTTCTCAAAAATACACATTATGTGTTAGTAGGATTAGCACAAAGAGGTGAGGAAAACTCATTATTGCTTTTAAGACAGAACCGAGATGCAATGAGGTTCCCAGTTTCAGTAGAAATGTTTGAATGCATTTTTAGCACTTTAATATTTTTAAATTAGCTTTAAGATAACTCCAACACACCTGCTTGTTTTTAATGGATTGGTGGATTTTGTTTGAGTTCCTTTTAAGAATAAAGTACTGTGAATATTGTTGCCATAATTTTTAAAGGTACATGAAAGACTGATTCGTAAGTTCATCAACACATTCTTGATGCTAATTGAGAATTTTCCACAACAAGTGACAAATTCTTATGGGTTATATCCATCAGTGGCATGTAAATAGCAGTTTTCAACTTAACTCTACAAATGTTTTCTTTTTAAGTAAAGAGGCTTTAAAGAGCAGACAAAACCTAAAGCCTCTTCTTCAGAGTCTTAAAGGCACAATGTATTTTGCAGAAACTGACAAGAAAAATATTCTTATGAATTGCTTGGTTAGCTACATGCCAAATGCTACCCTGAATTTATATGGTGAAGAGAATTTTGGTGCCTCTTGTCGGCTTCCTTAATCAGCCTCCCTTCTTGTTTATAGCATGAAGAAAAGATAAGAACTTTTCTAACCTTGAACAAAATCTTAGTCAGAGTCACAGGAATTTCAGGTGCTTGTCTTTCTGATGTAATTCTATGTACAACAGCAGCTGTTTATCTCCTAACAATTTTCAGGGGTTGCTTCTGTATGTAAATATCTCTGAGGTCTCAGTATGTTTCTTTCCGTTCAGTACTACCAGTTGGAACTGACAGATGAGTTTGCTTTTTCCCTACTTGTACAGCTGCATCCTTGATATCAGAAACTTTGCTATATCCAGAAGAAATTGCACCTATCTAATCTAATCTATTATAATAAATACAATGTTTCTCAAGACATGATGTGTATGGTAAGGTGGTCTTGCTATTATACTACAAATTTGGTGAAGCTGCATATGCTTTGGCACAGTAGTTTCCCTTTCTTTCTAAAAGTATCTCTAGGATGAAGCAGAATCCTTAAGAGAATGTGTTCCAGACAGGTTCATTTAGAAATTTTCCTTATTCTTTCGATAAAGAAGAAACCTTTTTTCCAAGTTGAGTTAGAAGAATGTTTCGGTACTAGAAGAACGAAACAAAGGCTATCCAGTCCTTCAAAGTCTACAGGTACTGAATCAACTTTTTTCCCTTTGCTTCTCCTTTCTGAAATAGAGTATCAGAACAACAGTTTTTTCCTTAAGTTTTTTCTAATAATGTTTTTATATTTTCTTGGTTTGACCAAGAGTTGCTCTTTATGGAGTTAATTTGTGCTGGAAGGAGCTTGATTAGTGACACTAACTCTTGCTGTTCCTGCCTCCAAAAGCAGTCCTCTTTCCACTCTGCCTGCAGAAAGCAACCACCTTTGCCATTATTTCAGGTTTTTTTGCGTAGAAAGCATTGTGAGAGCTCACTATAAACTGAAACTGATCCCAGGGTAACAGAGTGGGGCTTTTTCCACACATGATTTAGTCCATGACTACATTTCATACAGCCTTAAGACAAGGCAAAACCCTTATTTGTTTTGAATGGTATAAAACAGAAACAGAATAATTATCTTTTTTTTTCCTTAATTTTACAGTGAAAGCCTATTTAATTCAAAGGTGTTCAGATTTTTGATTTTTATAGTTTTTATAGTTTCAATAACTTTCAAATTAGGACTGTTTCTACAATAGACTTATAGTGGCAAAAAAGAGCAATGCTTTCTGACACTCCGTCATGTCCTCAAGTTCTTTTTTATGAGTCAGTGATCCTACCCTATATCCCAAGGAACCTGAGAAAAAGGAAAGTAGTGTATTCAAATCTTCTATATTTAATTAAACTAGCAGATATCTGTGTGTGGTGAAAAATAAATTTTAAAGGTTTATGTATATGATAATATGGGCGCCATGACAGTAGCACAAATATCACTAGATATGTTGAAGAAAAGCTTTAAAAGTAACAACCCTTTTCAGAACCTTAACTATGATTTTTTTTCAGAGTACAGACACAGTGTATCTGCAGGTCTGCTAACCAGTTTTGGTTGGGATAGTATGGATTTTTAAAGAAATCTTGTGACTAGGAACTTTAGTGCAGAGAATACTGAACTTCTCTCCAAAGTGATGTATATTCAGTTGTTCTTCTTTCCTTGCTTTTTCAATCATTCTGAGGTAGAAAAAGTCACTGTGTCCTTTCTTAGAGTAAATTAGCATTCATGTTACTTGAGCTCATTCCCCTCAGAACTTCTGTTCTTGACAACATAATTCAGATCACATGCAGTATCTGGATGTGCCTTGAAAGTACTATTTGACTTGAATAACTATCCAAAATTTCAAGTAAAATAGGGCATTTTTTTGGGGAGAAAGAAGTGAAATCCCATTTCTTGAAAAAAGAAGGAATCAGTAAAATAAAGCATTTTTCTCAGCACTTCAGCCCATCTTGTTTTCTTGCAAAACCACCCCCAAAATACAATTTCTTCAGTCTGCTTAGTCTTTTGGCCTGGTTGTATTAACTACATAATTCAGTTTCTTCATCTTGGTGTATCACTTTCTGGCTTGGAATAGATAACACTCCCTCGATCACTATATCACACTTATTTTGGGTTGATATTTTTTCACATTTCATAGAATCATAGAATCAGCCGGGTTGGAAAGGACCTCTGAGATTATCTTTCTCCCTGAAATAACTAACTAAATGATAGTTTAGCTATTTATATTGTATTTCTATACAGAAACTGAGAAAAAAAATGCTATAGTTTCACCTTCATTTTTCATATTCACCTACTTTATTATTTCTTGGTTTGAGCATTTAGTTTAACTAAAATGAAATGCTTCTCATGTTTGAAAATGAGATGAAGAAAAATATTAAATAAATTTTACTTTCAGCATGAAACCAGTATTTTAATTTCAAAAGGTAAAATGCAATGTTCAAACTTTTATGTCAGAGGAGATGGAAATGAAAATTCATACTTTCAGATGACCAACACTTCATTTTCAGAAATTTATTAATCTGCAATTTTTCATTTTTCAAGTCATAATCATATACCAGAGGACTAAATTAAAATCTCATGGGTAATGAGATTTCTTGTGTTACCTGTCTTACATGTTGTCAAATTTCTATTAAAATCCAACTAAAATTCCTCTTACAGATAAGAATATATATTTTTGGGTGTAGATTTAATGGGGAATCACATGCAAATTTGTCAATGACTACAGACAGTCTTTTGTGCTGGTATCTACCTGTGAGAGAATCCAACTTCTTATTATTGAGCTTTTATTCACTTTGAGAAGAAGTGGTGTCTGTGAATTGATGACTGAGCCATGGCAGAACAACAGCAATACGGACATTTTTCCAAACATCCATCATATTCAATACCTCTTTGTTACATATGCAGAAAAAATTATGTTCTGTCTAATTAATATTATTCTGTTTCTTCACTGATGGATGCATTCTCATGCAAATGAAAACCAAAAAAAAAAACCCACTTGGTAAGTCTGAGCCCCCCCAAACCTTGAATGTAAACCAAAAAGGAGGTATATGAAAAAAAGGAAATCATGAAAGAGGACATAGTTCATACCAGTTGTGAACTGACTTTAAAATAGTGGTGAAAAAAACTGTATTATTATGAGGCCAGCATAAATTCAGGTTGTGGTAACCCAAGCCACATTAATAAAGACACTTTGAACAGGAGTTTCTTTTTAAAAAAAGGAACTACAAAATCTGTCAAAACCCAATTTATTGTGATTTTACCGCGTGATAAATTTTATACTGAGGGGCAGTATGCTTTAAGATATATCTAAGAAAGCTCAGGTAAGACATACAATACTGTTGTGAAAGCAGATGAGAGTCTGCAATATGCTTCCAACCTAATAGCATACTACAGACTTCCCAGGATTGAGTCAAGGTTTCCAGGTCAAAGGAATGAAGATTTACTGGAGTACTTTTGGCAGAAGGAATGATATACACAGCTCTACTTAATTTCTTAAATTACAATTACTTGTCAGGGGAACACATTGCATGCATGAAAAAAAGATTTTTAGTACGTAGAGTTAGAAGTTACCCTTGCCTCTGAGTTTAATCATGACATAGGATTGTAATGCATTTATCAGAATGGGCAAGAAACAGAAATAGTGTTATCCTCTCCTGAAAAGTTCCTGCCTGTTCTATGGCTATTTTACTTATGTAAAATGAGCTTCTGTTCCTACATTAAAAATGTAATTGGTAACCTATATGACTGCACAGTAGACAAATAAAGCAATCTAGTCTGTGTCCTAAGGATTCTGCACTCTATATGGAAACAAAGCATAGACATTAAAGAAAGTTATAACAAAAGGAAACTAGGAGTGACTGTCATAGACCTTCCAGAATGACATGGTAGTGACCACTCTAGTCTTTTTTTCTCTTTTTTAAAAAAAAAAGGATTTCATGTGGACTTGATCTTTAGAATCATTTTAAAGAGGAAAAGCTTAGAAGTCTTGAAATTGCGAAGGCTTTCAGAAAACATGTGGTTTAAACTGGATGTGCAACCTATAAAACCATGGGAAGGCTCTTTATACTGGTTCATTGATAGGCTCTTTAAACTGTTATTCCCAGTTAATTTGTTACTTTTCCTGATATTTCTTACAGATGTGAGACTAATGGTTATTCTTTCTGATGTTTCAGTGTATGCCAAAGATACTTTTGATGTAATTTAACTTTCAGATTTTATATAGTTTATGCAGCTGAATGAAAACCAGAATTTCTGATCTTTTCCAATGTATCTTGTTCTTGAGCCTCTTTTGTAGACCATTGTAATACATTAAATCAGAATTTTTCTCAAACCCTCCAGTTTTTCAGAACTTCATTGTCCTCTGACAGATTAGTAGGAAAATGCCAGGTTGATTGTATTAACTGCAACAGGTCTTAAAGGAGCTATGAAGTCATAGGGTGTTACAATTTTTTTTTTTTTCTGAAAACTTGGCATATAGTGTAGAGGCTATATTAGTGTTAGATAGCCTTGTAATTAATCTCAGTGCCTACATTCTTTCTAATTTTTTAATCTGTTTGAAATCTGTGGGATAGGTAGGATTGTTCCGCAGAAGGAAAAGTGAAGGAAGGCAGAGCTGTCCATGTTTTTGTTTTCTATTTGTGTTTTGGGGGTATAAGTTTATTTCAGACCTGTATTTCTTGTGTTCTTTTGTAGTTAAGTTTGAAAGTCAAATGAGGAATTTGAAGCAAACTGAAAATGAAATAATTTTCAAAGAGTCACAGCATTTTTATTGATCTTAACACGCATACCGTAATCCATTGGAAAGATTTAACATGTCTTAGTAATTTTTCCTAGTTACCTTAGATCTCATAAAATATGTCAGGGAAAAAAACAACTAAGGGTAAATAGAAGAATGCATACTTTTATTTAAAAGGTTTCTCATTTAAGCTTCTGTGTCACATACACATTATGAAAAATATTGATTTTCGTGACCTCAGTTGAGCAACATGAAGACTTGGCCTAGATTCATCCCTCTCTTAAATTTATCATAAATCTCATGTGTGCCAATATTCTATATTTGAATGTTTTGTGCACATTAACTATGTTGTAAAATCATATTGTATTAAGTGACAGAACACTAAATTTATTGCACAACAGGTTCATCTTAGCACTTCATGCATTATGAATAATAAAACAGTTATTGATCCTAATGAAATATTATTATAGCTTTTTTTTCATCGCAGAGGGCACTTGCCCAACTGATATTGTACAGATATCTGCTAAAACAGCACAGCCACAGGAAGCTTTCCTTATTCTATAATGAGATTGTTCATCATAATTATGTTGTGTCAGCACACCCATATAGGTCAACTTGAGTTCAGAAAAATAGGATTATATTTTGCTCTCACTGCAAGCATGAGCTTCCCTCCTTTTAAAAATGATCATAGATACACATATACTGTAAATAATTCCTACTCTATGAGTTACTTCATCCTATAATTTAGGAAACAAGAGCTGTCACAGAAAGTAATGAGTATAATGTTAAGCAAACTACATTGTTTCAGTGACATTGTTTAATCCTAAAAATGAACTGGGAATATATTTACCATAATACTTTGATATCTATTTATATGTATTTCCTGTTATGACTCATTAGCATTAGTAAGTCTTTGCTGAAGTGGTATAATTTTTTTGTAAAGAGCTGAAATATTTTCAAAAGGCTCAGGAAAAAAATGTCCTTTTCTGCCTATCATCTTCAGTCTTTCTCATAATTGATTGGAATATATTTAATTTCTTTCAAAACATGCCATGAATATCCTCTGCTTGGCTAAAAGCTAAGAGGAATTATTTTCAATTCAGCAGACATCATATTTTTGCATATGATTGTCATTAACACTGAATATAAATTGCCTGCCTTCCTTCCTTGTTATGGAAGATGCATTCCAGGAAGCATTTTGTCAAAAAATTTCTTTTTCTTGAATTATCCAGTGCTCATAAATGCTGGGGTTTATGTGACTGTACCCTGTGATCTACTTAGCATGTGTGATTTCTCCTCATTTCTTTTGTCTCTACAGAAAGAAGTAAATAGCTCACAAGAGGAAGAAGGAAAAATGGAAAATGAGCCTAAAAATAATTGTGGTTTAAAGCACATATTACACTATAATGTACCTTGCATATTGTTATTCATAGCAAGGACATTTGAATAGTGTAAGGAAATTTTAAGTTTACTGCAGTAATAATGATGAAAATGAAAACCATGAAAATCTCACTGCAGTACCTTAAAACAGCCAATTAACTTACATTTCATACTAGCTTAAATGAGCTGATCAAACACAGTAGTACTCCATCAGTCCTCATCTTGAACTCCAGTTCCCTAAAGGTTAATGTATCATCCTCCTTTATTGATTTCAATCGTTTCAGTTCTTGATAGGTTAATATCTGTATTGGCAGCAGCTTTTAATTTCTTTCTCATTTCTTTAAGATGCAAAAGGCATAATACTCTTCATGAAGAAAAAATTAAATCAGGAGGAATAATTATACAGTAATTACTCTTCCTTCCCTGCATCCATTTCTTTCTCCCTGCAATAACTAACTAACTAACTAAATGAATAAATAACAAAACAGATAAATAAATAAATACAATAGGAAGGTTGTGTTCTGGGAGGAAAATAACAGATAAGCCCATATTGTGCCACTTCACTTTTAGTTCATCACAATTTAATATGCAAATTTATTAGCACTCACTTCATTTGAAAAGATCAGTGTTATTTCAAGCTACAGAAATACACTGAATGGAGATCTCATTTTAATTAGTCTGTATTTCCCACTAGTGGAGCTTGTACTTCTCATCAGTCCCCAATCTATTTTGGCTGGAGAAGCTTGCACATTCCAAACCTACTCTGATGAAACATGCATCTATCCTAATGGTAACGAGTATTGGGGATTTCTCTGCATATAGATCTCACATAGGTGTCTATACTGACAAATGTCATTTTGAATGACATGTTGCCGCTCTCAGGTTGATTGGATGTGAGCCCAAGGGCATAGGTAGCAGGCAAAGATGATTTTACTAGGACAGTTTGCATAACAAGGAACTGTCATCTCATTAGCAAGCATAGGCATTTTTGCCACATGCTGTTTAACACATCATCACACCTGTTCACACTTCATTGTCCCAAGAATTCAGTTAGGCAGCTCACTGTTGGCTTTATTTTTTCTTCTCTTGCTGAGAGTTGGTTTTTCAATGCCAGACTGAGACGTGTGAGATAGGTGTAGTTTAGGCTTTAAAATCGATGTGCTCTCAATACTGCTCTGAGGAGGGGGTAAAAAACCAGGATTATAATTTGAATAATAACTACTATCCGTGACTATTTTATAGCTCTTCCCACTACTTGCTGTTCTTTTGCAAACTGAATTATCTATCCTCCTAGTCTATAAAACTGATCACTTTACCAGTATTTGGATTGATATGTAATCTGTCTTCTTTTTCTCTTCTTGCTATAAAATGCACTTCGAAGCCCCAGAGCAAGATTTTTCTACAATACAGAAGTGAAGATACCATCATTTTTTGCACAAGTCACTCCCTTGTCTTTGCAGACCTTGTGTACCTAGGCACCCTGCATCAGCTTCAGCCCTGGGCTACACATCGTGGGGGAAGTCTGTCACCAGTAGACTGCGGTTTTGGCCTACCAGTAGCTAAAATGTAACTTTTTGCTGCTGCTGACGTGTCTGGACAGCAAAAGAGAGCACCCAAGGCTTGCATATGTGGACCTATGATTTAGCTCCTGGGTTGAGAAATAGCTTCATTTTTCAGCCTCTAAAGAGCCAAGAGACAAATGAGGTACTGCAGACTAGACAAGGTGGGTCACAGAGTTGGTTGGATGGTAAGAGGGGAAAACATGAAAAGGGTATTGCAGCTGCTGATTTGGAGAAGGTGGGAAGAAGGAAAATGAGTAAATGTGGGGGAATGTTGATTTTACTATTTAAAGGGACAGAGGAGTACTCTGAAGAAAAGAAGAGTGAGGAGATGAATACCGCTTTGATAAATTGAAATTGCTCATGGCCCACCTACTCAGTCAATTTGTACTGACTATTCAACTCATCTTTTTCACTTGCTGATTATTGTGATTGTGGAGGAAGCTACACACACCTTGATTTTCTCAGAATAAGCATGTTAGCCAAGGAAGGAAGGAGGAAAAGTAGTCTTCAATGCACTACATTGATGGAAGTGTTTCTCACCATTTTTTCTTGGCTTATGAGAAAAGGCAAAGTATCCTTCATACGTGTCTTGCAGTATTGTGCCAATCTAAAAATATTGCTTTATTCAGTTCAGTTGATGCTTTGTTGTATCTGGTTGAATGTAAAGTACTCTGCAAGTGCTACGGTGTATCTGCATTTTGTCACATACTATTGATGACCCTTGCTCTCTGACTCAGTTGGTTAAGGTGTTGTGCTACTAACATCAAGTTTCAAGGTTCAGTCCTCATTTGATCCCTTTAAGGGCCATTCACTTCAGAATTGCACTCTATGATCTTTCTGGGTCTTTTCCAACTCAGAATATTCTGTGAAATATTCTGGGAGACTAATCAGTCAGAAATAGATGGCATTAACAACTGAGTTCAGTGAATGAAACCTGGATATTCCATTGCTCTTTTACACAGAATATGCTGTGCATTGGTGCCTAGCAAATTTACTTTGGCCACCTCTCAGTATGTTGACATCATAGAAAATATGAGTATAGGATTGCAAGTGATTTACACTTGATTCTCTAACAAATGTGACACTCTTAATCCTCTTTGCAAGCACCTGCCCCTCTTTTTTTAAAAAAAAACAATGTTCTTGAAAACAATGAGTCACTTGCTGTCACTACTATGATACATTTATTATTTTCCAAACTGTGCCAGATGCTGAGACATCCATGTTTATTTCATAAAGAGCTGTACTTCGTTTTGTTTCACTGCCATCTTGATGAATATTTGCAAATTGGTTCCTTGCAAGTATCTCTGGATAAGCAGGATTTAGTTTTTACTGAAATATCTGTGAGGTATCCTATGCCCTCAGTTAGAAATTATTTGAAAAATGGAACTCCTCTCTTTCTTCTCATATGCTTTCCATTACAGAAAACTCAGAAATGATGCATCAAAACAGATCAAGGGACCCAGTTAGTGCTCACATGTTGTGCAACACAGACTCTTTTAGCACATTTTCAAATGGAAGTTTGATGGGTTTTCTCTTGCAGTTAAAACTAGCATTTTGAAAAGCACATTACATTTTTGGTTCACTTGTCTTCATACTGCATCAGAAGGAGGTTGGTAGTTCTAGGATGAGGGTATGAGACTGAAATTCAGTTTACTGGCTGTGGTCCCCATTTAGAAGGAACTGAGCTGCTGCCAGAACTTCAGGAAAAATAAAAGATGAATAGAGGATCCAGAGTGGTTTCTGCTTGCTGCAGGGTTGATGCAGTGCTGCTGCCTGATGCTTCACAATGCTCTGCAAACCTTCTGTTCTCCCTAAGGAAGATGTAGCTCACTCTGCTTAAAAAAAAAAAAATCCTGCAGCAGCATGCTCTGGCTAGAATGGGGTAAAAGTAAAACAACTCCAACAATGCTCCATCTCCAAAGCAACCAGTGGTGAATGGTGAAGGAGGTGTCATGCTGCTTTTGGTGTTGAGTAGGGCTGAATCCAGTCTGACACATCAATCCCCAAGTTAAACATTCTGATAGTGAGATGAAGAGGTGGCGGATCTGATAAAGTACACGGATAAAGGAACAAACAAATGATTCTACTAACAACTTATACAACTGCCCTGGAAACCTCTGACTGACAGCCAATTACTTTATACTATAAAAGCTCACTTCCACATTTTAATGGCAGGATCTTCTAACATACTCCTTTTTGGAATAGACATGCAGAGTTCTCCCCTGAATGGGATGCTCCTTAAGGTTAGTCCTCAAAGCTTAGTGAAACAGATTTGTCCACAGTCTGGTATAGGTGAGTAACATCAATCTCTACCTAATAAATTTTTTTCCTAGCTTTAGTATAATTGCTTTAATATAATTGCTTCAATATTGCTTAAAAATTGTACACTATTCTACATTAGTAGCTATTGTGTAGTAAATAATTCTGATTTTTTTTGTCCAATCATTATTATAATAAATATTTATATTTATATTAATATATGTTTTTCCATCTTTAATCCTGTGGGACAAAGTTGTATAAATGTTTAATTACACCTGCATAATCCTTTAGTCATGATGTGTTAACAAAGTCTGGGGCTAAAATCGGATCCAGCCACACCTAGGCTCCTCCTCTCTGAGGAAGATAGAAAGCGTGGGGGTCCTTTCTGCACTTCATGACTCAGCAGGAGAGCTGGTCTAATAAACTTTTTTGGAAGCTCCCATTCTGCCCATGACACTGTGGTCTTTGTTTGTTCCAAAGCAGCATAAAGCAAACAAGACACTAGCCTTCCTACCCCTAGTCTTCTGGCTGTGTAGCCTGGGGGACTTGATTTCAGAGAATAAAATTCATCACTTCTTTTGTTATTAAGAAAATGTGAATGTTTCAGGAAGGGTTCAAACACCTCATCTTGCTTAACAATGTCCTGGTATTGAGTGTGTGCAAAGGCAGCTGTCAAAATTATCACGTCCAAACTCACACATCTTCTAATGTGTCACACTGTTATGTCATTGGGGACTGAACATGGGACTTCTCCACTTTACGTTTCTTCTACCCTATGTGATTATCCTGATTTATTTAGCCGTTTGCTCTTACCTGCTGACCAGTCCTTATGATCCTCAGCTTCTCTTTCACTACAGGTACATAGTATTAACTTTGATTCTGTGATCCATAATTCATACAAGTACAATGGAAAATCTGATGGTTGTGAAGAAAATGCAGTATTGTCTGTGAGGAGGCAAAGTCCACAGCACATTATAAATTGTATATATCTTCATTATGTGATTGTTACAGCTACTCCAGAAAAGAACAAATCTTCCATATGACCCAGGATTAATTTGCTGAACCCTGATTGATGTCAGTGATACAGAAATCTCCCTCAAAATTGCACTTAGTGCTTGTTTGTATGCAGCTGGATTGAATCCACATAAACACCTTCAAGGCACGAGCCATGATGACAAGAGCTGCTTATATTGTATATAGTAAAATACAAAAAGATAAATATGTCCAAATATGGTATCTGTTTCAGTGGATACTTCAGAGGAGGTTGGAAGGAATTTATGTTGTTCCTCTCCATGTCTTCCCGGACCATCACTTTCAAAACACTGTGTTTAACAAATAACTGGCATTAATTTCTCTACTACTCTCAGAATTATTGTCAGATCATAACAGTCCTCTGCAGTAGCCACCACACTCTCTGTTTTACACTTCTGTCGTGTAGTCAGTGTGGTTTAAAAGTGTATTGACAGCTACAGGGAAAGAAAATTGCCTCTCATGGAAGTTGTGTGTTATGTTATTGGATCAAACAACCAGCTGTGAAGTCAAATATGAAGAAGCAAAGACCGTGGGATATTTTGATATAAACCAATAGTACCTTTCTTTGTAAGCATCTCTGATAGGGGTACCAATGCCAAAAACATTTCTTGTGCTTGGAAACAGGTGAGAGGAGATATGTCATTCTGTCTGCAAGTAACACTGGTGAAACTGCTCTTAAGAATACTCTACCCAGTTCTAACATGTATGTTTTAGAAGTGTTCTTTAAAAATTGGAGAAAATGTATTAAAAAGAAACAAAAATTTTATAGGAATATAGATGATTGGGTTCAAACTCAGCCTGTGTAGTTTACTAAAGGAAGACTGAGAGATGGCTTGATAGTACAGCTTAAGTATTCCCATTGAGGAGGGGAAACTGAGCATTTAAGTGTTATTTCATCTAGTACAGAAGACAACAAAAGCTAGAAGTCAAAGACAGATCAGTTAAATTTTAAAATAAATGACATCTAGTTTTCTTTTTTAAAAGTGAGGCTATTAAACTCTTGGGATTGCTGATGAATTGTCAATGTGTTACTGTGTGCACAGTGAAAACTTACTAGAAAATACAGTCAGAGTCAACATAAATTATGCTCTAACCAAATATAAGTTAATAAGCTTAATACAAAACTAAGTAGATGAAATTTAAGAAGTTCTAATGGTCCTTCTGGCCTCAGACTCTGTAAATTCTGGATGCTAATTAAGTGACCATTTTTCCTGAGTAAGGTTTTCAGTATCTAACCACAAAGTAAGAAGTCGTAATTTCCTATGCTCTCTAGAAAAGATACATGTCTCAGATGGGTAACTGAATGTTGGCATGTTAGACAATTTGCATAGCTGTTCAACACACGAAGTCTTTGTGAGAACATCTCTTTTCCTAGAATTAAAATGAAAAACATTTGCCACTTGAAAATTGCAAGAATGAGATTTGAATGCCTATGAGGGTTGTTCTCTCACATTTTATATAACAGGAGTCAAATGTGTAACCTGGGCATAGCGCTTGTGTTATGTTTGGTTTAGAAAATTGAATATAGATCCCTCAGGCACTGCTTTTTCAGGCGATCTCATGTGAGACAGAAGCAGCAGGGGGAAAAGGAAGGGAAAAGCTCTTTCTGACTGATCTTCTCCAGACACATTTTTTCAACTGTTAGGAAAAAGGGGGAGTCTACATTTAGCTTTTAGACCAAAATCCAATTGCTCTGAAGTTTTCAGCTTGTTTGGCTAGACCATTTTCTTTCCCACTGAGAAACACTCATAAAACTCATGTGGTTTATTTGAAGATTAGTGTGGAAAACATTGAACATCTGTCTCCTATCTTCTGACAGGCTGGGTAAAGATTTCAACGAAGTGGCTTGCAAAACTGATGATCTCAACTTGAGCCATTTTATGTTGGCTATATCTGCGCAGGGAGGAATAAGTATGAGAGATTAGTAATTTTCTTTTCAAATGATCTTTTTTTCAATTAGCCTTTGGGAGACCTCCCCTATGTACTGACATCAGTGCTTTTTCCTAACATGCCAGAATGATTCACGGCACTGAAAAGAAAACTTAGGGATACACGTTGAGGGGACAAATGAGCTTGAAAACTCCACAATGAAGTAGGGTTAGGGAGGACACCTCCATGGAGATCTCTCTGCAAAATTAAGAGAGTTTCTTATAATGAATAGAAATCCTCAGTCTGAAATACCATGACAGAAGATTTTTGTACATCATTAACATTTTCTTCTATTTTTTTTGTTTTCTCTCATTAATTACTCTGTAGTTTTGAAATTATGGGTTCAGATTTGTCAGCTTCAGATCATGTAAGAAAGAAGAAGATCCAGACATGGAAATGTCATTTCTATTTGACTTGGTTTATATTTTTTTTCCCCCTGCTTTTTTTCTTTCCCCTTCTACCTTTCTTTCCTCACCTCTCAGACCTGGTATTTCAGAATATTTTCTACAGCTGTGAGGTGCAGAAGTCAATGTTTATTTAAAGGAAAAAAAGCAAAAAAAAGACAAATACAAACTTTCAAAAAAGATTCTTCTGAAATTATTTTGTTGCAAGAGTTTAGAATACACAAATATTAATGATAGTAAAATCGAAAGTGTAAGTGATGGCTAGATGTTTCTTATTTTGTGCACTGTATTTGAATCTTTCGGGGGGAACCATGTGTAGTCTCAAAATCGACACAGCACCATTTGTCTTTACACAGTTTATTGCTATAAATGTATCCAGAAGCCCTAACTCAACTTCTTATCCTTGTGTACTCCTCACCTTTGTCAAGGCTTTGAAGGTAACCCTGGTAAGAATCAATATTTGACTTTTGGGGTTACAACTTCTGTTTCCATTTACTGAACTTTAACCCTCTCTGAATGCCTTTATCCTGTGCCTGAAATGAAGAAATATCAAGCTTGGGAAGTCAGCAGCTATTGCTGAAGAAGGCATAAGTACTAGAGATTTTCTTCTGCAGGATATTCAACTTTTTTTTAGAAAAAATTCCAAAGGCACCTTTCAAAATCTGATTTTTCTGGCACATTACTCATAGCTTAATCATTTTCATTCATGTATTCTTTCTTTGTTGGAATCTTCTTGGGACAGTGCTGTGAAAAGGTATTTTTGAAAAGAGTGCCTTTGGTACTATTTGTTGTTGCTTGCAGCATTGACTAGGACTGGCTTCTACTTTGTTAATGTTCCTTTGCCTTGTGATGGTACCTTTCTGGGATGTAACTGTGACTGAGTGACTAGGGCAGGGTTGGAATTCAAGTCAGTGTGATTGTTACATCTCTCAGTATGCAGACTGCATATGCAGGCATGATTATGGCCACCACTGGCTGTTGGGTTACTGCAGTGCCTTGTATTGCAGTTCAGCGGTGCATTCTAAGATCTAAATCGGGATTGTTTTGAATGAATTTCCCGATTTAGAGACTTTATTCAAAATAGTACAGAATCTCCTCTTAAGGCAGTACACATTTCAAATTACTGCAGTAATGGATCATCTGAAAATGTGGAAATCAAATTTCTTTTTATTTTTGGAAGTATAAATACCATTGCCAATGTAAAAGTACAGATTGGGCCCACCCCTGCAGGCATAAGTTGCACTTTCTTTTGCTAGTAGGACTCTTGCTTCTGCTAAATTCCCAAAAGGGTATTTTGGTCTACTGGAAAAATAGGGATGTGATGACAACTCAGAGATGGTGCCTTCAGTTCAGTATTGAGAACAGTAGGAAATGTATCTCTGGTTCTCCTACAGGTATTAGAACAACCAATTCCACAGGAACACTGGATCATTTGGTGTATTTGCAGATCTTCGCAGTTGTGAGGGAAAAATATGATTTCTTATACTTATATTATCTACTTCTTTTTTTGTCCACTGGGTACTCTTGGCTGGAGGCAAGTCTCAAGCACTAGCTCCCTTAGATTTTCTGTAAACACATATGGTTTTCATAGTGATATTTTAGAATGAGATCATCATAGCGGTAAAAGCATTGCACAAAATCTTCCTTGTCACTAAACATACCATAAAATGTAGATGATTTCAGAGCAGGCAAGCAATTAAAGGAAAAAATGGTGAGCTATTTTTAAACGTCTGGATTTTAATTTTATGTTTCTTTTCTGCTATTTTAGCAGCCAAGACTGGAAGGTAGCAATTGCAGTACTTGTTTCAATGGTGTGCTTTAAAACAGCTGGCAGTTGATTTTAACTGTAATTATTGGCTTCTTACCAGTACTTACAGCTGTATGGTTAAGACTGCTGCTTTGAACCTCATTTTTGGCATTTATCTATATTGTTATATTACTTTCCTAATTACCTTTTCATCAGTTTTATTTAGATCTTGCACTGAGATATAATTACTTGAAACCAAAAATTCTCTATGGATTGATTTCCATAAATTACAAATATGTTCTGTGTTATTTTACCAGACAAAAGGTCAACAAGCCAATTTTTTCCCCTACTAGGGAATGTGCTGTAGATCGGAAAATGACCCTCTGCAAAAAATGGCTTGGCTGTTGTAAATTTTGTCCTTTATTATAGGTAGAATAATGCTTTGACTGATTGTGGAAAAGAACTAAAAAAACCTGTCAAACAAAGCATTCAAAATTTTCTATAGTTCCTACTGGACATGCTGTGAATGACTAACCTTTGCAATAACTGGTGAAATAGGAGTTCTCACACAGTTATTTTGAGAGATCATTAGAACAGATTGATAATCCTCTTTTAAAATGTTTTAAATCTGCTCTGGTTATTAATCTGTTGTTATCTGCTGAAAGCTTGAATTCATTGGAAGGAAATCAGTCATGTGAGTGAGGAATTCAGGATCAGACCCTGTAGAGGTGGAAAATTATTTTGCTCTCAGCTGATTAAAATATCTTTGAGTACAAGGACTGGGTTGAGAGGATATGAGTTTAGAAAGAATAAATTTATTGTTCAGACACTGGAATGGGATTCAATTTCCCATTCTGTCACTCAGCACCTCAGTTCCTGAGCTCTCCTGCCGCTGAATAGATAATAGCACACATTCATCCCCACATTTAGTACGTGCATGTACCTTGCCATGCACAGTGTGTTGCTGATCTTGTCAGCTGAATGCATTGATATAAGTGACAACACTGATAGCAATAACAGTGGGGAAAAGGACTGACAGACCGAGTGAGGTGCAGAGCCTTGAGAGACAGAGGTCCACTCTAGCAGCTCGCTCCTTTCCTCTGTACCAGTAAGAGATGGGCAGCAATGTCGGAGGTGAATGAGGAGAGAGTGGGGATAGCCTGCGAAGGCTCACAAGGTGAGCATCTGTGTCTCTCCAGGGCCTAGGTGTGATGGAACACTGTGCAAACCAACAATCAGCTTCTTCTCCTTTAACAGGGCTTGACCTTCTTGTCCCTCCTGTGGTGAGCTAGGGCATCAAAGTCACAATGTCAAGACAAAATTATCATGTAGATCACAGACAGCTGAACAATAAGTCGTGGAGTTTCTTTTGTTAAAACGACTTTTTTTTTTTTTTTTCAATTTCAGATTAAAGTATATAACATAGTTTATGGGAGGATTCCTCCTGTTTCTCCCATCAGCACTTTGGCATTTTGAGGCTTCTTTTATTTTATAAAAAGCCCAAATGCTGATATAAAATTACAATATTAATTGGCATAATAGTTGGATGGTAGAAGTCTGTATCACTGGCAATCCTGTCTTCTTGCCTTCAGTTCTGAGCTCAGAGTCCTGCAGAGCAGATCAAAGTGCCAAAATGAGCCCAGTGGTAGAGCAGCTCCTAGTTGGAGTGCTTTAAAAACCTTGTCTTGCTCTGAATGACAACTGATAAAAATGTTTTCTCATGCCCCAGAAGCCTGACATTGTCAGAGGTCTAAAGGATGGTACTGTGTTAGTGTTATAGACCTGAGCTTGGCCCTGCAATTGCTGCTGTAACAAGCAAGCTGTGAGGCTGCCTGTGCCGCCTCTTTGTCTTCCTTGCTCTGGTGAATCTTTCATGTGCTTTTCTCCCTGATTTTCCTCCCTCCTCACTGCTTTACTAATTAAAATTCTAATCACTCTGACAGCCAGAGCTAGGAGGAAAAAAAAAAATCATTCTTCCATGCTGCAGAAGGTAATTTCAAGGTGTTTTAGCTGCCAAAGAAATGAATGGAAATTAGACAAAGAAACTGATTGTCAGAAGGGGGTGAGTTAGCTGCTGTGCCCCCTTCTACTGTAATAAAATATTAAACATCTAAAGGAAAAAAATAAAACAGGATTTGTCATAAGCTTTATTGCCATATATTTTGGGATAATATTACCTGATTTACCTTTCTAAATAAGGAAAGTTTTGTATGTGTTTATTAACATCAAAATAATTTACTTACCTTGTAGTGAATGTAATGTCAAACATTTACTTGGTTTGATGTGTGATTGCTGATGATATGTATTACCTGCTTTTGTGAGTAATGGTTTAGAATATTCATTGAAAATATACAGGAGCCTGCAGATACTTTTTTAAAATGATAAAGAGTTCTTGATGCAGTGTGGCATGGTTCAAGATGCAGATATTGTGATATTATAATTTATAAAAGGTAAAATATCATGTTGCTCAAATGTCACCAGTTGCTTTTTCAGGCATTTTCCTGGCTCAGTAGAGGTAATTTTTAGACCTACATATTTCTTCAAAATGCATGCTTTTGTAATGCAGTTTAATAACACATAGTTGTGTTAAGATTTAAAAAAAAAGGTTTCTATTGTGCAAATATATGGCTGAACAGGCCCATGTATACATGCTCACAAAAGAAGTATACAGACATAAAAGAGTGTGTGTATCTCTGCCATCACTGCTCCACCAGGTATATCTCACAACAGGGGTAAATTAAATGTGTCAAGAGTTTGTAGCAATTCAGCTCATAGAGACCCTGCACCAGCTTTTAGCTATTGCTCAGTCTAAATCCAAAGCTTACTGAGGTATCAGCAAATACATTGTTAATTTCTGTTGTTATCTTCTGTTTCAGTTCTCACAAGTGAGGAATTAGAAAGTTTTACAGAGAGTCAAATCTCATGGTATTTAGAACCAGAGCTTTTTAACATTTAAAACTTTTTCTCCAGCCTCAAGAAAGAAAGGGACAAGGGTGATGATCATACTTTGAGTGTTGGAACTGTATTGTGTTCTACTTGTGTCAGAACTGCTTTTGGACAATGAGGAAATGCTTCTGCAACTCCAGCCTTGCAATCAGAAGAGCTACAGAATTCTGTCTTTCTGCCTTGCATCTGTAGTTGCTTGCAAGGGTGAGTGTTTCAGGAAATGCATATTCTCTTCTTTATCATCCTCCCAACTTGTTCATAAACATACCATGACGGAATTGTAACACTTAGTTCTGTTATTTTGACAAGTCTTCAACAACTTTGCTGGAGGCCATCATTTGTCTTTCACTGACGGATGAAGAGGATCCTCTTCTCAAAGCTGTTTCCTTTTGCTTGTCATTCCCACAACTCCTTCATTTGTGGGAGATTTCAAAGCAAAAGAGGGTCCCAGTCCTGTCTTCAAAATGCTGACTATTGGATCTTTGCTTTCTGGAACAGATACTATGTGATGGAGGTAATGCATGCCTGCTCTAATCACTTTAGAAAAGCCCTCGTGAGACTCTTGTCCAAATCCAGCTAGTTCCACCTGAACAGTTCACTCAGCCAGATGAAATTTTGCCACAACTACATGGTTGAATGTATTCTTAATCAAGAAGTGGCAGTCATTGAATGTACAGCACACAGTGGGACTAAAAAAAGAAATGTTCTTCATTCTGTGCAACAAACCTCTTCTCTTTCTGAAAGTCTTTCATTTTCACTGGAATAATAATAAAAAAAAAAAGAAAATCATGTGCAATCCTTCATTCTCCCCAGTGGTGAAGTAAACCAAAAAGGTGGGAAATTCAAACCTTACAGAAATTTTTCCACATTAATTTACAAAATCATTTTTTCCTATTGTTCACCCTACTTGATTTTCCCTAACACAGCTTTTCAAAAAATGGACACAAACGTGTATAGAAGAGGAACCAGGAAGCCAAAAGTTTTGGTTATGCAAACTCACTTGTTTTCAAATGAAAGTGCTAATATTGACACAGGACTTAGTTTACTTGGAGGGTCAGTGATTCTGCTCTGCTCTTACGTGTAGGTTTTACAGAATGAATGTGTGCAGTTACCTTTGAAAATGTTATTTTAATAGTATGAATTAAAACTGTGTGGGAAGGGGTTTAGACCACGTCTTTATAAAGGACTCAACACTATAAGTTAATCAAAAATCTGTGAATGTGAGGCAGTGATGTGTCTTTAACTGAGAAAAGAAAGAAGACTGATTTTAAAAATTTACTGTGATAGTTTCAGAAAGGTGTTTGAGTAATCTGATTCGTGCATAATGAGTCAAAATTTTCATTTACATTATAAAAAAAACCAAGCATAACAGCCACTGAGCTGTGGTTAACTGATTGACCTCTGATATCACAGTTCCCACTTCTAACAATAGTTTCATGTTTGCCTCTGAAATAAAATTATAAATTCCATCTAAATAATGCTGGGGCTTATTATGCAAGAATAAGTTTTTAAGAGAATAATTATTTACCAGCATTATCTTCTTGGCACTCTCAGCAACATGATATGGGTGGTATGGGCAACTAATGTCAAGTACAAAATTTTATTGCTCTAGATCAGGTTCTTAGATGGTGTAAATCTGACATAGGTGTAGTTTTTATGTGTATATCAAATGAAGATCTGTTCTATTATATTTGTCTTATGAATACCAAGAACACAGTGTTCTAAACCTTTAAAGGATAGTTTTATGTTAAATATTAATTCAACAAAACTTATGAGAGATGTTTTGTCTTGGAAAAGATGGATTTAGGCTCACTGAATTCTTAATGCTCAAAGGTGAAAAAATAGCCCAGGAAAGCTGTAAAGAAAAAGTTCAAGAAGAAATCTGGAGAAACAGCAGAGAAACCTTTCAAAACTCTTGGTCAGCCTGGCATTTCCAATGAGATATAGTAGGTCTAGGGTTAATAAGGACCTCTGGAGGTCATGTTTCCCAGCCTGCTGCTCAGAGGTGGCAAAGACGAGGCAAGATAGGGCAAGTCAGTCATAGCCTTGTCTAGTGGAGCCTTGGAAGCTTCAAGAGTGGAGCTTTCACCCCCTCTCTGCCTTGAAACTCAGTCTGAGCTTATAACTCCCTTTCCTTCTAGGTGTGCTTGGCCAGGGCTTCCTCAGTCCCTTTGGCTGGGGACCTTTCATCTTTGCATAAAATAATTGGTCTTAGAGCTGGAAAGAGGAAATGGATCTCAGCAGTGGTGTCTGGGTCCTCAGTACAATGAGTGTTTAATTATTTATACATAAGGAGAGAACAGCTACACCATGGCTTGAAAGCCTGCTCCTCTTTGAATACCCTTGTGGTCTCTTGAAACAGAGAGATCTAAATACCTTCAGGTAGAGGTGAGATTGAACCTACACAGGACAAGAGCTCTAATCACTGAACTCTTAAGTAAAACAACCCTACTACTGTTCCCTCCCATTCTTGGAAATTATGTCATTTCATTGCTCTTGTTTTTCTTATGAACTGGGCAGAAATTATATGTTTCCCTGTGGGTAAAAAGTAATATGAGCATGAAGCTGCATGGAAGCAGTGGGAGCAGAGGAGTAGAGTTACAGGACAAACAACAAAGAAAAAAATAGTACATGAGCTTTATTTGAGTATATCAAATGCATATTCATTATTTTTCACTTGTTTGGCCACCCATCTGAAAAATCAATTATTTGCAGAGTCATAATCAGGGATACTTCCATATCCATGTCCTCATAAACAGTTGCATAATGAATATTTAAAATCTGACTTTTTAAATTTTTTGTGTGAGTTTGTTTCAGTATCTGAAATGATGGAGAAAGAAATCTATACATTTGTGTCAAGTCGCGGTTGCAAGGAAGGATTTTGGCAGCATTTAACACAGCAGTTTCTGAATTCACCTTCCCTTCATTTCCTTTCTCAGCAGCCAACAAAATGAGTTGACACAAGGCGAATGCCTGCCAAAGAACTTTAACAGGAGGCAGTTTTTAATTAACAGAGGCCAAAGAAGGTGATAACCCCAAGGGTAGCAAGAAGAAATTAACATGGAAAAGCAGTTCCACGCTTCTGTGGGTCCCAAAAGGCCATTCGTATTAGTGGTGTCTGTTCTGATTGAACCTTTTCCATGTCTTTTTATTGATTTCCTTGTCAGACTCTAACAAAAACACTGCTGGCCGTCAGTTGTTTGCTAGTGGTGGCAGTTTATGGCTCTAAACAGCTTCCTTGTAAAACATTCAGCATGGCAAGGTCTGTCACTGTGGTTAGCATTTCCCAGAAATGATTAATTTTCTTAGACCTAGAGTAAAACCCAAGAAAATTAAAGCCAAAGCCTGCTGAAATTAAAGAGGTTCAGTTAACAGTTTCTCTCCAAGTAACTATTTCATCCTATTAACTGTTTGCCTGGCTTAGGGTAAAATGTTTTAATTATTAACTTTTCTTTTAAAGTGAGATTTCAGAGCAGATAATCATGTTGTCCTTTTCGGAAAGAATTTAGCATATCTGGCACTTGTGGAAAGTATTTTTAAAAAAATAATATCCTGTGGATAAATATTTCACGTTTCTCTTCCTGGGATGAAAATGAATAATAAATAAAGCTTGTAAGAGCTTGAGGAAGAACCTGCCTAGCAAGCAAATATAAATAAGTAAAAAAAGAAATGTAATAAATAAATAAAAAGCTGACACCTTTACATGTATTCAACTAATGCCAAAAAGTTGGAGGACCATTCTTTACAACAGCTCAGGAAAATTTGTGCTTATTTTTATATCTTTCTGCTGCATAGTCAATTCCAGATAATAAAGAGCATAATTCAATAATATTTGAACAACTCTACAGAGGAGTTCCCAGTACTTCCATTCCTGCTTCTTAGAGACAGAAAAAGATTGTCGTTATACAAAAGGAAGAACTGTTCCTACTTTACTCTTCAGAGTTGGGGCCTAAATGTTGCTGTTCATTTCATTAACTGATTTATTCAAACAAAGTGTTATGCTATTCCACTTAAAAGACTGTCATTCTTAATCCTTCAGGCACATTAAGTGTTAGAGTACACAGACTCTGTCCTTGGAAAAGCATGCACAGCTGCCATTGATTTCAGTGGCAATGACACCTTTTTTCAGAGGTCAGCTTCATGAGCTTCAATAAGGTGAAGGTCTGAGTCTTGCACTTCCATCACAACAACCCCATGCAGAGCTACAGACTTGGGGCAGGGTGACTGGAAAGCTGACTAGCAGAAAAAGGCCTTGGGGTGCGGATTGACAGCAGCTGAACATGAGCCAGCAGTGTGCCCAGGTGTCTAAGAGGGCCAAAGACATCCTGGCCTGTATCAAAAAACAATGTGTCCAGCAGGACCAGGGCAGCCACCACACTTTTGTATTCAGCCCTGGTGAAGCCACACCTCAGGTGCTGTGTCCAGTTCTGAGCCCCTCACTACAAGAAATATATTGAGGTGCTGCAGTGTGTCCAGAGCAGGGCAATGGAGCTGGTGAAGAGGATGGAGCACAAGTCTTATAAGGAGCAGCTGAGGGAGTTTGGGGTGTTTAGTCCAGAGAAAAGAAGGCTCAAGGAAGACCTCATCACTCTCTACAACTACCTGAAAGGAGGTTGCAGTAAGGTGTGGGTCAGTCTCTTCTCACAGGCAATTAGCAACAGGATGACAGGACATCAAGCTCCAGCAGGGAAGGCTCAGTTCGAACATCTAGGAATAATTTCTTCACAGAAAGAGTGGTTAAATATTGGAATAGACTTCCTAGGGATGTGGTGAAGTCACCATCCTTGGAAGTGTCCAAGAAACAACTGGATGTGGCAGGTAGTGTAATGGTTTAGTTGACATGGTGGTGTTTTCTCAAAGGTTGGACTCTATGGTCTTGGACGTCTTTTCCAACCTTAATAATTCTATGATTCTATGGCCTTCAACACATTCTCAGAACTGGTGTAATCAAGGTATCTATTTTAACTTTTACAATTTGTAATTCAGCCTCAGTACTATTATAGAAGAACTTTCTGCAAATCATCTGACTTGAACAGTGTCACTAACCGCCAACTTTCATTAAATTGACTATTACTACCATCACTGTTAATATTGGTATTGTTTGTACTATGATCCAGAAAGCATAGCTCAGAAATGGACTAAGAGCTGTTGCTTATCTCACAGAATTAATTAATTGTGCTTTTAAATACAGTATCCTTTGCTTGCTCCTTTTGAAGGTATTTTTATCCTCTCAGAAGAGGTCATCCAAGGTACATGGTGTCACTGACACTTGGCTCGCTGAGACTAAAATGGCTAGGTTATACAGCTGTGTAACAAGGGCTATTTGTTTAATTATTTATTTGTTTTATTTTTAGGAGGAGTGCCAATTGGCATTAAACAATAGGAGCTATGGTAACAAATAAGCCTCCTGCAGAGAGAGAAACTTAAAATATAGTGTCCATTGTACGTTGGAACCTGTGAGACTTCATAGCTACTGTTTGTTGTTTGGCAGCACATATTCTCAGAGATAACCACCTCAGCCCAGAGAAAAGAGAGCTGTTGAGCTGTTGATGTGTTTGATTTATTTTTTTTTTTTAAAGTCTTTTCTAGTTTCCAAATAGAAACCCTACATAGTTTCTACATTAAAAAAAAAAAAAAAGAAAAAAAAAAGAAAAAAGAGCCATAATGCATCTAGGCTGGCAGTGTTTGTTATTATCTCTGTATGTCACTATTTAAATCAAGACAATGAACACTGAGTAAACATTAATCTCCTCTTGTCCCCTCCTTAAAACAAATCTCAGAGAAAATACTGACAAATGATATTTTAATTGGTTTGACCTCTAAAGTGATTAAATAATTATGAAACCTCTTCTCTTTAACAGCTAGTTGACGTACTTTATATTCTTTCCTCAAAGAGTAGCCATTTACAACTACTAGCAGTTGTGATTGATTTTCCATATCAGATATATTGTTATGGTCTATTGCTTCCATAGCAAACCTATAACATCTGTCTTCAAACTCAGGCTGCAATCCTGCACTACTCTGTGTTACTTTATGCAACCACATCCCTCCATTACAAGTATGAGTGGATTAATATTGATTTTTCCCTCTTGTTCAAGACGGAAGGTCCATCTTAACAGCAATAAATTACACCGCTGAAACATGGGAACCCTTGGTCCTTCTTGGTCTTCATGCCCAGGATTATTACTTTGCCTTGAAACCAATTGCTGATGTTTTTAACCCATTACAAGGCTGAAATTGAAAGTTGTGCTCAGGTTTAAATACTTGTTTGGCTTATGTTGACAATAGCAATTCACAGTCCCTCATTCTAATAACAGCTCTTAACTCTAATCACAAGTTGGTAAGAGTGATCTACCACAGTTTGCACACAGACAGGCTTGGAAATAAAACAGGAAAGAATAGCGCTGGGGCAGGATTGCCTAGCAGTGAGAACAGACCACTTGCTCAGAAACAAAGTTTAACGAGGGCAGCACCAGAGAGGGTAACAAAGCAATCCTGAGCACAAGAAACAGCACTGCTGAACGCATGAGGATTCACTGAATTAATAACGAACCTTTTATGAATGGTGATCAGGTGAATGTCTGTTAGGATTCGGTTATTAAAATTATTAGAAATGCTTCTGCCTGAATTAAGGTACAAATGAGACCAGATGCTGAAATCAATAGTATGGGTTTTATTTAATGGTAAACGTAAGGCAGAGAAAGAGATTGAAATAAATAGCGAAAAGGAGAGGGGGGAAGAGAGAAAGTGACAGAGATTAAAATAGAAAGCTTGCCCACGACTGGGGAACCCAGAGGTGTCCTGTTGGTCCAGTTCTTCTGGTCTTGGTGGTGAGAGTCTCACAAAACATAGAGTCCAGTGGACTAATATATGTTCAGGAGATGCTCAGGCACCTCCCCTGGGGCAGGGTCACGGGAAGCTTGGCAGTCTCTTACCACAAGCTCTGGATTCGCATCACTTGGATCACGTGCAGTCCTCTGGAGGTGGAAGGCCTCAGGAATGAGTCGGAGGGATGCTTTGGGGGTCTTTGATGGTTTATGAGCCCTTCTCAGCTGCCTCTCCTGTGAATATCCCATGTATATGTGGTCTTCCCAGAGCAGGAGGGTTTACTACTTCGGTTAGGTGTGGAGAGATTTCACCATTACACGCCCAAACCCCTCTTCTCCACCACTCCCTGAGCCTTTTTTACTTCTTCTCAGACCCGAGCTGATTAGACAATATTCTTATCTCGTGTCATCAGTCACAGTCAAAATTGGAGTCAGAAGGCTTTGGCAGAGGGTATATGGGATGGGACACCTTGGTGGTTGCAGACAGGCAGTTGCTTCCTTATAGTTTGCAAAAAATCTTTCTATGATTTTGACAATGTTTAAGATGTTACCAGCATTTCAGTCCACCACAATGTCACGCATGATACTGCTTTCAAGTCCCCATAAACTGGTGCAACTTTTCAGTTTATTTTTTCAGCCTTATTTGACTGATGAAAGGACATTAAAATCCATTATCAGATCTAAAACTTGAAATGGGGAACAAATTTGCAGGACATTGGTTGTTAAGTATAGACATCTTTATGACTACTGCTTGATTTCACCTGAAATGCCTGATAACCTCATGGTGTTTGTTCTGCATGCTTGGTGTTTTGCTGCTGTGGCACTGTCTGGTCACTCTTGTGCTTTTAGGCAATGTTTCATTAATATGAGGCTTATTTTGTTGTGTTTTTCTGGTTCATTTGAAGTATTTTTGCAGCTGGAAAGATATTTTTGATATCCTGCTAACAGATATAGGCCTTCTAGTCTGACAGAGGCATGAATGTCATGCTTGAAATAATAATATATGGGCCTAAATATAGATGTGGAAGGGAGAAAATCTACCTGGGAAAGGATACAACTGCAGGGATGCCATAACAACCAAGATCACTGAGGGGAAAAAAGCTGCAGAGCCAGTGGTTCCCTTTGACCCTGGATTACCACAGCAGTGACACCAGTGGGTGGACAATGCTGATGGTTACATCACCTTTTCCCACACAGACAGCTCACCATGGGCCTGAAGTGACTACTTCTTTTTCCTGTTCCAGCAGCAGTTTCAGCAGTTCTATGTAATCCAGCTAACATTTGAACAGGTCTTCATGTACTACAATAGTTTTTCTAACCCAGCAGCCAATTTATAAATGTGTTGAGTAGTTGTGTGGTTGCATTTCTAGAGTAGCTGAAGGCATTACTGGTTTCATTAGTTGATACAAAATATAAAAATAAGGATAAAATTTGTTATAATCTAAGGAAAAAAAAGCCAGTGCACACACTTCCAATCTAAAAATATATTTTTTGTTCTTTTTACTGGGCTCCTTTTTTTTTTTTTTTAAGCACATACAAAATTCTTTATTAACCATCAATTGCATGTGGTCAGCATAAAAATCACAGCTAGATTATAGCTTTTCTCAGGCTTCAGGTTTTGCTGATGGTTCAGCACTTCTGCATATTTATGCCGTTTTTTTTCTGGTAGCATTTGCTTTTTGCAATATGCAAAGTATTAACTATGGAAGGACTTGGCCAGGTATTACTTAATAAATTGAAATTCTACCAGATAAAATAGTGATAAAACCAGCAGAACAAAAATTATCTTGCCAGTTATGTCTTTTACAGAACATACAAACATAACTGTATGGAACAGTTATAGTTTTAGAAGACTACAGCTGTAACTTGGAAGGGTCTTCTCATCAGGAAACATTGACTAGAACTGATCAATATCTTTTAGAAATGTCTCTGGTAAAATATGAACAACAGAGTTAACAATCTTTATTCAAAATACAGACTGGAAATCTAATTCAAAATATTTTCAAACGTATATTTAATATATTTGCAACTTATCTGCTAGAAGAAAATCTCTCCACCATACATGAGATGAGGACATATGTAGATACAGTTTTTCTCCAATAATAGCATTCCTACATTCTTAGGAATATAGGATATATTCTTATATCTTATATAATATCTGATATTTTTAGGATTAAAAAAAGAAACAAAATTGCATATAAAGTACTGAAAGTACTACAGTAATAACTTTTAAAACAAAAAAGAGTCTGTGGCAATTTTAAATATCTCAAAAATCTTGTGTAAGCATACCTGCAGCTTTTCTGAAGACAGTCCTGAAACTTTATATTTTCTTGAAGATTTTCTAAGTAGTTAGGTATCTTAGATAGAAATCTTTGCACTAAGTGGAGAGAAAAATGCTTTCGGAGTGGGCTCAGAGTTCAACCAACAAAACGTGTTCATGAGGTTAGAACATATTGCCTCGGTTATCTCCGAATTCATTGGTAGATGGGAAAAGGAAGGAGTAAATGAAGGAAATCTACCGCCAGTGTGAATGGAGCATGCATTTCTTTTTCTGTTTTAGGGAACGTGGTAGCTGAAATGTTTTGTAAACAAAATTACTGTATATAAAGCTGCCATAGTTTGAATACTACTAATATAGTAAATGTTTAAGTTACACTCCCATGCAAGCAAATTTTACAACAGTTTTTTTATGTGTTTAGACTCTGATTTTATTCACAAATTATTTGCAAATGAGTTTTTTAGTCATTTGCTGTTTGGAATTTTTTTACAGTGTTTTGTGTGAAGTAACTTCATTCTTTGTATCTCATGAGGATTTTTGACTGGTAGCAACTATTTGTATATTCATATTTGTCCTGTGATACGCAAACTGCACAGGTGGCTACCCTTATGTCCTAGTATCCTATCCTAATCTTCTGAGCTACCTAGGGATATAATTGCTTTCACTTTTCTCAGTAAAAGGTTAGAAATATTTTTTCTTTGTTATTCTTCTTCTTTTTTTTTTTCTTTTTTTTTTTTTTTTGGTTGTTGTTAATAAACATATTTTCATGG
>JAYRBT010000093.1:16885964-16919426 GCA_036023395.1 Myiotriccus ornatus
AAAAAATGGAAGAGAAGGTTGTGGTGCAGAAATAAAATGGAAGAGCCAGCGCAGCAGCCCACCCTGTTGGGCCTGAGCGTGCGCCCCCCACCCTGGGCCAAGTCTCACCTGGGCAAGGGGGGCCCAGGCCCCCCTTCTCTCCTGTAACAGAGTAGGGGAAAAAAAACTTAAGAGAAGGATTGCTTGGACAAGAAATACTGCAGAAGGAATTCCAGGCAGAAAGAGAGACAATGGAGCATCCAAGGTCAAAGCTGACAGTCAGAGAAGAGAGAAACCGTGAAGGGGGGGAACTCTTTCTCTCCTCCTGCCTCTCTCTCTCCCTTCAACAGGGAAGAGACTGAAAACTAAAAAATCCCTGCCATCTGTGGAAGATTGCTGGGGAACAGAAATCCCCCTCTGCAGCTCATGAAGGAGCTCACGCCAAAGCAGAGTGCATAAGGAAGATGTGACTCCATGGGAGGCCTAAAATAAAACAGAGTCCTGCTGGAGACCTGTGGCCCATGGAGAGAGAGAGACCTACGCTGGAGCGAGATCGCTCGGATAGGACCTTATGATACCAGTGGGGTATCCATGCTGGTGCAGCTGAATTTGTGACCCTAAGGGACAGCAGAGAATGGAAGAACTGTTGCCAGAAAGGTAGACTCACGCTAGAGAGGTCCATCAAAGACTGTCTCTCGTGAAGCGAGACCCCACAGGAAACAAGGGTGGACTCAAAAGCCATTATCCCTTGTGATCCTGTGAAGATCCATGGTAGGCAAGTGTCTCCTTGCAGTCCATGGAAGATCCCCACAGGACCTGGGTGAGCCTCTTGTCTTAGCCCGGGAGGGGGTAGGCACAGCTCTGAGGTTGACATAGAAGAGAGAGAGAAAGAGAAACAGTTCCAACTGCAACGAATCGGAGTTGTTGTCCTAGAGATAATAGAAGAAGAACTTCTGAGTGCTGCAAAGTTATTTGAAAGACGTGTAGCTCCAGAAATGGAAAAGAGACTGCTTCTCCTCCTGAACTGATACAATGGGGGAGGGATATTTTTTGTAAATACATAGCACTTTTGCCTAGTTAGAATTGTTGTAGATATAGTTCTTTAGTTTTTTATCTTACTAGTAATAAATCCTAATATTATTCTCCTCAACCAGATCTCTTTTGTCTGCATAAACCTTTTCTCAACTTATAGCAATTGTGTGTGGGGGGGAGAGAAATTAGCCCAGAGCAAACCCGTGACATCAATTTAAAATAAAAAGGGATCCTTCATGATTACCTCTATTTTTTCTGTGCTAAAAAAGCCCAACAGATTACATGGATGAAATATAATCTAATTTACAGTGATTTAATAGCGTGAAGGGTTGTATGATAGCTGACAATCTGTATAGATTGTTTGCATGTTATACAAACACGATTTCAAACCTACTGAAAGGATATGCATGTGTGCGTTAATGTATCTATTTACTGCAAAGGGAGAATCTGTTTTCCTCCAGATTATGCTTGTCTCTTGTGAAAGGAATCCTCATTTATTAGTGGAATTAACAAAGACCACGTATCAAGTGATTGTTTCTACCTTTGAAGTAATTTCATTTTGTTACTATATAAATATATATATATATGCACACACTTCAGCTACATTTTGACTTAATGAAGAGCTTAATAAAAATCAGCATTCATAGCTCCTGTGTAGGCAGTTAAATTAGCTAATGCACAAACTGAGCTCTTATGTATTATGCAAAAGATTAGTTCTAACATTTGCATAATGTGCTACAAATGACCTACTGTTTCAAGCAGTAGAAGCTTGGTTAAAAGTGGGTTGAAAGCCGAAGTGACGTCAATAAAGTAATTACTCCTAGATTGGCACATCTCATTCATTGTTAAAAGTTCAAGCCCCTGTAGTGCTGAGAGAACAGCTGAAAGACACTGAAAGCAGGTTAAAGCAAAAATAATGCAACAGTAGTCAACAGGAAGAACACAGAATGATCAGTGTGACTTGGATGACAGGGGCTCTTAGCTCTTCAGCATCTGATCCAAAATTCCATTGAAATGAAAAGCAGTCTTTGTGCTTTCTTAAAGGGTGTTATTAGTCTGAACCACAAACTGCAGATCTGAGTTATGAGATGTACTAATATCAGTGTCATTTCTGAGGGGAAGGGGGGAAGTATTCTTTCCTTACAAATATTTAAATAATTACATGGTAAATTTGCTACATGAGAAACAGCGTCTGAATTTACATAATGAATTTGATCACATCTGGAGGTGGCACAGAGAGTGGATTGATGCCATGTAGGAAAAAGTCCTGTGAAAACAGTCCCACAAAATGTTGTCTTGCTACAGTGAACAGCTTACAAGAACAATAGGTCCATGGCACTAACACTAGTCAGTATGGATTGTCTGAATCAGCATTAGCCCTTAAATTCTCTAGCTATCTCCCGTTAGGCAGCCTGTAGGCATTTCAGTCCCTTTGAAGTCCTGGAGGACAAAACCCCTCGAATTGGTGCTATTAAAGGACACTATTAACTTGCTCCCACAGAAAAAGATTAAATGGATGCTAGAATTGTTAACTGCATATTGTCTGAGACATGTGAACACAGCAATTAAAAGAAATACATACTACCAATTATTGTGCAACAGGCTTCCCTCAGTCAAATGCTGGAAGAAGCACAAAGGAATCTTATGTTGCATATTGGGCAGGCATACAGGTACCTAATTAATTTATTGTATTTTAATCTAATTTTTACATGGTTGCTTGATAAAATTTAAGAAGAAATCAATCAATACACAAAGCATTATTGTTTTTCTTAATTATTCGTATTGAAGAAAAAAAGCCTGAAGCAGTCAGTTTTTTCTTAAGGGCAAGAAGAGTTTGCAATTCAAATAATTTTTGACTGATACCATCTTAAATTATGGTTTTCTCAGGATAGAATAAGGTCTAGTTCACTTTCTAGTTAGCTACAGAAGGTGAATTTCAGTATTGCCAATTTGTACAGCTTGTTAGTACGGCCCTTGTAGTGTCTGACTGTTCCAGTGAAGCCTCAGGCTCCAGTGTTGTGTGAAAACATTAGCAAAAGAAATTAATAGACCTTCAGGTAACAGAAAAGAAGATTTAAAAAACAGGCATGTTTGAAGAACTGGAAAAAGAAATAATTTTTGAGGCTGGGGACAGAAAGAATGGTTGACCAGCAGTGGGGAGGGGAGGATTACAGCATCCAGAGGAAAGTCTGTCTTGGGGTGTCCATGCCCCAGCCACAGGGGAAGTTGTGTCCTTTCCTTTGCCCTTATACCAGCACTCACAATGGGCCATGCATTTCCACTGCAAGCCTGGTTTTGTTTGGGAAGGCTTGAAGCCTTGAGCTGTTAGGGGTCCATGCATCCTCCATAATAGGAGCTGCACCCCTGCATGGTCACCCAGGGAACCTGCAAGCTCCATTCAATACTAGCACTTGTTCCTACTCTGACTTCTGCTGATTCCTTCCAATGCTGCTCAAATGTTTCACTTTTAAACAGAAGTCCTGTGTCGCTCGAGAAGAAACAGGAGAATGAGGACCCCTTTCATTCCATAAGACAAAGCAGATGTAATAAAGGACTGGCAGCTTTCAGTGCTGAGCTGCCTGCCACTCTATCAGGAAAGAGATCACCAGCTTGAATGTTTGGTTAAAAATTGTTTTTGAAGAAAGAATTAAGAAATTGAAAATTGTATACTTCATTTAAAAATTATATATTTTCAATGCTTTGTTCATCATGGGGGACTAGTAAGAAAGCAAGTAGGGAATCTATGATGCTAACTGTTTTCAGATACTTGGTAACAGCCACAGGCTCAGTGGACTGAAATCAGGTAATTTTTATCAATCAGGTAAAGTCTCATTGTTTCACTGGGAAGCAGTGTTTGCCACTTTCTTTGTGACAGGCAGTGTTCTGTCTTAATTAGTGATATCATTTCTACTTTACCTAAAATAGCTGAAGGGTTCTCCTGGGATCTATTCTTGGATACAATTTTGTTTAATTTTATTATTAATAGTAATAATTTTTTCTTGCTTGGATTATTATCTGTATGCCAATGATTCTATTATTTAAACAAATAATTATTACACATTACAATTCCATTTACTGCATGACAATAACAAATCATAGTTACAGCTTGTTCAAAGTAAATTAGTTTTAAAACACTAATAAAATTAATTGCAAGATGCTTGATTGGAAAATAGAACCGGTTAAAACAGGAGCTCTTTATCATGGTCTTTGATAGTGTATTACTCACTGGAATAAAACTACCAGCTTGAAATATCTTGGTGCTTGTTAGAAAACAAAGAGTAATTGAAACTTGGTTGCTAAGAGACATTATTTCTCATTGTTGACAATCATGATTTTTTTTGATTGCTGCTTCTATTGTTGTTCATTACACAAGCTAAATGTTTTCATATAACACTGTGAAAACATGCTTTGGATTCCAATTGTTCTATGAGATACCACTGGCTCTGTTTAAAAAGCTTTCAGTCAGGATGGTATGCTCTTGGAAGAGTGGTGGTATGGGATTTTCTGTGGTAGATGTACATTTTTGGAATGCCAAAGAAGCATGAATGGAAGGTGCAACTGCAGCCCAAGGTTAGCAGTGCTAGTGTTCTCTCATATATTGTAGGTGGAAAAATTTGTTGCAATACTTGCTTGATATTTAAATGTCTTAGCAGAACCAAATATCCTTTTCAGATACTAACACTGGCTTTTGAGGAAGCAATTTTAGCAATCTGAAAAGGGGTTTTATTTTTAAAGATGTAATACTCAATACTTTTAGTAAGCTAAATCTCACAGAAGTGGCTTTATTTCACCTCAAATCGTTAATTAAAGTCTTTAAAAAATGTGGACAGCTTCTGGAAGAGAATTCTTTAGCGAAAGTCAGAGTTCTTCGATTACTGATGCAGGCAGCCACCTATAATTTTTTCCCCAAGCAATTTTGTTTGATCAGGTCATGTAGCTGGCAGATTCTATTCCGAAATTTTTGTGATTTATGCAAAGGATGAAAAAACTCACACTAGTTGACTATTTTGACCCATTAAATAGGCAATTTTGTTTTAGGTCAAAACTGTGGTCTGTGGAAATTAGTTAAAAATTCAAAAGAGAGAAAAACAAAAAAAACCCACAATTTCTAGATTTTCAGGGGTTTTAAGTTTAATTTTTAAGTATAATTTTTTTAAGTTTAAATGTATGCAATGTCTTTGAAATTACATAAAATTTAATGCATGTATATTCTAATTCTGACAGAAAACACTAGGAACAGAAGAAGGACTTGGAATAAAGACTTGTACTATGAACTAGAAGAGTCAGTGAGGGTTTTTCATTCTCCAGGAGATGCATGATTTTCTTTGCAGAGAGCTCTGACCATTTTCCCTGGCCTACTGAGGTGTCTTTTAGCTATTAAATTCTTCACGATGGCTGAGTGTTGCCTATATCTCTAAGAGCAAAGAGTCCACAAGTGCAGAAAGTACACACTGCAACAATTTACATGACAGGATTGGTTTACATAGCAATTTACAGCATAAATGTTCAGACTGGAAATGTAGGCTTTGAAGAAATGCCAACTACAGTTTAAGGAGGAAGGAGGTATTACCAATTTTGTTTTGACTACAGATTTAGATCAGGAGTTATACTCCTGTGTGTTTGTGAAGAACCCTGAAAAATTAAGGCAGAGTCTGTTTGATGCTACAGAGCACAGCTGTTATATACATCAGACCTTGTGATGTGAATAGAATGGTGTGGCTTCTAGTAGAAAAAGACATTAAATTCATGTCTGTATATGTGTGTGTGTGTATGTGTATATGTGCACAATTATTAATTTCACATGGAAAGTCATTGTGGCAAAAAACATTGCCAGTGTTAGTCTTCTAAAGACTGAATTCCCATGCTGAAAGATTTGAGGTTATCTTTCACATAATTTCCACATTTTGCGATTTTTTTTAAATTTAAATAAATTATCTGAAAAGCACGTTATTTTTATTCATTTAGACAGGGATAGCTTCTACTTCGTGAAACTGCTGGGAAGTGAGGTTTGTATTTATTGTGTAGAAGAGGAATATGTGGAAGGGCATCAGATTTCTTTAATTTTGCTCTGAAAGGGAGATAACTTTTGTGATGTACTGGAAAAAATGTATCCTTTTTGTGTTTCCATGTGTATCAAATATATGCTGATGTTGATAAAATCTGTTTTCCTAATGAATGTTTTGCTTTTGTATATCATTTGCCTTAGTATTCTTTTGTTCTTTTGTTTTAAGTTCCTATTAATTGACTTGCTGTTTAGGTACTAAACTAATTCTTGGTTTCTAGTTTCTAATCTGATTACTGATTACAGAGTTCCTGTTTGAGAGAATGATGGTGGTTTTGTAAATGCAATGCAGCTACCACTCTTTTTGAGTACAGCAAGAAAGGACTGAATGTCAGACAAATTCCTAGGGAAATATTTTAAGAGAGTGGGGTTAAAATCATAGAAACCTATAGCTGGGAAGCACTGAAATCAGGGTTCATCCAGCAGTTAGGGCAAAATTTTGGAGTTTATGTATTGAAGTCAACCAGACTGGACCTCTCTTGAGAATCTCTCAGGTTTTCAATCTATATATTCTGTATGCATCGTATGGATTTGCACCCTACAGGAGCCAAGCTATAAATTCTGCAGTCTGTTGTCTGTGTGGAATTACAGAGTGTGTGGTGACCTAGTCTTCTGGCATTTTACTCATTCAAGAAGAGAAAGTGTATACGTAAAATCTATTCACCGAGTAACAATGAGAAGGGACTGTCTGTGTACAGAAAGCAGATTAGACTGAGGTCGGTGACTTTATGACAGCTATCCCAGCAAGTTTTATCTAAAAGGCAAAATGCCAGAGGTTTAGTGCTTTTGAAAATAGTGCTTTGTAAAGCCTGTGTTGTATGAAGAACAAAGTATAAGAACAGCAGTGACAGCAAAGAGCAATTTTAATTTCTTTAAATGTTCACTCTTTCCATAATAGTCCCCGAGTCACATCATCCTCACAAGCATTACTGGAGTCTCACAGTAGGACATTCACTCTGGAGTCACATGTGGACTGCCATCCACTTAGGAATTCAGTTACATAAAAGGCAACGTGCTGAAGGAAGGCAGTTTGGACAAAAAGAGAGAAAGGCTTGAGATGGATTCAATAAAACCATTGTCTTCTGCACAGGTAAGCTTGCCCTAGGTACTAAGTGTCACTGAGCCAAACCAAAGATCACTGACATCGGTATGTTTCATCCATACTGTAAGAAGGATTGTAAAACAAGATGCCTAGTAGATGTGATGTAATGGGAGAAGTCAGTGTAAAGAGAAGAGTGCAGGACACATTTTATTGAGCTATGCCACATGTTTTGTGGAAGCTGGTATCTACACCAATACCTGACCTACCTAACATTTCATCTGTCTGTGTCCAGGTATTTGTTCCCCAGACATGGCAGTTGTAGGTGGGTGAACAGGTGCAACTGTGATGTGGGTAATTTCTGTATTGTGTTCATAGTCGTATTTTGCTGTCTATGAGGCCAGTATTGATGCCTACATTCCTAGTTTATTTCAGAAATGATCCCATCAAAATCAATGAGCATATTGGCGGAATTCAAGGGAAGGGGATATGGTGTCATATCAGTTGAGAAGTGTGTATGACAATTCACTTAGTCACGAAAAAAGGACCAAGGACACTCAAAGCTGCTACTGCTACCTGAAACAAGTAGGAGAGAAATTTCTGTCTTTTACATGAAATAAAGAAGGGTTTTACTGTCTAGACCCTCATCCACTTATGGTGCTGGACATTATAGTATCTGTGGTCACTTGATTACATTTACTGCATTTTCTAATTAGTCATTACACATCCACTCCTGTAAACGTCTTTACACTTTTCTGGGAGGTGGTGATATGACATGTCTGAGGATCTCTCACCCTCCCATTGCTATGTTGAATGGCCTCTCAGTTCTGGTTTGAAAAGACAGATAATCCTCCATCAAGCCTCATTAAAAGAAAAATCCCAGACCTCTTAAAAAAACCAAAACAAACCAAAACCCAAAAAAACAACTCTCAGGGTTTTAAGTTTGGGACTGGTGCAGAGCATGGTTTAGAGTAGCCTGAAGGTCTTGCAGTATTTATGTGTATTTTATTCTGTGTATGCACAAAGCCCCTGTCATTCTGTGTCAAGAGAATGAAATGTTTGAGTGCTATGAAATATGAGACAATGTTCTGCTGGCAATGTTTGCGCCCCTGTGTTCTGAGTGCAAAGTAGATTTGGCATGCTGCCAGCCCAGACGGGTAATGTTTTATTCCTCCATTATAATAATATAAGCACCCATGAATGGCGGAAGGTAAAAAATTGTAACATTTCCAGTTCTTGAGACATAGTTTTGAGTTTCGTGCTTTTTTACTTTTTATGATGCCAAAAGTTAAAAACTTGACCTTTATTTAAGAAAATTTTTAAACTTTATTACTGCAGAGAGGTGCTTGAAAACAGATGCAGAAACAGGCATGAACAGTATGTTCAGATCTCTTTCAGACTGTATACAATGCAACATCATTTAACAATATAATTAATTTAGGATTAACCATTTGTCCAATGGATAAAATACTTCTTTGGGTTTATTTTTTTGTGATGGATGTCTGTAGTGCATAAACTATAAGGCTTAGATAATTAATTATTTTATGCATTTTTATTTTAATTTTTCTATATTTCTACCACATTTCTGTTTCTGCCATAGTTCCATACTCAGTGTTTGTTTCAGATCACTCAGTTGGGTTTCAATCAGTCCAGAAAATCCTTCTGCATATGTTTAAAGTTAAGGTATATGTGCATGTATTTAATTAACAGGTGTGGAGATATTACTTGATGTGAGTAAAGAGTACAGAAGCTGTGTATTACCTACCAGTTATGCCTTATGCCTCTGACACAAATTAGTCATTCAAATTGTGGAAGTCAGAACCTCACAATACCTCAAAGTCAAACGTTGAGGGAGTCAGAAACTGTGGGAGGTACAATATTTGTAATGCTCCGAGCTTCCACGGTTTCTATTTTCACATAAATAATTTTTGGATACTGTCTGTGTTTTGAGTTTCAGATGTTTCAATGTGGCTGTAACTTTTCATTTGCACACGATGGTTTTCCAGGGGAATATAATTGATTTATTCCCCTTTGCAATGTTCTATATTTTATACTTGATTCAGCTGCCGGTCTTTCTTCCTCCACTCCAATAAATTCTTTATTGCAGAATTATTTTTTCAGAAGCTTCCAGATTTATTGTTTCTGTTTTAAGGAAATGCATAAAACAATAATTGGTGAAGGCATTACTGCTTTCAGTTTACAATGCTACTAACTAGAATGGCATTCATTTTACTGATAAATGTGAGCTAAACTAGAAATTCAGAATAAAGAAGAGAAAAAGATTTTTAAATGCCCCACACTGTAGCTTGTCAATGGAGAATTTTTAGCAGTCAGGGCTTCTACCTTTAGTGAATAAGTGCCTTGTGTTAAAAGGGCAAGAACAAAAACCTCCCTCAGCTGTCAATATTCAGGCAATTGATCGTCTCATTTTATTTAATCTCACCAGCCACTTCCTTTCCTTTCCCCTCCCTTCCCTCTGTTTCTTTTCCCTTCCCCCATTCTACTCAGGGAAACTAAATGTTCCTGCTGCCAACATGGCTTAGTGTAAGTGTAATATTACATGAATCAAAGGCCCTTTAAGGCCGTGATATAGACTGGTAATTTATTACTGAATAACAGAGGCTTTTTTGAAATTTCCTTTAGTTCAGGCAGATCACTATGAATTAACTAGGCAAGAGGGCAGCAGGTGCTCTCATTAAATTTACAGTCAATGGCAGCAGACAGGGAAGCATTTACAGAAAGAATATGCAGCTGTGCTGACACATGTAATTGCAACCATCCACCAACACACAAGATGTGCAAGGGTTGCCACAGACTTTCGGTCACTGTGCTTGAGCTGTGCTGGCACACAAGGACCAGCACATATTGTGCTTATGACCAGCTTCCTAAAACAGCAAATTGGTCTTACTAGACCTCCAAATATTGTGTGAGAAACAAATGAACTACCGGCAGGGCTGGGCTTAGTCGAACATCCCAGCTGAAGCGACCTTGAACTTCAGAGAAGTTCACAGCCTGATTGCAGCTTTGTGGTTTTGGCATTTCTCCACTTACCCTTTAATGAGTCTGTGAAATAACAGCTTCAACAGATCTCTGCTTGATCTATGTTCTTGGCTTAGTTTCTTCAGCCATCAGATAGTGTTTTGTGTATAACTGGTGATTGAACTAATGAAATGACATTTTTTGCAGAACTAAACTATATTTTCCTTAAAGTAAAGGAAATTCCATGCAAAGCTGCTCAACAACAATATCTTCTCAGTTTACCTTTGTAATTGTTTATAGCAAAGAATAATGTAGAAATGCTTATTTTGCATCCCAAACATTCCTTGGGGAAACATTTATGGATTAAACTCTTGACGTTGATCCAGAGATCCTTTGAGTCAAGACTTCCTTTGACTTCAGTGAGATTTTATATCAGGCCTTTAAAACCCAGGTTTAGCTTTAAATGTATGTCCTTTGTTATCATTACTTTTCATGAAAGTTGCATGTCTAAAGGCATTACACTGAACAGTCTTATACCTTGTTATCTAAGTTCAAAACAATCCTTAAGTGCATATACACTGGAGTCAAAATACATTGTACTTTGTGTATTGTTATGCAGCATATGGTGTTTGTATACTGCACACTGCCTTTTTTTTTTCAAGTTTCTTTAAAAAATATTTTAACTAAAAGAAACTGACAAAAACTTAGTTTAGTTGAATAGAGAAAATCTAAATTGTGTAATTCACCATGTATATTTCCAGACTTCCTTCCTTCCATCCCTCCTTCCTTTCTTCCTTCCTCTCTCTTCTTTACTTTCCCTTCTTTCCTTTCTTTCTTATTTCCTTCCATCTTTCCTTCCTTCCTTCCTATCATGAAATAAAGTATTAGTCTAAGTTTTTAGTTTCTTTTAATCTTAAAAAAACCATGATTCATATTGCATTTTTAATATGTCTGGCCCTTAAAGCAAATAAAGGGAAACATTGTCACAATCCTTCAAAATTCTTCCTATGTATAGAAGTTCCTTTTAGGCTTACAAATCACCAAAGACAAATATAGTCATCTATACAAATTTTGAGGAAGAAGTTTCCTCTCTCTTGCTTTGTATTTACTGTTTCCCTGGGTTCATAAAACAGTCTGATTCTACAGAGCTATTAACAAACTACATCACTTTTAATAGAGCCATTTATCTGCTTTTGAGAAGCTTAGCATGCAATCCCTGGAGACATTTCTCAGCTAATAAGAATAAAATGAATGCTACTTGAGCACCTGTAATCAAATTACTTTTTATTCCCTAAACCCTTGACAGACTCTGTAAGTCTTGTAGTTTCCTAGGTGGGCATTTAACATACCCTGGTAGAGTAGAGCTGTTTTTTTTCCTCTATTCTCTTACATTTTCCTCATTCACCAGCCATCATTGCTTGAGAGAAAAGCACAACCAACCAACTAACCAGAAGACTCCCCTCATGGTGAAAATTCCAGCATTTTGCAGGGATGAAGCACCCCACCAGCCATTCCTCTGTAGGTGTCGCTGCCCAGTCTGCAGTGGTGGTGGAACAAAGCCAAATCATTTTCTATCTTATTGGTAAACACTGCTACTGCAGATTTGACTATTCACATTCAACTGTTACAGTAGGACAGATGTACATAAAAAACCCAAAACTAAAACATGAAAGCCAAGCAACAAGCAAAAGGTTAGTTTAAGGAATGAAAAAAGTTTGAGCATAGTAGAGTTCACAGTTTAGATGTAAAACAGTGTGTAAAACTAATTCTGTTCTGTTCGATTTTCAAGAATTATACTGGGTTCAAATTTAGTCTGAAGTTTTCAGACAGAATTCAGCAGTTTTAACCCAAAATACTTAAAATAGATATTTTGAGGTGGTTATATGTATATTTACAAATGAAATGGACCTTCCTTTTATAGCTCTAATGAATCTTTCTGTTATCTCCAGAGGATGAGGTTTGGTTTTGTCTCATCATAGTAAAATGACCTAGCTGTAATACCTGGATCCATTTTCCAGACTGGGAAACAGAAGTTATGTTTTTGCACGAAGTTCCCAGTTCTTCAAGGTAGAGGCCCATTTAGGTTTATTCTTGTCCCTCTGAAAATGAATTAATTTAATTATGTCTTTAATTAACTTTATTGCCAATAAATTTGCTAAACTGCCAGGAAGAAAGGCAACAGATCCAGAATACTCCTAGATTTAAAAAAAAACAAAACAAAACAAACAAAAAAAAAATACTAGCTATTGGTTGAAACGTTAGTGTATAACTACATAAGATGTTCGTGTCAGGGTGTCTTTTAATGGATTTCTTATCCGACATGATGCCTGCTTGATACAGAATCTTTTATTCTCATCTCACTCTCTCTAATGTGACAGCAGGGAATTCCATAGCACTTGTGCTGACATTGTCTTCACAATGTCAATCACACTCCCATCTCAGGTGAAACTGATCAGAAAGATTCAACTGAAAAGAACTTCTCCAGACATCTCTGCTTTTCATAAGGATAGCCTGTTAGAGACTGCTGAAGTGGAAAGAGCTGTGGAGTGGCTCTTGTTAATAGCTTTGAATTTAGTACATGTAGAATCCAAAAATCTACTTCTGCTCACTATAGCAGGAGTTACCTGTTCTGAAAATGATAGTGTAAAGTAAGAATCAACAAATCCTATACAGTGCCACAAGATGTCTGAATATCATCTCAGTAACAAAAATCTGTTTTATTTCCACATCTTGGATGTGCTTTATAACTCCATTTTTATATGAACTCACTAGATCAAACATCTGATGAAACAGTTGTTGATTTGTCATCTATTTTTTTCTTCTTATAATTATTTGTTAATTTTTCATAGTTTTTAAAATTTAAGATGTATTCTCTGAATTGAGCAGGAGTCAGAGTATGTTACCAGCAACGAGCTTATTTTCACAGCAATGAACTCATTGTCGTATTGGCTATTGAGAACAGATGAGGCCACACTCATGTGAAAAGCCTACAGTGAGGACCCTTTTCATGGAAAGCTTCAGGAAGTTTTTGTGTTTGCCTTTTTAATGGAAATAAAATATTTTCCTTTTATTTTCCTACTATATTTAGCTAACTTGAATTCATGTTCTTGTACTTTGGGTACTGCAAGTTCATACAAAACAAAGGGAAAAGGCCTTCAGAAAACCTTGCATGGATGTTGACCTTGGCTGGATGCCAGGTGCCCACCAAGTCTCTCTGTCACTTATCTCCTAGCTGGGCAGGGGAGAGACAATAAGATAGATAACGACTTGTAGGTTGAGATAAGGCAGTTTACTAGAGCAAAAGTGAAAGTTTGCCCGTGCACAAATGAAGAGGTAAATAACGAGGTTTATTCTCTACTTCCCACTGGCTAGCTATGTCCAGCCATGTCTGGGGAAGCAGGGCATCAGCACACATTATGGTTTCTCAGTAGGCAAACATTGTAAAGAATGTACACTCCCTTCATCCTCCTTTCCTTAGCTTTTACATCTGAGTGACGTCATGTGGTATGTAATGGTTACTTTAGGTCAACTGACCTGGTTGGTCTCTCTCCCAGGATCTTGTCCTTGGCTGGGGGAAGTGGGAGGATGCTGTGCCCCCACTGCTTAGTAGTAGCCAAAACACTGGCATGTTATCAGCACCTTTCTAGCTACAAATGGAAAGCACAGCACTGTGAGGGCTGCTGTGGGGAAATGATCTCCAACTCAGTCAGGTTCAATACAATGGTCTTCATTAGGACTGAAATAATAATAGTTCTTGAAAACACATAGTCTTAGAATTACTTTTAATGATTTAATGGTCACATTCCTGTGACTTTTGACTTCAGTGATTAGCTCTTCAGATGCCTAATATAAAAGCGACAAGAGTTTTATTTGTCATAACCACATATTTCTTGAAAGCCATATATCCTTTCCACTATATTTATCACACAGTTAGCCTAATTAAAATTTCTTTTAGAAGTATCTATTCATATGTTCTGTGTCTTCTCTCCTCCTGCAAAAAATAAGTATTTTGCTTTCATATCTTATCTTTAGGGTTTTGTTAAGGACAATAAAATGGAATAGACGCACCACTAAAGAGGTGCAATATAACTCAACCAAGAGTATGAACTGCAAGATGTTCTCACATCACTCCACATCCAGAATGAATATACTGGCATGCCTTCATACTCCTTTGATCAATTGTTTCTGAATGCAGTGCTGCCTGATTGACCTCTAACAAATTTCTGCTCCACTAACTAGAAGTCACAGTGTAACCTCTTCATTTTAACCATTTTTATTTGCACACTGAGGACTGAGTACATTAATTACATAGTGTCCTATGTTGTTTTATGTACCTATTACAATATAGGAGAGTTCCAAAGTATTTTTTTTTCCAGTTGTGCCAGGATCCCTTTCTCACCATTATAATCTGTGAAATGCAACCAGACCAGAAAACAGAGGCTTAACTTTTCTGGTTGAAACTCAATGAAGGATTTTAGAATCTCACCTAGTAACATAATAATATTCATATTTTGGATCCAGGTGATATTGGAAACCAAGAGTTCAAGAATTGTAGTATTCAGTGGATTGCAATGGTCATATTTATGAGATGTAGAAGGGGGAAGGTACCAGGAGAACACATCAATAGCTTCCTACCTTGAAGCACACACTGGCACTTTAAAAACACGCTATATCACCCTGTGACCACTGTGAGACAACATGATGATTATTAAGCAACTAAGATTGGTTTGCTTTTTCCCAGAACTTGAAAAAATATAAATATATTTAAAAAAACCAAACAAGGTAAAAAACAACAACAACAAAAAAGCAGTTGCTTACACACCATTCGTGTTATGGAGTTTTGAATAGCTGAAGCTGAGATGTATTAAATTCTGATGTTATTTTTCTTTTTGAGAATATACTGAAGTAGATGATGTATGTCACTGTTTCATTCTAATCTAAATACCTGTGTTAAAATGCACAGTTCTAAGGTTTTTAAGATAGGGTAGATGACTGAGACATATCTGTCTAAACTGAATTATCAATAAATGTTCTCTAGTTTAGCAGACCTAGTGTTACACTCCTTTGATATGATTCTTTCTGTGAAAGGAAAAGAAATTTAAAAAGACTTGTTGTAATGTCTTACCTCAAGAGACTTTGACAAAAGCAAAACAGTTTCTTGTTTTTCAGTGGGACTTCATTTGAAACTGCCTAACAAACAGAAACAGCAATCACCTTAAGCAAGTTTATACTTGCTTAATGTTCATCCACAATGACAAAAATTTGGATGACTGTTTATCGCTGTGCAGTGGCTCTCATATCACTGATACATAAAATTCTTGAAAACATGCTGAGTCTTACCTTATGGGTGCTACGGTTGACAAACTTTGAAAACTTGAACTCTAAACAGTACTTGAACAGGGCACAGATTTTGTGTGAAAGCTGAGACAACTCCACTCTCAGTGACAATCGTTGACTAGGGGAAACCTTTGAGTCTTCTCAGTTCAAGTGAAAGAGATCTGGGTGTCTGTTAAAAATGTATTGAATCTTATCCAACATATGCGTGAATATGTGATGAAAGATATCCAATCTTATTTTAGCCTGCAATTTATAAAAATTTATTGCTAAGTAATTCTTTCTGAGAAAGAAAATATTTTCCTTGGGAATTTGGGAGACTGTTGTAATGCACGCTGATACATGGAATGAAGAATTCGGTGGACATTGCAGTTGGGGCAAGGATACATCTGCCATGGCAGGAGGTTGGCTTGCCTCTAGTTCTGCTGAAGTGATGATGCTTCAGGGTCCTGTTCTTATATCTGTGTTTTTAATTCCCTGAGGTTGAGAATAATTCTATGCAAATTGAGAAGTCAGTGTCCATCACAGCACCAGTTCCTGCCATGTGTTTGTATTGGGTAAACTCAGGTGTGGGTTTGCTTAAATACAAATGTCTTACCAAGAGTGATATGTTCAGTACAAGAAATTTTCTTCTAAGCACACAGACTGTGTTCAGAAGGATATAGTTTCTAATAGTTCAGATATCTGGCTTGTAGTTCTAATCATCTCTCTCTCTCTCTCACCAACTCTATTCTGCTCCCTGTTTGCACTGCTTCTGGAGACAGATGTAAGTCTTACACATCTGCCATATGCGAGAGTGATGTACTAACCTATCAAAACTTCTTATGGCTTTAATGGAACCTTAGCAAGTTCAGTTCCTTCTTTGTCAGGGGATTGTTTCTCTTCAGTTGGTTGGTGTGGTACCATGGCAGGCTGATGTGACCAAATTTCTACTTTTTTAGCATTCTGATATGTGAATTTTAATTGCTCCCTAGTAGGCTAATGTCTTTGATCATATTTGGCCCCTGTACAGAGACTATGGCACACTAGTTACAGAATTCTACTCAAGAATGCATTTAGCATCTGAAAGTGTCCCTGTTCTCAGTGAAGTATCTCTCTTTCTCTGTTATGCACACACAGATATATATGGTACACTTTTGTACTCACATTTCATCTTAATAGCATGGTACACTGAGGAAGCCGATACAGCTCCTCCTGTAGTATTTGCCTCTTCTGACAAAATGACGGAAGTGAGACCTTTATCATAAATGACCTGCATTTTTTATAAAGATAGAAAGTAAACTTTGATGTTTTATTTCCCCTCAAATTATTTCTAGTCCCTGTCTTGAAGACAGCATACACTTGCTTTGATTAATGCTTTTTATCAAGATAAAGATCCTTTATTGTTGTTCAGTTGCCATATTTCTGGGCTGCAAAACTGTTTTCCAGTCAGCTATGTACATAAAAGCACAGAAAATCAGACTTGAATACTAGTCTGTTCTTTGCCCCATGTCAGGACAAACTATACCAATCTGTTTCAAAAACTCTCCAGTGATGAATATTTTTACTATCTCCCTGGGCAATCTTTTCTAGTACTGTACCTGCCTTATTCTTAGGAAATTTTTCCTAATCTAATTTTTTGCTCTACGCAATTTAATGTCTACCTTATATTAATGTATTTCAGCACTGTTACCATATTTCCCTATCTGTTTTATCTGTGAGTTAAGCAATGCCCGTTCTTTTAATCTTTTCTCACAAATCACATTTTCTAGACATCTGATTATTTTCAGTTGGTCTCCTCTGGACTTTCTCACCTTTTTTCCTTTAAGATCTTTTTGTGGATTTGCTTGCTTCCACATCCTACCACTCCACCCCAGTCCCCAACATACACACAGATTCCTAAGAGCAGTCTGAGAGAGCTGGGTATGTTTAATCTGGAAAAAAGAAGGCTTGAGGGAGCTAGTTCACAGAATCACAGAATGGGTCATGTTGGAAGGGACCACAGTGGTTATGCTGGTCCAACCTCCCTGGTCAAGCAGGGTCATCCTAGAGTATGTGGCACAGGTTTGTGTCCAGATGGTTCTTGAGTATCTCCAACAAGGGAGACTCCACAACCTCTTGGCACAATCTGTTCTAGTATACCCCCACAGCAAAGAAGTTCTTCCTCATGTTCAGGTGGAATGTCTTGTGCATCAGTTTCTGTCCTCTTGTCCTATTCGTTGGCCCCACCAATAAGAGCCTGGTGCCATCCTCTTGATGTCCCCCCCTCATAGACATTCATAAGGTCCCTTCTCAGTCATCTCTTCTCAAGGCTGAACAGGCCCAGTTCCCTCAGCCTTTCCTCATGAAAGAGATGGTCCAGTCCCTTAACCACTTTGTAGCCCTCTGCTGGACTTGCTTCAGAAGCTCCATGTCTGTCTTGTACTGAGGAGCACAGAATTGTTATATGAGTTAGAGTCAAAGGCCTTACTTAACCGAAAAGTTAAAATTTTTTGCTTCTGTCATAGCCATAAGGTATGTTCTTCTGTCACAGAAAGAAATTATTTGTTCCTGACAAATCTTTGCATGATGTTTGTGTTTGGGGTTTTTTTGTGGTTTTGTTGTTGTTGTTGTTTTTGTGGGGGTTTTTTTGTGGTTTGTTTTTTTTTTTTCCCCCTGGTTCTGGTTCTGGTTTGGGGGTTTTTAGGTTGGTCGGAGGTTTGTTGGTTTATTGGTTTGTTTGATTGTTTGCTTGTTTTGGTTAGTTTTGGTTTTGTCTTTCTGAATGGTAATATCTGACATCAGCAAAATATCTGGCTGGTTTAACTTTCTTCTTGCCTCAGAACTGAAGTTACATGTCTATATTAAAATTTTCTGTAACTTCGTTTCATTTTTAAGTTACCTGGATCTGTCTTTTCCAGTTTACTAGTGCCTTTTATTGCCTTCCATGATTTCTTCATGAACCCAGTTGATGCTGCTTGACTGTGAACTCGGAATGGTGAAATACATCATAGCTACATATGAAGTCTTTAATTTTTCTGATAATCTATGATACTTTGTTGCCTTAATTTCTATGCCTTTTTGAAATTCTGCAGTTCATTCAAGTGAATGGGTTGACTGTTGGGCTACCATATTCATTCTTAATCATTAACAGAACAATTACAAGGTCTGTATTTCCCCAAAGCTAGGACTTGTTTGCTTCTTGAGACATATCAACATTTTCTAAATCATTCCTTCTAATCACATCACTTTTCATAACAAATGTCTGTTATATCAGTTAAATCACAGCTCTTATCTTTGACTAATTCTTATACCTCTTCTTGATTGTTTTCCAGTCTGCTTGCACCAGGGAACTTACTTTCCTTCTATGATGCTATTACAAATAACCTTATTCTTCTTTCTTTAAAGGACTTTACCCAGATTGTTTAATTTTCTTGTTGCCAGTCAGTCCCAGCTGAAGGAACTCTTCTGTAAAGCTAGTGAATGTCATGCAAGATGTGTAAACCGTTTTTATGACATAGAAACCACCCTCTAACAATGACTTATGGAGCATCTTCCCAAAGTCAAGGAAGCTAAAGCCCTCCTGGTGAACCATCTGTGCAACCCAGCTTTCATCTGTAGGATGAATCTGTCCTGTTTTGATCCTTTGACCCTTGATAGAAGGATTAATGAGAATACCATCTGAACCTCTGACTTCTTCACCCTTGCTCTGAGCCTCATTGTTACTTTTGATCTTTTTAGAAGCATTCTTAGCAGTATTGTTAGCATTCAGGTCCTTTGTTAAATCACATTCACTTCCATAGCATATGCTATTGAATAACCATTTTTGAGAGTCTTTCTAAGAATTTGCCATTAGTCTTTGTGCAAATAATTATCTGTCCTTGGGCACACTGCAAAATCTTTTTTATACACCATCACTATTGTATTCTTTTTCAGTTCAAGCTTTTTTGATACAAGAGTCCTTCATGTAAGAGCCAAAACTGCCTATTTTCTAGTAGTTGTTTCTCAGTAGTTCCTCACTGCCAATACATGAGAGCTGGCTTATTCACATCTTGAAATGTCAGGATGTGACTTCTATGGTAAGTAGAACAGCTGTGTACTGGGGAGATTGTAAACTTGAAAACCACTTGATTTGCTTTTGTAGAGATGAGCATCACAAGTGAAGTCAAAACAGAGAAGTCATAATAGGTCCCAAGGATAATATTTTACTTTCTTTTAGCAGTTTTTTCTTTACTTTTTGATCAGTTCTTATCTATTTCCTGGCTATAGAAGCAAATATAGGAATGGTCATGTTATGTTATGGCTGGTACCACATTCTCTTCACATCCACAATCCCAGTAGATTTGGTTACAACATTGATTTCTGCAAATATTGTTCTGCTCTTTGCTGGTAATCAAAATTTGGCTGTTTCAGAAAAAGATATACCTACTTACAAGTATCTTTATGCTGTAAAGCATCTGTTGCTGTGGTTTTCTAGCTATTAATTTTTGCCAATATTTTTCTTTAGTATTAAGTATACAGAAATAGAACATATGCTTGACTTTTTTTCACGTGGTAACATCAGGGAGTAGAGATGGAACTCTTAATAAATTATGAAGGTTGAATTCATTTAGGAAGACTCCTGGATCAAAAGGAAGGCTTTTTAAATCAGGATTTAATTTAGGATTTATACATGTCATCAACATTTTTCAAATGAGACCATTTATTTCAGAAGTGCCATTATTTTTATTTTAAATACTACAACAAAATTTTTAATTAAAATAGTATCATATTTTCATTTTCAACATAGCTTAAAATGTTAAACAAAATGGCTAATTTAATCTTGAGCCACATAAAGATTCATTCCTTCTTAGCAAAATTAAAAATCAAACAACATATGATTCCAAAGGATGCAGAAGCAGAAGAAAGCCCATTACTGTAAGAGATATATTTCATGTTCATATGTCAAGGGAAATGAAATAGAGACTGGTTATAAGATGTGAGAGAGATATAGTTTTAGTTCGGTGAACATGGTGGTACTGGGTTAAAAGCTGGATTTGATGATCTTAGAGGTCTTTTGCAACCTTAATGATTTTATGATTGTTTAGGCCACTGTGTTATATTAGAGCAGAAGGATTTTAGTTAGGTTATATGATTATATGTCTATTGAAAGAGAAACTAATTGTGTTAGGTCAAGAAGACATAAAGTGAGGAAGAAATTAGGCTGAAAAGGAGTGACTATAATAGCTTGGTTCTGAATAACTTAAGTATTCTCACTAGAAGAGGTTGCCCAGAGAAGCTGTGGATGCCCCATCCCTGAAAGTATTCAAGACCTAGCTGGATGGGGTTTTGAGTAACCTGGTCTAGTTGAAGGTGCCTCTGCCCATGGTGGGGAGTGTGTATGTGTGTGTGTGTGCATAATTAGATGATCTCTAAGGTTCCTTCCCACCAAATCATTCTATATGACTGGCATTTGGCTTCTAATTCTGTCAGGACATAAGCACCCCAAAAAGGTCTAGAAGTTATTACTAACAATTTGCTAACCTAAAAATAGCTATATTTAACACATGAAAACTTATTCTTCAGCCTAACATATAGAGATCATGGATTTTTAAAATAGTACCTGTTTAAGTCCTGTTGTATTTCTGTTGGGCAAACAAAATGATGACTAAATGCCAGTATTCTTTTTTAATTAAAATATCTGTGTATCTGAAAGAATAAAAATGTTAGTAGTAAATGAATTCTGCTATGGAAATATCACACTACATGCTCCCAAATTACACATCTGGCATTGAAACAAAGAGCAGGACTGTTTAAGCTGTGAACTAGTAGAAGGTAAGGAGAAATATAATTTAGAGTTCATCATTCTATATTCAAACAACATACAAAAAGAATTCAAAATACACAGAAAATAGTAGAGAGAATTGTAAAAAAATTATCAAGACAAATTTTAAATCAAATAAAGTTGTGTTTTAAGATTACAAGGATCAAAATGAAGCCTAAAAATTATACTTATTCATTATCACATAGAAATCACAGAATATCACAGAACATTCTGAATTGGAAGGGACCCGCAAAGATTACTGAGTCCAACTCTTAGCCCTGCACATCACATCCCCAAGAATCTCACCATGTGACTGCCAGTAAAGTAGAGGAAGTGTTCAATAAATGTTATGTTGCAATCAGGTATTTTACATGTGATGGTAGTAGTATACATGATAACATTTTTTTCCACATTCGCTGAGTAATTCTGATACACTAATTTTGAAGTATTGTAAACGAGATTGACATAAAAAACTTAGTGGTGACCTCTGTGATCCAATAATAAAGCATCACCAGCTGGCCGAGGGAGGGGGTTGTCTGCTCTGCTCTGCACTGATGTGGCTTCATTTGAGTACAGTGTGCAGTTTTGGGCACCACATTACCAAAAAAAAAACCATTAAGCTATGAACTTTAAAAGGAGGGCCACAAGGATGGGGAGGTGTCTGGAGAAGAAGCCTTATGAGGAGCAGCTGAGGACACTTGGTTTGTTCAGCCTGGAGGAGTCTGGGGAAGACCTCATTGTGGTCTTCAGCATCCTCACACGGGGAAGCGGAGGGGCAGGTACTGATCTCTTCACTCTAGTGACCAGTGACAGGACTTGAGGAAACGTCATGAAGTTGATTTGATGGAGGTTTAGGTTGCTTACCAGGAAAAGGTTTTTCACCCACATGGTGGCTGGGCGCTGGAACAGGCCGCCAAGGAAAGTGTTTACAACACCAAGCCTGACAGAGTTCAAGCGTTTGGACAAGGCTCTCAGGGACATGGTGTGATTCTTAGGGTGGTCCTGTGCAGAGCCATTAGTAGGACTTGATGATACTGATGGGTCCCTTCCAACTCAGAATATTCTATGATTCTATGAATTTTTTGAAAAGTCCTATCAATTATTTGTAAAGATATAATAAATAATTGAGGGAAAGCAGTACAAACCCAAGGAAATTCTTCTTCCATTTGTTGGAACAGAATAATATTTTGTGTTGTTTTTTCGGAGGTATTTTCAGTACATTATTTGTGACCAGGAAGATGTTTTCCCATCATAATGGTTAAAACACGTAGTTGACAAAAGTATTTGACAGAAGGAATCAGTATTGTAAGTTGACTAAGTTACCTGTGCAAGAAGATGAACATCTGTATACTTACACAGCCAAAATTTGGAGAATATAAGTGATATGGAATATGGAATTTCCAAAGGACAGGCAATCTTTCATGGGAAGGAGAGAATACAATTTCATTTTTTGACTAAAAAGAATATGTAGTAGGTATTTGTGTCCAGTTGTCTGTTATTCAAGAAGCATGAAGATAAACTGTGCAGACTGCAAGGATCACAGAGCTACAGAATCAGAGTATGGGTGAGGTTGGAAGGGACTACAGTGGTCCAACCTCCCTACTCAAGCAGGGTCAACCTAGAGCATGTTACTCAGGATTGTGTCCGGATGGGTTTGGAATATTTCCAGTGAGGGAGACTCCACAACCTCTCTAGGCAGTCTCTTTCAGTGTACAGTCACCCACAGAGTAAAGAAGTTCTTCCTCACAGTCAGGTGGAATTTACTGTGCATCAGTTTCTGCCCTTGGCCTCTTGTTCTATCGCATGGCACCACTGAGAGGAGCCTGGCTCCATCCTCTTGACACCCTTCCTGCAGATACTTAGACACACTGATGAGATTCTTTCTCTGTCATCTCTTCTTGAGGCTGAAGAGACCCAGCTCACTCAGCCTTTCCATGTAAGAAAGATACTCCAGTCCCCTAAACATCTTTGCTGCTTTCACCTGGACTCCAGATGAACTCCAGGTGATGCTTTAGGAGTGCTGATTAGAGGGGCATGATCACCTCCTTCCACCTGCTGGCAATGGTCTTTCTAATGCACCCCAGAATGCAACGAGCCTACTTGGTCACAAGGACACACTACTGTCTCACAGACAGCATGTTGTCCACCAGGACCCCCAGATCCTTCTCAGCACAGCTGCTTTCCAGCAGGTCAGCCCCCAGCTTGTGATGGTGTGGAGTTATTCTTCCCCAGGTGCAGGACGAGCCCTTGCTTTTGCTGAATTTCAGAAGGTTCTTCTCCTGCCTGTCACACACACAGAATCACAGAATATTCTGAGTTGGAAGGGACCTGTTGAGGTCTTCTGAAGGGCTGCACAGCCCTCTGGGCTACTGGCCACTCCTCCCAATTTTGTGTCATTAATAGTGTGCTCAGTAGGCATCTGCCCCTTCATGCAAGTCATTGATAGTTAAATTCAACATTACTGGGCCAAGTATAGAACCTTAGGAAACACCACTGGTGACAGGCCTCCAACTAGAATCTGTGCCTCAGAACAAAACCCTCTGAGATTCACCAGTGAGCCAGTTCTTGATCCATCTCACTGTCCACTCATCCAGCACATAATTCCTGAGCCTGCCTATGGGGATATCATGGTAGACAGTGTTGAAAGCCTCTCTGAATTCGAGATAGACAATATCCACTGCTCTCTCCTCATCTATCCAGATGGTTGTCCCATTGTAGAAGGCAACTAGGTTGGTCAAGGATGATTTCCCTTTGGTGACTCCATGCTGACTACTCCTGACCACCTACTTGTCATCCACTTGCTTAGAGTCGACCTTCAGGATGAGCCATTCATAGAATCACAGAATATGCCAAGTTGGAAGGGACCCACAAGGATCATCTCCCAGCCAACTCCAGCCCTCCACAGGACCATCCCTAAGAGTCATACCATATCCCTGAGAGTATTCTCAAAATGTCTCTTGAATTCTGTCAGTTTTGGTGTTGTGACCACTTCCCCGGGAAACCTGTTCCAGGGCCCAACAACCCTCTGGATGAAGAACCTTTTGTAAGATCTAACCTAAACCTTTGCTAACCCAATTCCATCGCCTTTTCAGGGAGGTAGATGCAGTTGACTGGCTGGTAGTTCCCTGGGTTCTTCTTCTTGCCCTTTTTTAAAGACCAGGGTGACATTTGTTTTCTTTCAGCCCTTGGGCATCGCTCCTGGTCTCCATGACCTTCCGATGATGATCTTGAGGCCTAGGTATCATATCCGTCAGCTCTGTCAGCACTCGTGGATGCATCCTGTCAGGGGCCATGGATTTGCAGATGGCAACTTTGACTAAATGGTCTCTAATCCTCAACCAAGGGAAAGTCTTCCTTCCTCTAGACCTTTTCTCTGATCCCCTGGTCAGGGATTCCTTCACTGTGTTCTCTGCAGCCTCTGTTTCAAGGTTCCATGTTCTAATCTATACTGAGTCCATGTTTTCTCTAGTATTCATTTTGTTATTGATGCATTTGAAGAAGGTCTGCTTTTTATGTTTGACAGATTTAATTCCAGATGGGCCTTGGCCTTCCTCATTGCGTTTCTGCATGCTCTGACAATATCCTTATTTTCATCCCTGCTGCCACCTCATGAGTATCTCCTGTGTATATCTGATTTTTGACAGGAGTTCTTTGTTCACACAGGTCTCTCTTCTTTTTGCTCAATTTCTTGCCAAGGGATACACCATTCCTGAGCCTGGAAGAAGCGAACCTTGAATATTAACCATGTCTCTCACTGTTTTTGTATTGAGCTTTATTGCCTTTTCATACTTTTCCCGTTGTCATCTAAAGAACTGTCCAGCTGCAAACACACCTTCCTCTGTGTCCGTCTGCTTCTGAGTGCTGCCATAATTAGTTTTCTTTCCCTCTCCCTCTCTATACACTTAGTTTCTGATTTGATACACCTGCAGGAGCTGGCTCATAGCTGACCCCATGTTCAGGGTTTCCAAGTACTGAACAAAACAAGACAGAGCCAAGACAGTGGGATATTTCAAGCTTCCTTTTTTTCTACACATATTCACACTCATCTCGCTAAGTATTTCCTGAAAATACATTTCCTATATTGCTAGACATAAGACTGCACAAAGCATATCTTCAAACTTTTATTCCCATGTTGGTAAGTTACTGCTTGTAATTGATAAGACCACTATATTACACTAATTAACTTTCAAATAAAGACTTTTATTCAGGTGTTTTGCAAAGAGGTGAGTTTTATTTGCTGAAGAAAAAAGTTTAAGATCCTGCTGATACAGAAATGTCTCATGTTTTCAGATTGTATGCAATCTGGAGCATTATTTGTACGTAGAACTGTCTAGTTGCAAATCACACTTCTTTTTCCTGTAATTTTTGTGTTGTTCTATGTTGTTTTTTCCTTTTGTATGTGAATTTCTTTGCTTCAACATTATTTTAGAGAGGTATCTTGCTGCATATCAGTCTGATGTATAGTTAGAAGCTAGTTTTAAAAGAGGCTTAAGTTTGCAGACATACTGTTTTGTTTTCTTTGGAACAGTTTGCAAAGATGTCAGCAGATTTGTAGGAAATAAAGCAACATGAGGGAGTAATAGGATAGTTTTGATCATTGCCAAGAACTAGTACAGCTTTTGGAATCCCAGGAAAAATAATTCAGCTGTTTATCTAATTCAACTCTTAAAATTAACCTTATAAATCCTTTTCCTGTTATTAGTGTTATTATTTCTATTACTCTTACTGTCTTGTCAAAATCATTCAACTTGCAGGAAAGAAATGGAGAAATTTATACCACAAGTAACTGTAGGCATTCTTAAGAAGTCAATACTTGGCTTAAAGAAATAGAAATTTTGTATTTAGAAGAGGGGGCCAAGCAATCTTGTTGCCGAACAACTCTATTAACTCAATTTTTAAAATGTTGTAAGAGTCATATCAATAGAATATAAAGTACAGAAAGTTATTATAAGTAAATAAAATGTGAATTTCTTCAAATATCTTCTTTTCTGCAACACTCCCAAACTCTGTCCAGGCTTAGTCATCATTCAGAATTCATGCATTTGAATGACAGTGCTCCGTAATGTGCTACAGGAGAGCAAAGTGCACATATAAAACATAGAAGGAAGAGTCTTTTATAACTAAATACAGTTGGGGGAAATAACTGCCTATTTTCTCAGTTTGAAAAGATAAGTAATGACAAGGAGACAGTCAGGCAAAAGGAGGGAGCAGACTTTGCCAGTCAAACCTGGTGCATTTCAGAAGTTTGTAAGGGATAGAGTTAAAATTGATAACCTGGCAGAGTAATTTTTTTTTTTAATAAGCTCTGTTTAATATTATTTATCAAGCATTAAAAAATAATTTGCAAAGATTGCAATATGTGTTCCAGCAAGTGGTTGATCCTTTCTTTCTGGTGTTTGCCAGTTTGCAGCTATGCATTTTATTTTCCATGTGTTGATACAGATTTAGATAGTAAGAAGGCACGTCTTTCCTCTGACACTTTCAATAAAGGTTAATCTCAGTTGGGTATTTCCTGAGCCCCAGGCCTTAGGAAATGAACCTCCTCAGACTAGGCGGAGTGCGGAAGAGGGAAGTTTGTCACTGTGGGGCTGCCGTGTGTGGCATCTCCTGGAATGTAAAGGGAATGATAAAGATAAGGGGTTGAGAGTCTGGAGAGGACAGGCTGTCAAGTATTGTTTCTAGACATCATGCCTTTATGTTAATTGACACCCATGGCCAAACTATTCCTTTTACAGGCATGGTCTAGCCCTTAATCACGGCACATTACAAGCCCAAATGGGACCATTTCAAGTGCTACACACTAATATTATTTATTAGAAGGCCCAATAAAGCTTTCCTCTGTAGCCAGGCTCTTATTGTGTGGTGTCATTATATAAACAAGCCTTGGAAGATTGTTTCCACTTACAGACATGTTAACAGAAGGCTTAATCTGAGAGGCCCAATAGGGTGTGAGTTTAGGCTTTCTTGCCGTCTACATTACAACAGACTAAATACTGAGGATGATTTGGGGACTAGAGTGTCTCAGCCAAAAACATTCCTTGCAATAAATTATTTCCCAGGTTTTGTTTCTTCACTTTAGACTCTTGGAGGGTTGGGGGTTTTTTATTTATTTTTTTTTTAGTTCTGTGGAGTCTGCACCAGCATCAGCTTCCCATATGTTAGAGGCATCTCAGGGTTTATTAGTCAGCATAGGTCAATTGAGATTTGATGTATTTGCTTTCATAAAAGCTGTGTGTACTATATACTTCTTGAACTGGAAATCACACAATGCTCCTTATTTGCCTTCAATCACTAGCAGATGCAGAATGGTCAGATCATTTCCCTTTAAATTGACCTAAGGGATTAAAGGAATCCAAAGGAATTTCCAACTAACTAGTGCCTCTGCTTTTCCTGACTATTTCTTGAGCCTTCAAGGTCAGACTCTCTGGTAACTTAATCTGCCTCTCCCTCTGCCTGATTTGTTCACTTCCTTCCTTTTGTTTGCCTCCAGAGCAGTAACTAAGTAACCAGGCTCAACTCCCGTGTTTGCTGCTTCCAGAATTTCAAACCAAACAGTTTAAATCTGGTGGGAAGTGGGTGCTTTATTGAGAGCACAGGAGCCTGAAATGTGCCTTCGTAGCAGTTTGCACCCTTTAATCCACAGGCATCCACAGGCATAGAATTACATCAAAGGCAAATGCAAAAAGCAAACGGTGGCAGTAGCTTAAATCTGCCATGCAAAGGTCCCAACTTCCACTGGAAAAAATCTATAGGGATTGAAGAGGGACTGAAAACTGCTCTTGGTGTAGCAGAGTACTGGGAACAATCGCAAGTCTCCAGGTGCTCGTGAAAGCTGCCCTGAAGAGTAGGAATTAAGAAGGTCTGAATCACAGCAGAAGATGTAAAATCTAAGGAGAGGGGAGGGAGGGAGTTGGGAGGAGGAGAGTAGGACCACAATCTGCTTTCAATCAGGGATGGCTAATGACAGTTCTGCATCTTTTGCTGGTTTTTGTTTCAGAAACTGGCCAGGAGTCTATGCGTGGATTGTCTCAACTATCAGTGGACAGGAGCTTACTTAGCAGGTGGCCATCTGAAAAGTGGCTGATGCTTTTAAAAATACCTCTACCTCTTTTGTTCTATGCCTGCTGCCATGACTTTGGTGTTTCTGGTTTTGACATCTGCTCTTCACCCAATTATTCATTTTGACAAGGTACTTGAAGGGCATGAAAGAGTTTTTCTTTCAGACTTTATATGTCATTACTCTGCTGACTGCCATTTTCTGTATAAATTAGTTTCCATCAAAACAAACAAAAACAAAAAAAACCAAACCCAATAACCAACTCAGCCCTAACCAAAACCAGTTCCAAAACCAAACCAACCAAACAAAAACCACAAACAAATGAAACAAAACAAAACCCAAAATCCCTCCAAAAACCAAACCCAGCAAACTCCTAATTAGATGGGTGATAAAAAACTAAAAAAAGCAAACAAATAAAACAAAAACCTAACCAACCAACCAACCAAACAAAAATTGGAAAAAAAGGGAAAATTTTCTCTGTGTTTTTTTCTTGAATTTCTAAACATGGGGAGTACTGATAAAGAATATTTATTCTAAATAGAAGTAGGTATTTGTGTCTCACAATGCATCAGTAGCATCTGAAATGACTGAATAAAAATCTTCAAAATATGAACAAGGTCTCCAAGGAAGACAGTAATTTATGCCTTGTATTCGCAAAGTAAATGAAAACCAAATCTCTTGCCATTACTAGAACTGCCCCTTCCTGTTCGATGAGTTATGATCATCCCCCAAAAACTAGTTTAAATGCTCATTTTACCTGTTCATTCCTAATTAAAAAGAGGAAAACAAGTAAAATGTGAGAAAAAATATAATGTGTGGTTTTCCTGGAATAATATTGGATTTTTTGATAGCAAGCAGTAGGCACTTAAAAGTTATCATTTATGTTATTTTTTTCATTGTAATCAGACAGGTAAATTCTGGAATGATGGAACAAAGCTTGAGGTACCTCTGAATCCATCTAAAGAAGCCAGAAGTGTTTCCAGCAGTCTGGTCAGTATTTCTTTGGAACTGAATCAAAAAAGCCTGAGGAAACCCAGAAAAATGTTAAGTTTAAGAAACCAGTGAGATCTAAAACCAGACATGGAGAGAAGAACTAGATATTGAACTTGAAGGAAAAAATGTATTTCATTCTGGTTTTGAAGTTCAGTCTTATGTTTGCTTGTTCAAGTTTTAGAAAGGAGAAAGGGAATGCTAATGAAACTGCTGTATACACACCAGTGCCTTTTAATCCTGTGTCCCTTCTTTTGTGCACTGCTCTGTAAGTGCTCCTGTCATTTATTGCTTTCTGGTGTTGAGAGAGAGAGTGATTATATAATGTAAATAAAACCTTAAGTGTGTGAAAGGTGGAAGGAAAGACATTTTTCTTCATTTTCTCACAGGCATCTTCACATAAATTGAGCAGCGAGCTCAATTATCTCCAATGAAATCCAAAAATCTAAATAAACCTCAGAGTATGCAATTGTTTCTAGCAGCTTGTGGAAGTCTACATTCTGTTAGCTTATCCAGGATGCACATACTTCTGAGTGAAAAGTATGGTCTGTGGTTCTTTTACATGAAATTTCTCCCATGTTATATTGGTGACTGTGGCACAACTATTTTTTCCTTTAGAAAACAGGGATTGGTTGTTTTCTCCCACCTATGCCAGTTTGAGAAAGAGGTACTGGCAGCTTAATAGAAGTGACCTCTGTGGATAAGATTGTAAACAGAAGGAGCATGAAGGGGGTTTTGGACCAATGTTTTTACTGAAAAAAAAAAATGGGGGGATTTACTTGATCCTTGGAAGTCCAAAGCAGGCTCCTAGACCATTACATCCAAAGCAGAGAAAAGCACAGTCACAGCTTGTGACTGTGTATATCCATTAGGTTGCAATCAAAACAACAAGTGTAGTCTGAGACCTGTAGAGAGAGAACCATCACATAAATTGTTAAAATATATATTCTGTAATGTGCTATACTCTTTTGTTTTAAATGATACAACAGATGGTGATACTTTTTTTTTTAGTCTTTAAGGAGACTAGACTTAGATTTCAGCACAGGGGTATTTTTTCTGATATTTAATCTACATTTATTTTGGCTTCTTTCCATCTTCTGACTCATAGTTATGCCTCCATGGAGTAAGAAGCCTGTGCAGCTCCATGCTTTAGACCACCATGTACTCTCCAAACTTGTTGCCTTCTGTAGATGATAAAGAGGAAGAGGGGCTGGAAAGGTCACTTATAGTCAGTTCTTGACTTGAATAATAGTGCCTTCATCCTGCAGTAAATCATAGCAACTATTAATTGGTATTTAGCTGATCTGGCTGCATTTAAAGTCAGTGGAAATAATGAAACAGATTTCCACTGAGGAAAGCTCAGGACCTGTGTTTTTGATCATGCTACTTAATCCTTCATTTATGGAAGTTCTCTGAATTCTCTCTGACATGTTAGCAACTTTTTGTTTTACCTGAGTTGCCAAGAAATTAATATTGATGTTTGGGTTCAGTCACACCACTGCTATACAGAGATCTGTCACTTCTTGCATATGAGAAATGATGGATTTTTCATATTGTTTCATAAAGTGTATTGATCTCTTTTGCCACCAATTTTCTATTGCAAATTCTTTGCTAATTTTGAGTTTCTTATTATTTTTCTTGAGCTTTTTTCCTTCACTCTTTTGCAAGTGCCTCCCTCCTGGTGAGTATCTGTTTCGATTTATTTTCCTTCAGACTCATTAACTTGCCTTTTTCACATTGACTCTCATTTTGTGACTTCCTGCTTGTATTTCTGACCCCTCTAGGACACTTTGGTTTATGGTTAAACAAACCTGTTCATGGGCTCCATGAAAGAAGAGACTATGCATTTGTAGGTTTATTTTTATTGAATCATAGTGAAAATTGCACCTTGAGGAAGGGCTTTATTACATTTAACTACTTAGCCAGGATTTATTAAAAATAAACAGCAAAGGAGTCAAGACCTTCCAGATGGGATCTTACTTTAAATTCTGCTTCAAAATATATACGGACTTATGGGTTATCTACAAATAATTCCTCTGCTTAATGAAGCTTAGATCAGCCTAGATTAGTTGCTCATTATTTTAGGTTCAGATGCTCCAAAACTTTATATATCATGGATTTGGACAGGTTGAGTGTGCGGTGACTGAGGGGGAGTTTCTCTTTTCAGGGCACTTGTGTGTGGGAACAATAATTAAAAACATCACATAAGAAAGAATTGGCCTGAGCCTTGTGCTCTGCCATGATTAGGGTCATTACAGCATTTCTGAGGACTCTGCCTTTTTCAAGAAGTCTTAGTTCTCTGTCCTGCTGTGCTACACAGGGAAACTCTAGCTTGAGGTCAATTAGAGGTTATGCAATATTGGTGGGAGTTGAGGGAGAACTGGATCTTTGCACTGAAAGTGTCTTTTATCAGATCATAACTCTAAGATTATTGGATCAAAGCCATATTTTTCTTCTGATAAGTTGGATACCCCAAAACTTCTAGTTAAAAACTGAATGGTTTGAATTTTTATAATGTTTATAGGAAAAGAAAGTATTTTGCCATATAAGTTAGGAAAGGTTGCACTAAGCCAGGTTTTCATGTGGTGCATCAGTGTAATGCTAAATGAATTCCACTGATCCTAGTGGGTTGACATGGGATTTTTTTCTGGGTTCACACTGGCCTCACTGAGATCAGACTCTAAACTTCTATTTTTTTCAAAGACTTTAAGGAAAGTATTGAGGCTATTTGAAGAATTTCTGCAACACACACAGACTGTGTGAACATGAAATTTTTTTCTTTAAATGTGCAAATGACAACATTTTAGAGACAACAGTAGGGAAAAAAGTCCTTGAGAGATGTGACTTACAGGCAAAATACTTTTTTTTATTCCATTCTTTTTTCTCTAACACTACAGGGATGTTAAAGTTTAAATAAGCATACTGCACAACTATAGGACAAATATTCACAACTGTATTACATCAAAAACTGGAGCTCAGGCAAGCTAAAATCAAAGCCTGTGTCAAGTACATCAAGATCACCATCAGGCTTTATCTGGCTGCTAAAAGAGCTTACTCTTGATAAAGCGGAAAAAGGCAGGAGGAAGCAAGGTTTTACACTCATAACTCACATTCTGCATCACATAACAGCTGCTCCAGGCTTTGTCTCATCCTTTAAATCTATTCTTTACTGAGGAATGAAATAAGGGAATGAGGAATCCGTAGGAGGAGGTGTGCAGTGCCTGTGCAGAGAATCTCACCATGCTGACAGCTTGCTGTAACACCATTTAGACATAACTACCACCAGCTAGGGAAACAGGAACACGACTGTGTGCTGTATGCACCTTCCCCTTACCCCCTGCACACTCGTGCTCATTACAGCTCTTTCTTTAAACTGCTGGCTAGACAGCTGGCCATGCCTCAAAGGAGCACAGAGTAAGGGAGCATATAAATTACTGTTGCATTTTATAGCCAAGATAAACTCAAACTGCAGGGTTATAGTTTGAAGTGACACGAAAACAGAGAACCTTGCAGGCCTCTGAAAAGCAAAGGGAAAGGGAAGGAGAGAAAATGTATTTCAGCTAATCTACCAATTGGAGGGGGTGGGGAAAAGAAAAAACAGATAAAAGATAAACCTTCTCTGGGTCTAAAGAAAAGAGCAAGATTAACACTTCTGTGTTCGTAACTCTACATCTGTAATTTCAAATTAGTACCTTTTTAAGAAGCTTTAGGCTTCTTTGTACTATGTCATCACTGTAGATTTTTCAAAGATGGAAAAGAATCTGTGAAAATAATTTTCAAATGCATTTTACTGGATGAGCCTTAGTATATATGTACTTTCAAGTAGGCCAGTGCTTGGATAACCTTTCCAGATGAACACTGACCAGGAGGGTCTGCTTGGACATGTCTGTGCTGGCTCCATGCCTCCCCCACGGGATACACTATAGCCTGTTATTTGAAACAACAGATTCAAGACACATCAGAGTGGGAAAGAGTTATTATGAAAAAAATATAATTTCAGATCCATTTTCATTCATGACTGACTTTACACAGGAAATGACAAACAATGCTTTCTAATTTCACAGCGTAGTCCACCCCACAGTAAAGTTCTTCCTCACAGTCAGGTGGAATTTACTGTGCATCAGTTTCTGCCCTTGGCCTCTTGTTCTATCACATGGCACCACTGAGAGGAGCCTGGCTCCATCCTCTTGACACCCTTCCTGCAGATACTTAGACACACTGATGAGATT
>JAYRBT010000093.1:16926055-16940700 GCA_036023395.1 Myiotriccus ornatus
CACCCTGTGCCACAGTCCTTACTATCCGTGGTTAACCCTCTGCCAGGTGTAAAGTTCCATCTTCAGTATCCTAGCTTGCAGAGAGCCCAGGGCCAGCTGGGCTCCCCCACATCTCTCCAAATATTTTTTTTTATTTCTTTTGAAGATAGACAGTTGCTGGAGTGTGTGTCACATGATAATCTGTTTTCATAGGAGTTTGGCTTTATAAAGATCTGGAGAGTCATGGAAGTGTTCTCTTGAGAATACTTCCTATGTTGGTAAATAAGGTATCAAGTGATATCAGAGGACAGATATGCTTCCAGCTTTGCTGCTAAATATTAATTCTCTCATCAGGACTTCATATATGATTCCTACAGTTGTTCTGTTTCCCAGAAACAACAATTACATCAGATTCTTCTTGTTTTTTCCCACTTACACTCTTTAGGTTGTGTCATGTCATATGTATTTCCCAGTTGAATGACATTCTCTTCAATCATTTGACGTTCTTAATCGCATAAGAAAGACCACAATTTTGGCCTTTTTTTTTTTTTAATTTATTTTTATTTATGTAGTTTTATAGTCTAGAAGATGACCAAAGAGTTGTAGGTATTATAAAGTGTAGATCAGTTGAAAATTAAAGCTTTGCTCTGAATTTTGGGTTCCAGTATTTCTGGATATTCTAAATTTATTTTGAGATTATTTCTGATGAACTTACATATTCCATCATCTCATCCTTATTTTACATATGTGGAAATTACTTGGTTGTTTTTGATGATAACACAATTTCAGCAACAACTTTTAATAACATTTGCAGTTTATCTTTTTTTTTAAGAGAATAAGAGGACATTAATAAGAAGTGAGGTCTTCCTAAAGCCAGCATCATTAAAATAAATAGGCACTGTTTTCCATACTGAGGTGTATTTCACAGGATGAATATGGATATGTAGCTCAGCTGGGCTTACTGTATAAACCTCCATTTCTCCTGGCTGTCACACTATGTCAAACAGTATAAGGATTTCTTGTTATGTACGTGAAGATAAGCAAATTTTACAGGTGCTGTACAGTGCTTTTCCATGGTATTGAGACAGACAAGAATGGTCGTAATGAAGGCAGCGACCTTTACAGCAAAGTATGTTATTTTTCAAATAGAAACACAGTCTTTTTAAACAAAAAAGTGTGTGGTCTCTGAAATACATCCTAGGTAAAACTGTATGTAGCCATAGCCAAAGTATGTAAATCAATTCCTTACTGACTTTTCTTTGAAAAGGAAATAAAATAGCACGTACACAGAATGTGGAAAAAATTGCTAGAAGCATGGAAATAGATCAATTATTCACGATTTTTTACAAAATAAAACAGCACAGCAATTCGTAAATATAAGGTAAGCTAAATACCTAAACCATGACTATTACACGTGTTTATTTCTGTCTTTATAGCATTTTGTTTTTAACAGAGACATTTAAAAAAGACGGAATATTTTTATGTGAAAAATTTACTGGGGAAAAATTTCCATGTAATTTTTGGTTATTTCATGCACTTGACATTTCACTCTTATATAAAATTCCTCTGGGATAATGGAAATTTTTCATGTTGAATCACAGAAATGCTTGCAAAGCCACTTCTCTGTGAAATGTCCTGCTCTATAGTTCTGATCACGCACTTAAGAGGAATTGTGGACACATTTTATGTCTCTATTTTGAAGGAAGATAACAATGAAAGTGAAGAAAGGATTATTATCTAGACCAGCTTGTTGTTGAAATGTTCCTCTGTATTGCTAATTTGCTACTGAAAAAGATATAAATCATTATTTCTTGAAGAAAGGAAACAATGCTCCTGATACTCCAAGGGAAACTTACGTATGACAAGTTTCTAAAGGGACTGAGATGATTTTACAGGGCCTTGTCTGTACCGCGCTGTGAGCTGCTCAGAAATTCCTCAAGTTGGAAAAAGATAGGGATGTACTGTGATTTCATTTGAGAAAGAAGAAATTGAGCTTTGCTTTCTGGATATGTCTTGAAGGAGCTGGTTGTTTACTCTTATTTCTGAGATGAGGATTTTTGCTTTGGATAGTGTGGGGGCAGGATGCTGCAACTCCTAAGGCAAAATTCACAGTCCACTTTCATCCTTTTTCTTAGGGATGGGAGGGTCAGAATTCAAGGAAAGGATCCTAAAGTGCCTCTTTTTAGAAGGATTGTGAAGAAATTCCTTATGGCAGGCAAGCTCTAGTGAAAAGGGCTTGCTTGGAGTCAGGCAGCAAGCAGGGAGGGCCATGCTGCCTCTGCTGGACATCAGAGCGGATCACGGTGTGCATAGATTGTTGGAAGACTGGTATGCTCCTAGGGCTATTGTAGGTGTGCTGAGGACCTCTTCAGGCCCTGGACAAGCAAAAATGAAGCTGAAAGCCTCCTCCTGGCTACCTCCTCCCGTGGCTGCAAGCTCTGGTGTGCACCTCTACAGGACATGTTTGCAGAGGCGATCTGAATTAACAACCAGCTTTGACTACATGGATTCAACAATTCTGTATGTGTTTAAAGGCCTCGCTAGTTGAAGTACAGGAGGTGGGATGCAGTCCATGTAGAATTATCAAGAAAAACAGCATGCACAAATTCCTAGTGTGGGAAACTCCGAATGCCGTATGAATCACTCTGTTAAACAACTCTTCCTGAGATCTCAGTTTCTTATGTTCATGTTCAAAATAGCTTTGAATCAGTGTGATGAGGAGACATCAAATTTGTAAAGAATTAACTTTCTCTGGCTTTGCTGAATCACACTAGTCTGTCCAGTTCCTCCATTTTGTCACTTCATCTGGTATTTGGCCAATATATACAATGTATCGTGGCTCAGATGTAAAGCACCATTTTCAAGCAGTCAATCTGGCTATTAAGAACTCCAAGTAACAGAAGAATACAAAAAAACCTCTCTAAGTAACAGAGATTAAAGATTTTCTGAAGTCTTTTTGAATAGACTGGATTATTATCTACAAAAGATAAATGGTTTGAACAGAGTTGCAGACATACATTCTTCACAGATTTTAATGCTTCCCTGAAACTGTAGCCTCTCTGGTTACCAGAGCATCAAGAAATACTAGGTTGGCTAGTGTCAGTATTGCTTTTTCAGTGTTGATCTGAAATCTGTGGTAGAACATAAGTGAACAGTAGGCACTGACGTGCAAATGGACAGCTCTGCAACTGTTATGCTGCGTGTTTTACTAAACCTGGGGTTGAAGAAAAGACAGAAAAACCTGTTAGATAAGTAGAGTGGTGTTTTTTGCAACAATAATTGGACACAAAAGCAAAAAAAACAAATTTTGAAGAGAAGGAGTGACCTTATTTCTCAAAGAAGAGGCACAGTTTATGATCAAGTTAGCAAATATCAAATAATGGAGCTGGAAAAGGGACAGCTGATTCTCAAATCCAGAAACTGCATTTGTATTTGCACTGATTTTTACGGTGAGTGAATCATTAGTGCTTATTAGAAGTTATGATGCCAGGCAGAGCTTCATGGGGAAATAAGACTGTTAAAAATGTACTTGTTAAGCATTTCCTCTTTACATCTGATGCATCCCTCAGTGGACGTCATAATATTTAAATGGTTGTTTACTGTTCATACTGTGTAAAATGCACAGCTTCAGAATGTAGTCAGTCACTTGTGCTGAACTGTGAAGTCAAGGGCAAAAGACAAGAGTGAATTTCTAGGCTGAGAACTGAACTGCTGGATGACAAACAATAAGGATGATGTTGGATACAGTCTCACGGCACCACTCATATATCTCAAACAGATCTTTGTCAGGCACCAGACCACACAGTCCCCATAGTAACAATAAACAGCATGCCTTCTAGTTTTACACACTTCTCTCTTTGAAGAATTGTATTTAAGAGCCAAGTCTTCTGACACATTTGACAAATTTATATTACTGTGTGTCCAGAACAAACAGTTCTTCTCAAAATACTTAGAGAAGAGCAAAAAAATCTATTAAAAAGAACAGAGGTGCTTTCAGATCCAGTCAAGTGAGATTAGTCAGTTTAGTGCAGCTGCATAGCTGCAGTCATTAATTGAGAGCCAAGGGAGATATATTCTACAGAGAGCAGAGCATTTTACAGCATATCTTGGATAAAACATCTCCTGGTCAGTATTAACTCCCAAGCCTTGTTAAACAGCATAATTGAAAGAAAAATGTCACATAATTTTGCTCCTAAATAATTGATCGCTTCTGAGCACTAGACAAAAGGCCTGGTTCTCCCTCCCCTCTTTAAGGTTCTCCAGGCCACATCTGCAAAAACCTGCCTGCAGCCAATGGAATTTATGGGGATGTAAAATATTATAGCTGATCAGAGAAATAGGCTGGGTACATGCCTTCACTGCTTTGTTTACTACACTCTTTCTATTCTTTTGGGTTTTCATAGCCCTGCTTTCTTTTGCTGAATATATGTATTCAGGAGAGTAGGGGAAAATACCTTCAAATATGCAAACACTGCTAGCTTGTTTGTTGTGCTTAAAGCAGCTTAAGACCTAAAGAAATCTAGGATCAACTTTTCTGTTTGCTAATAACAGAAAAAAACCCAAACAAAATAATGTTACAAGCTAAAAACACTTTAAAAAGAAAAAAATCTGTTGTTTTTTTTTCTTGTATGAAAGACAGATGGACTTTATAAAGAAAGATTATAAATAGGTTTTTTTTACATAGGAATTTTGAAAGCAATTCATTTACTGGCTTGGGAATAATTTCCTCTAATGCTAGGGTGACCTTTCTAATGTTTTGGCTTCACAAAGAATCTTATACACAGCATATAATTCATATATAGCTATGAATTTTGCATAATGCAAGTGACACTTCTTCATCCATTTTCTTCTTTCTCTTTCTTGTGAATTACAGCTGTTACATCTGTAGCCGTTTCCATAGTAACACTCAATTTTGGATTTGACTAAAGGTGGGAACAGTAGTTTCAGAATGATTGACCAGGAAATGGGTTTAAAATGAAGAATTATAAAACATTTACGGTCTATTAAGGTGGGGGAGGGAGGGGGTGGAAAGCCCAGAAAACACCAAACTGGAAAACCGTAAACCCTTGCCAGTCCCTCACAGTGTTAACCTAGCCTTGCAAACAGCTCTCCAAACAACAGTTCTCAGCAGATAAAACATTAACTCTTTGACCTGAGATTTAGCAGTTTGACGAGACAGTGATTTCAACTGTGAATATTATGGTAGTGTAACTTGGTACTAAATTTTCACTGAAGAGTCCTGTAATTTTTGCAATTGTTCCTCTTTCTGTCAGGAAGTGATCTTGCCTCAGCAAGGTCTGAGATGGAGTCGCATGTGATAACATTAAGGTGGTCTGTGCAGGCACTGGAGCATGATCTCAGTACTGTTAAGATCTCAGTGCAGTAAGACTTAGTAGTGAACACATGGCAGCTGCATGGGAAAAAAGTTTTTAAAGTAATAGACCCCCCCTAACCCCCTTGAAGTTATCTTTAAGGACCAACCAGCAGCCTCAACCACCCCTGTCTTATAGGAGTGCCGATATGCATTTGGCTAAAGCTCAAAAGAATGATGGTGGTCAAAACTGACAGAAACCTAAAGAGCCTGCGAGACAGTTTCAGGCAGTCTACTATGACTGCTACACAAGCACTCCCCACGGAGTGAATACTCTCTAGAAATAACTGTTGCAAATAACTTCAAGAGGAAGGAAAACAGAGGAGAGGACACACATTTGATGGTTTAGCAGCTAAAACTCTGAACCTTTCACCTCTGTATCCATGCTGAAAGCCCAGCTTGAAGTTCTCAGAAAAAAGTATTTTCTACTTCAAAATGGAAAGACATTACCATACATAATTGGAATGATTTAGGATAAGGAGTTAAAATAGTAGTTTTATGGGGTCATGACCTTTTAACCTGCACATTTTGTCATGGTGCTTTTTACAGCTGGTGACATTTAGTCCAGGGAATAATTTGTCTTGACATGTTTCTGTTTTGCTTTGTGTTTGGTTTTGTATCAGCGGCATGTAGATACTTCTTATAAAGGTTTAGGTGCCCTAAATTTGATTATTAGAAGGTTGATTATTTAGCTAGTCTTCAAATTTATTGTAGCAGATAAATTTCAATGCTAGCACATATCTAAAATCAGCATTACAAAGGCACAATTGGAATTCTATGAAAAGAAATTCTCAGACAAAACAGAGAAGGCTACTTGTGTGCTCTAACTAATGCCTGTCTGGTGGGGATGGACCATGTAATTGTTCCAGATCACCCATAAGTCTTAATTTCATGCAATCACAGTAGATACCTACTACAAGACTGAAGAAAATCATGTGATTGAGCCTAGGAATAGCATTTATTTCCTGCTATCATCCTTTGCACTATACAACTGTTGCAGTATAAGATGACTTGGCCTTGTCCCAAATTGTGCAACTCTGTCACAGCTGGGTTTCTGCAGAAGGAATAAAGACACTTGGAGGCTCATGCACTACATATCTGCAAGTGTATGTGACCCGGGATTGTAGTTCAGTTGACAAAGCCTTCACTTAAGTCTTCACCAGAATACGTATTCTGTTATATGCAAAAGCTAAAGAATATATTTATGCATACATACATATATACACATCTGTAAATAATAGGTAGGGTTTAAGGGTTTGAAAGACATTTCAGCTTATCCTGATATGAATTTGGTAATTTTTTTTCAGAAATACTATGATAAGAAAAGGAAAAGTCACTTAAGAAACAACCGAGAAGTTTCGTCTTATGAATCATGATAACTGAGGGAAGGTGGGAGAAGGAAAAAAGAAACCAACCCAAACTGAGAAAAAAAGTGAAGTACAACAAGATGACTTGTGAAAGAGTTAAGTGTTTTGCTTCATGCAGCTTGGAGAATGGAGGAACACAAATCATTGCGAAGGAAAAAACATGTTTGGAAATCTCTGGAGACTGGTTTCACATGGCTAATTTACAACCACATGCAGCATCTGTCACTTTTACAAATCAATGAGAGTGCCTACCCTCTAATAGCACAGGGTCACTGGTAAAGGTTGCTAGCGTCGGCCATACAGACGAGACCTTTCAGGATGTCAGAAAAGAACGTCGGTGACGCACATTAACACCCACACGCTCCTTTATGTCACTTCCAATTTACTTTATCTCAAATTGTCAGCTAGCAGGGCTCGCTTTCATACTAATAACTGGAGGTTTGCATCCAAGCCAGGAAAAATAAACCCCGCTGATAGCTCCATGAGACATTTGGCTTTCTCTAAGGAAAGCCAGAATGGAAAGATGGAGCTCTTGGTCCTTCAGAAAGGAAAAAGATAGTATGACTTACAGATGGTCAATATGTAGGGTACAGAGAAACATTTGCCTTTTTGTCATTTTCTTTAAGTACTGGTCAATAAGTGATTCACTTCCTTTACAGCACTGGAGTACAGAAGAAGTTGTTAAGGCCACGTATGAATACAAAATGTTCCAACAAGCTGGAAGAAGTTTCCCCAGTCCTGAGTTTATATTCCCCTATGGTATTACTAGGCATTTAATCCTCTTTTTTGCTCTTTTTCTAGTCTTATTGGAGAAACTAAGTGGTTTTGATTCATTTCTTAATTCAGATGGTGGAAGCTGAGCTGTGGGACTTGATGGAAATATTATTTGGGTATATCAACAATACCAAATTCATCTCAGCCCAGCTAGCAGCCAGTCCCTCAAAGCACATATCTGTCCCTGGTCTTTAAAAGTGTGGAATAGGATACAGAGATAACTACTGGGGAGAAGTGCTGATGCAGCCAGACCCTATAAGTGTATTTTTCCAGGGTTACTCTTTTGATACTGAGGGGAAATTGCAGAGACACTTACAGCACTCCCCATGGTAGTTGTAGCTTCTTTCATATACTTAATCAGGGGGAAAAAATCCTAGATTTTCTTCTGTGTCCCTCATCTAAGGAGCATTTAATTACAATTTTGATTGAATCTGTACATGAGGACCTTGCCCTCACAGGCAAAACTTGAGTACGTTCCTTGGAATGCTTAGAAGTGACTACATTCCTGTTTGGATGAGTGTCAAACTTGCTTCTCAATAATTTTGTTGGAATTATTCCACATTTGTAATTTTATTAACTGCATTTATACCCCCTCGCTCATATTATTTTCAAGATAAAGCATCTGGCAAGTTTTTTCTTTTTGTATGGGATCCGTTTCATGCCTCTAATGTCAGAGAGGTCTATCCCCTATCTGTCTTCTTTTCCTGGTTATTTATACATATGTAAAATGCACAGATCTCAGTAACAAACTTCCAGTATCCTCTGTCTTGCAAAAAATTACCATTGGTTTCTATATTTTATTTCATATTTTTAATACATTTTTATTTCTTGGGCTTGTCTTATCTCCCATCTTGTAATACCTCTGGAACTGGCCTTTCACAGGATCAAGATTGAAAGCTTACCTAAAACTTCAGCGACATGGTATTAGCTATCTCATGTTTACTCATACGTACTAGGTGATTTACTCTGATAAATCTAGTGGGTATACTAGCAATGATTTCCATCTAAAAAGTAATAATTTATTTCCCAATATGTCATATTGATCCCAGTGATCAATAGTTCTTTTTTGTCAGTTTTCTGGAAACAAATTTTGGTGGTCTGAAGTTTGACTCTCAGTTACATAATTTTCAGGATTACCCTTGAAGCGCCTTTAAAGATTGATGTCACATTTGTCATCTTTCTTTCCTTTAAAAGGTAAGTTAAATATGTCTGACTCATCAGCAGTCATCCTCTGGATTGTGGAACAGACATACCCTAAGTGGCAATAAATTTAGCAAATTTATGCATGTCAGGATGGCAAAAAAGACTGAACTAGCTTCCATCTTTGGAATGTTAAGACTAATTACATCTCTACAGAGAAAGTTGTGACATTTACTCAGACACGCTTACAGAAAGAACCATCTCCACTCATGCACTTCTGCACAGATGACTGAGTTTTGCACAGGAAATAGTAACTGACCTACTTATCAATAATCTAAGTTACATGCATTTCACAGCAGCTAATCTACTTGGGTGGTAGATAGGTAGAGAAAGTGAGTTGTAACTACATCAATCAGAGCCACCCTAAAATAAGGATGTTGCAGAAGTAATTTATACATTGCAGTGAAAATTTTGCCCCTAGATTTACCTCTACTAGGCTCATATTTATTAGGTTGGAGTAGTCACACTTTGGAAAACAAAACCTAAAAAAAACCTTGTGGAATTGTTGCTATTGTTGACAACAAAGTATGATGTATAGTCCTTCTCAAGCAAACCAAAACATTTTATCTGAGTGACTTGCAAAGTATGCAATGGGCTATTAATGAAAAAACATACAGCTATGAAGAACACCTCTGGAATTTTACATTTTGAAACTGAAAGCAGGAATTCCAGCAGTCATTTCTACTCTCTTAGGCTCCAGTGATATGTTCATGCTTACACTGTGGCTTGAAAGACAGAGGCTACAGATGAAGGTAGAGCTTGCTGTTTAGAGTAGATTTTTAAGCTTCCTTATGTCATACCACCATGTCATCCCACATTTAAAATGCTGGTCCTTTCCTCAGGATTTGCAGCACTGACTGACTGGTTTACTGTAGCAATCACTGTATTTAAGAATTCTTATTTTGCTAATGAGTATGTTATCATGACTGTGTACACTGCATAGTGGATGCAGGACATTTTGTCCATGTTTTCATTTAAACTGCCAGGAGTTTTCAAATAATACAACCACACAGTGAGCTAAAGAATAGGACACAAATGCAATAGAAAAGATGCAGTTCCTACTGTCCTATATAGGTAGAAACTGGTATTTAATTAGTCCAGGTTGCTATTTTAATTTACCACCAGTTATTTTCAGGAGGACAAAATGGTACTTGAACTATGCAAGACACACAGCTAGATACAATTTCTTAGCAGCTTTAGTGACTGATACTCAGCTTTTACTCAGTTGCTCTCAGTACAGTGTTGTCAGTTGTTAAGGCCAAGCTGACAGTCTTAATCAAGCCTTACTGGCTTTGGTTCTAGTCTGTAAAAAAGGTACTACTTACTTGTGGTCAAAATGTAGAAACTGTTACTAATTTGTTCTTCTCTTTCACTTATAGCAATTAAAATATATTTGGGATAAAACATTATTAAAAATATTATATCTTGCAGGAAGTCAACACGTCTGGTGAAATCACGCTGAACCATATTCTCACAAAGGAAACAAGAACTGAATGTAATGTAGGGGAATTCTGTGAAGTTCAGAGATAAGTGCATTGTATCAAGTTTAGCTCTTACCCTGTCTCTATACAGAAGATTTTGTGCACAGGAGTGATCCTGATATACCATACTGATTTCCTGAATTGTCAATAAATGGAAAGCTTTGAAACCACAGCAACAATTGCTAAAACATGTAGAAATTTTGTTTAAAAAATATGGGTTTACATTGCAAACTCCCCTTGTTTTCCTTATCCCATCAGCACTCCAAATGAACATATGTGATAAGTTGCTTTTGTGCTGAATAACCATTTCAGGGCAAAATATGCTACACAAGTGCCCTTCAGGTTACTCTGTCAATAAAAAAAAAAAAAAAAAAACAGCAACAACAAAATAATTAAAAATTGCTTATTCAGACACAAACTGCTTTGGGTCAACAACAAAAGCATTAGAATTACAAGAGCTCTGTTTTATATATTTTGATCAAAGAATTCTATATATTTTTTAATTTAGGTGCTTAAGAAGACTGGACATTGTCCATGTTTCTCAGATCTCTTGCCTCAAAAGAATTGTACTTCATTGTTTTAGACCCAGTTCTTGCTATTCTTTCTTCTTCATTCAAAACGCGTCAAGGATTTTTTTTTTATTTCCTCTTCCTTCCTTTTATAGTCTTTTTATGTTCTCTAGAGAATACATAGTCGAATAGTATCAAATTTTATCTGTGCATCACTCCTGCCCAGCATGATCCCACAGAAGAAAATGGAAAGAATAATTGATGCTGGTCAAGGAGCTAAAGGCTGAACTCGATCCATAATTAAACAATACTTTCACATCGCTGAGTAAAGAGCAAGCAGCTATCACTGATCTCTTTTATAAAACTCATATCCATTTGAAAGCTTACTTTACAATTAGGTTTTTTCCTCCTAACATTTCCCCAAAATTTTAGATTGTGCTCTAGATATTGAAATTAGTTTTTTCTGTATACATATCCTGATACTTTTTAATTTGTTGACACCCAGTACTATGACAGAAAAGTGAGAATGCACTGCATTTCAAAGAAATGTTGGCAAAAACAATGCAAGAATTGATCACCCTTTATCCCCACTCCTAGGATCCCTGAAGGGATTTGCACTCAGTTGTTCAGGGTGCTATGGAAAACAAGAGGTACAGAATGGCAAGGGCTGGCAGAAAAGATGTATTCTCTTCGAGCATCCTTGGGACCTTGGCAAGGCTTCTGGAACAGAGTGTCAGAGCAAAATAAATTAAAGCTAAAAATGAAATATATCTGAGAAATATATCTAACTGTTCCTACTATTTGTGCTCAAGAAGATAATCTTGACTTTTTGAACAGGTCTCCTTGCATGTAAAATTACTTCTGAGCACTACTGCTGTCATCCAAAAATTTCATTCTCTCATTTTGCTTGCAAATCAGAAATCACAGGCCTAGTGCAAACCCTGAGAGCTCTCTCCCTGACTACAGGTACGCACAACACCGATCTTGGGGGTGAGGTCCCCACTGTAGAGATTACTCAAGAAATTATGATCTTTCATGACTTTTTACTCAGGCACTGGAATAGTATAGTGCTTAGCCAAGCCCTAACAAACTAGATGGAAAACAGCATAACCTGGAAAAAATTGTGTCCCCTCCACCTGGATTAAACTTGTATTAAATAATGGTATAGTTTGTTGGTTTTTTTTTTTGCACTAACCAGTTGGCAAACTAAAATGCAGGAGCATTTAAATGCTGGTGTTCTTGGAATAGTTTGTCATGGTGTAACCCCAGCCATCAAAGAAATACAAGCAGCCACTCACTTCTTCACAATGAGCTCTAATCTGTTATGGATAGAAAAATATTGCAAAAATTCAGCCTCATACCAGGCTTCTGCACTGAGCATTGTAATTTAGGCCTTTAACCTTTTTCTGTGTCCTGAGTTTTCCAAAAGTGTCCCAGTCTGCAATATATTTATCTGCCCAATATCCACACTATTCCACATCTGCTCTCCATTTGGATCGCATTTCTTGCAAAGCCCGTGAGCCTTTCTCCCAGCCTGTGAGAGAGCGTGTGCAGCAGTAAACTTTAAATCACATAACTGGTCTTGCTCACTCTGTGTTTATAAAGAACCATAAGGGAGTCTTCTGTCTCCTTATCTTGGTGGTTCAGGCCACTTGTCCATTTGTTGACAGGTTTTGTTCAGAGATCTATTCTGAGTGAATAAGGATTTTTGCCTATATAAACTCAGGCTATACTTTTTATCTTGGCCATAAAGGCCTGTGCCACTAACTGATATAATAGACCTAAGATGCAGTATCATGAACCACATAGCCACAAATCCCAACATCTTTTGCAAACTGACTTCAGTTATGTTATTATATGGTATTTTGATTAAAAAAAATTACATGGAAATAGTGCAACTATTTATTTTTTTTAAAATAGCACAGCATTTCTCTAAATTATTAATATTATTTGCAATTTTTCCTAATACATTTTTGGAGGCATGAGCTCCTACTCTATATCACTGCTATAAAGGTTAATTAAGAAAGCTCTAAGCTTAAACCCAAGACTTATTCCTTTTCTTTTTTTTTTCCCCCACTTCTATATATTAAATTCCTCCTATATGTAAAGAATGCTTACATTCCTACTTTTTTATTTCAAAGAATAATTACAAAAGTATGTTTACTTCAGTCAGCCTTTCAGGTGATTCTTGGATGTCATGCACATAGCAGTACATATTACTAAAGATAAGTTACAGTACATCCATGTCGTGTACCTGGATCCTGTACCTCAAAATAATGGTTCTAACTGGCTGTAGTGATTGTGCTGCTACTGCAATCTGTATGAAAAAAACACTCTTTGGGTAAAATCATACTGAATATTTTAGTAAGACTGCACAAAACCCGATTCTGTTTTTTTTTTCACAACCCAAATTCTGCCGCTTCCTCAACACAAATGGACAAGATGATCATACATACCAAAGCAATCATCTTTTTGATTCTGTAATGTAGGAAACATGAAAAGGAATTTTGGCCTCTGGGATTATTTCTTTTCCTTTCTACAAAAGAAAAGGAGAGAAAAGAGTATTATGAAAGCAACTACTCAGAACTGATCAGAACTTAAGCTTGAAAGCAAAAGAATAAGAGGAAAACAAATAATTACAATGAGGCAGAAATGAAAAGACTTATGGGAATCCTATGTCTGTGTACTGAGATAATATGCCTTTGAAGGTCCAGTGAGCATTTTCTGATAATTGTTAACACATAAGTAGCTTTAGCTGTAATAAAATATATCTGATACTCTTGTAAATACTTTACCTGCTTTAGCATAATAATTAGGTATGGAGTTATTCATAAGATATTAAAGCATAAATAACCTATGAAGATTTACGTCCATTTTAAGACAAAGATTTTACAGGACAAAAGGTGCAAAGAAGTAGGCACTGAATTTACTGTAATGGCTAAGACATAATGCTTGCACTGAAGAGCTGTATCTGCAGTATGAATGCATAATAAGATCTAAACAGTGTGTAATATAGGCTTCAGAACAAGGCTGTAAAATTCTGTGATTAGTAAAAGACATAAGGGCAGAAAACAAGATAATTGACCATAGAAAAGAGAGGAAGGAAGAGAAAGTAAGATTAAATGCTAACAAGGAAACTATTTCCAGAAGTTATGGTCAGAAATTATTGCCCCCTGTTTCATTTAGAAGCATAGAAATGGCTAATAAGTGTAAAGTAGGTGTTGTGAAAGCATATGATGGGAAAACATTGATGATGGGAAGCAGAAAGAAGAAAGGCAGGAGGAAACAGACTCAGGTTCTTTTATTTGCTGAAAGGATGAAGTGATCCTAATTAAATAATCTCCTATGATTTACGTTGAGTAGTAATGACGTTTTCTTCCCCTGGCACTGAAGTGTGTTTTACAGTTTCAGCAGCACTCTGTGTTTAAATCCTATTATTGCCTACCAGAATAAACAAGAAGTTTAACACGATTATTTGGGATGTGTTACTTACTTAAAGCTGGATTTGTTACTACATCTATCAGTAGGTTCAGCATTTTCTTAGACCATGAGATAAAGTGTGAGCATCTGTTAGCCTGTCTGTAGTACTTAAAGTGCTGCTTGATAAAAATTATGCTGTGTTTGGAGAGAAATCCTCTCAGAATAGTTTCAAAGGCCCATCTCTAAATATATTATTCTTGAGAGTTGTGACTTTTGAAAAATTTGGGATAATGATCATAACGAAACACATAAGCTTGAACACATGCTAAAGTGAGGTTGCCTTATGCTGAGTGCTGGCTTTCAGGCTCCTGACCTTGCTGCCTGTGCTGAGCTGCGACTAAATGAACCCCTGGGAAAGCTGAAGTATTCCCATTTTCAGGTGTTTGGAGAAGCTGGATGGATAGTTCTTCTGTTTTAAGTGGGTAATGATGTATAACCTATCATCAGATGACCTTTTTAATGTAACTACTGCTGCTAATTAGGT
>JAYRBT010000093.1:16940710-16952009 GCA_036023395.1 Myiotriccus ornatus
TCCTTTCTCCTATGGACAGAGTGGTGAGTGTGTGACCACTTCTGGACATGACCAGCTCAACCCCATTACAAGTTGCATAGTTTAATTAGTCAAGCACCCTAGGGAAGGGAAAATGTGTGCAGAGTTTTGGGTGATTTTCGGTGATTTGGGTGAGGATCAGGGGAAGGGAGCTGCCTCCCACTATCTGCGCTCCATGGGGTGAGCACGATGTGATCCTGAATGCTTTCAACTTATCCAGTGGTTCATCCCCCAACTTTTGGTGCCACCACCCCTGCCCCATGCGCTTCCCAACAGAGCCCTGCAGGACCAGAACATTCATAAAGCATATAGAGGGCTAAAAAAACCACCTACTCTCTATTTTAAAAATGTGATTTCTTCCTAGTAGAACTACATTCCTAGAAAGCAGCCGTCTGAATCTCATTGAGGTGCCACAGTTTCCACTGATTTTCAGAACATCTCAAGTGAACTATTTCACATATTAGTATTCATTAGGTAGTTCACAGCATATCATAATCATTAGAGAGTTACTCACTAATTCAACATTTAAGACTTCTGCAGTTTGTATAGAGTAAATTTGACTAACATATGAAGACTCTACTGATAGTTTTCCTTATTTGTTAGTATTACAGTACATGTTGCAAATTAAGATTTTCCTCTCTTAATATACAAATGTTGTATTATAAATGCTTTTGAAACAAGAGGTTTTGTGCAATACGGAAAGAGAAGGGGGTATATTAAAATTTTGCTAGCGAGTTTAAGGTGGCTACAGCTAGTAATATTCCAAAACTATTTCAAGCCTGAAGTCATCAGCTGGCATATGGTAAAGTCAGCTGCTAATTTTGGCTTTCTTTTCTGATTTGAACTTCAGAGGGTGTACAGCCTAGGACTGTGACTCTTTTTTCCATTCTATTCTTACAAACCACAGCTCAGAGATAAAGTAATAACGCACACAAAAGTGTTCTTCTTTGTTAGGGAAGCTGCAGTTTAACGTGATCAGATTAAATCCAGCACTGAATGAAACTATGCTCAAAGATTGTTTTAGCTGCTATTAACAATATTGAACATTTTCTCATGCAAGATGCCAGTATAGACATGTTATGGTTACAAGCCAGGGAAGGGAGTTGTATTTTCATATTGTTATATTCATACCTTTATATCATCTGAAGGGGGTCACCCCACCCTCCCTGTGCCAGGAGTTAGAGGGTGCAGGGGTTTTGCTGTGGGTAAAAGTTGTTCTGGAGTCTCACACACTGCCAGAAACCAGCCCTGCCTCACCAGGACAGCAGAAAAGCAATCTTTAAACCAAGACAAGACAGACTCTAGCAAGTTTTTCTGTCTCATTAGGATTCCTGGATATAGATATATATATGTTATATATAAAAGTATTAGGATATCTTATATATAGGTATTAGGATACATTACATATAGGACTGTGATACCTTATTAGGACTGTAGTGCCTGTGTATTTAAAATTGTGTACTATTATCATCATACAATGAGAAGTCCATGAAACACAATGTGATACCATGATGTGATCCCATACCATCATGCATCAGTTGGGTTACTGTATTAGAAAAATTAATCCTCACAGCAATCCTTGTAGCATCTGTATGCTGTCTATGGTAGTTTACATATATGCCTACTATTTTTATATTGATTTTAACTGGAAATTGATCTTCCAGACCTACACTGTATTCAAGTAGAACTGCTACACTGTATTCAAGTAGATCTGCTACACTGTATTCAAGTAGAACTGGGCTTTTTTTTTGCTTTTTTAATATCTGTTATCACAGGGCTTCATTAATTTTTATCATGCTATTTTAAGTTTTATAGAATCATAAAATCATATAATGGTTTGGGTTGGAATGGACCTTTCACATCATTTAGTTCCAACTCCCCTGCCATTGACAGAGATATCTTTCACTAGACCAAGTTGCTCAGAACTCCATCCAATGTGGCCTTGAATACTTCCAAGGATAGAATATCCACAAACCCTCTGGGCAACCTGTTCCAGTGCCTCACCACCCTCACAGAAAACAATTTTTTACTAATATCCAATCTAAACCTACCCTCTTTCAGTTTGAAGTGATTCCCCCTTGTTCTGCCATTATATGCTGTTGTAAATAATCCCTATCCATCTGTCTAGTAGGCTCCCTTCAGGTACTGGAAGGATGCAATTATGTCACACCAAAGCCTTCTGTTTTTGTAATAGTACAATTTCTCCTTACATAATAACACAGCAAACAGAAATATTGTCTGCATTTTTACAAAGAGGATTTTCCTTTGGAGGGGCAGAGGGTGGGCACTCTAAATTGGATACAGCAATTTACAAGTAAAACTGGCAAAAAATGAGATATGAATTGTATCTCCTTAGTGAATAACACCTATGATCTTCAATATACCACAGAAATTCAGACATCTGTTCTGTTAAACTTCTGATTGCTTGAAAATTGGCCTTACACACAAAAGCCCTGGTGACTAGTATATGTGGGTATCTTTAGTGCTACAGTTGTCAGTTCTAGTTAGATATAATAGAGACTGACTGTAATGTGCTTCAGAGAACCTTAAATTAGGAAGTCAGTACTGTCCTGAAAAATAGAAATTGCAAGTTTCTCTACTGTCATGTACCAGTGGATATAATTCAACCTCATCAGATAATTCTGTCATCTGTGCTAGATCCTATTTTGCAAAACTGCATGTGGAAAAAAAAATCTGAATATTTTTAGATATTATTTCAGTGTTTGAAATCTTTCCAGGCTGACACATCAGAAAAACAGTGATAGTTCTGAAATTTCAAAACTGGCTTTATCAGTTATCTGTCTCTTTAAATGGGGCACAATTTTCCACCCACTGGCACCAGGGATTTCCTGAACCTTTTACGGCTTTACTTCTGAAATCCATTCTTTTTAGACACCATATTCTGATTTGCTCAAAGCATGATCATGATACTTATCTGACCTGATTACTGGTGTTGCTTTTCCTGTTATTTCTAGTCAGTCAAATGATACCACTTTTCCATTATTAAAAAGACAGTCTTTCCTGATATGGCTTAACTTCATTCAATGATTAGGTGATCTTGTGGACATCTTTCCTGATTTTCTTATATTAATTTTATATTTTAAGAAGAAGATTTTTACTTAATCTCCTTGAATATTGTAATTAAATCTACAATATTTCAGGGAATATATATGGAGAATTTGGCAGTGGGTTAATTTGTTTTACATGTGAAATATTTATTAAAACTTACTGCATTAGTATACTATACTTCATCTTCTATTGTCCAGCCTTTGGGGAAGTGCTATATGACATGTGGACTTCCCAACTCGCTGCTTTTGACACCCTGGAAGATACCAGCTATATTTATCCAAAGTTTCAGTTACTTTTCAGCATAGCTCATTTACCTGCCAGTCACTGAAAGATTTCTTCTATAGAACAAAAGCTAATACTTCTTATACTTTCATTTTTGAAACTTCTACTATTCTGTTTTTGGTTTTCTTCTTTTGCTTTGTTTTACTTCCTTCACTTCCTTTGGTGTTTCCTGTGTACAAAAAGTGCCCAAAATGCAAATTATAATAACCTTCCCCTGAGCACTACACGGAATAACCACTCAACTTGAAAATGCTGTAAACTGGGTTACTGGCGTAAATGGCTTCTTAAGAAAGATTCTCTTGGGGCCTACATACAATTATGTCCTGTCTTAATTTTTATTTTTAGTTTCACTATCAATAGACCCTATCAATAGTAATTATGATTAAATCAAAGTTAAAGCTGTTGTCAGTCTAGACAGTGATTATGGGAGTCTCCCCAACCATTATATTTTGTGTCTATAGACAAATACCTACGTGAGTATGTATGACCTATATGGTCATACATACAAATGTATGCAAAATGAAATATTCTAAGTATTATAAGTTTACTCATTTTCATTCTATTATAATCTGTAATAATTTTCAATTTAATTTTAAATAGAGGTAAACATATGGATCTCCATACTTTTAGAAGATCATTGCACAGATAGATGATTTAAATAATAACGTTCTAGTTCTCTCTGCAAAATGCAGATATCAAAATTCATATGCATTACCTTTGTCTTACTTGAACGATACGATGACCACTCCTTAGTGTAAGATTGTTAAGATTTCAGGTAATCTCAAGAGTTTAATATTGGAAACCATTTCCATGAAGTTCTATTGGCTACCTTACACTAAATAGGAACTTTTCCATGACAATAACGATCACAGAATCACAGAATATGCCAAGTTGGAAGGGACCCACAAGGATGATCGGGTCCAACTCCTGACCCTGCACAGGACCATGTGCCTAAGAGTATGGTCCAAACACTTCTTGAACTCTCTCAGGCTTGGTGCTGTGACCAGTCCTCTGGGTTCTTGGTTATAAACAATTAATTTGACCAAAATCTTCAATGATGAAGTAAAAATCCTGAATCTTGATGAAACTTTAACCAATTTTAACAACAGAGTGCTTAAACTTGGAGTAATGTTACTGAATTTAGGATTGAAAAATAAGTGTTAATGCCAAATATATTATGTAAACACAAACTAAGCTCTGCTGTGACTGTTCAGTCCTTTTAAGTGTACAACTGCACTGGACCAGTTTAAGAAAAAATATCTAAATTAGTTACATTTTACCTTCCCGGAATAGTATGTCAAAGAATAAGGAAGATCATGCCATTGGCAAAGTGCTTTTCCTGTATTAATTGCAGGATTAAGTAATTCTAATAAAATAAGGTTATGCACAAGGTTGTTTAAGAAAGGCACTAATGTAAAAAGAAAGAAAACTATATTGAAAACAAATTTTTTTGGAAAAGATGGAAGAGATTTGTTCCTTTACACAGTCGGACAGAAAATTAAAGCAATTATTTCATTCTTGCTCTCTGGTGAGACAGTAATTATGAAGCAGGTTTACTTTAAAATCCTGACTGCTAACACTTGTCTACTTTCTATGTGCACTAACACTCTCCATTGGAAGTTTTAGTCAAGCAGAAAGAAATTGCTAAGATCTTGTTCGGTTTCATTGTTCCAGTGCTGTGTTTTTTAGAGTTCTGTTAGGGTGCACTGTCCTGTGACATGTAAGAAATTTTTGCCTCAAAATATATTACATATTTTATATTTAAAGATTCTTACATGATCGAGTGGAAAAAAATTATCAATATCTTATAGCTTCTGAAGTCACTCTCCTCTAAAGAATGTTTCAATTTAACATTAAGCATATTTTCAAAATTGACTGCATTCATTTTTCTTTTGAATGTTTGTTTTACAGAAGAGGATTTCTCTCCTTCTTTGTAAATCACACATTCAAGCCAAAGAAATATACTATGGTGTAGTGTAATCTGTCCAATGTAGCCCATTTTTGTCACATGCACTACATGAATTTCTTTAATCTGTTCCTTTCTCTAAATGAAGATAGACCTTAGAAACTACCCCAGAGGACAAAAGGTTGGAAACATGTTCAGAAATCATGAGTACTCCTTCTCGGGTCCCATGACACCCAGCCTCCCACTGTTTGGGAAAAAGACCTTGATGATGTCCATACAAGTGTCAGTGCCAGAGCTCAGGTGGTCTCAGTTTGGCACTTGAGCAATGAGGTCTCCCCAGCAGCTGAAAAATGCCCAGGTCCCAAGCTGGTTTTAATCAGGAGAGTGATAAGGTGGTCTGAATGAGGCCCGTGTCACCTGACAAAGCACTGTCAATGCATATGTGTGTATCTGTGCTTTGGAGTAGATGATGTTTTGAAACTCTCTTCAGTTGTGTAGTGCTGATTTGTTTGTTTGATCCTGGGATTTTCCTTAAGCCTGAAAGACTTGATGTTTTGCACAATCATATACTTCACTTCTAACATTGTGGGGTTTTAACCCAGTATATCTGTGCTCCTAGTCCTTACTTTATTTTTCCAGATCTTTCTTGTGTGTTATGTCTATTGGATAGACTAATAGAATCATAGAATATCCTAAATTGGAAGAGACCCCCAGTCACTGAACTTCAGCTGCCAGCCCTGCCAGGACAATCATGAGTATCACACCATGTGCCTGAGAGTATTGTCCAAACACTTCTTGAACTCTGGAAGGCTTGTTGCTGTGACCACTTCTCTGGGAATGGAAGTTAATTTGGAGGTATACTTGATGTTCTCGAGAAATAATTAATTGTTCTCATTGTCCTAGCTAGGTGATATATAGTAGACTGCCACTCTGTCACCAGCATTATTGACCTTTCCTTGGTAAATTCTTTAAGAATTTGAGCGGATAGTAATAAGTTTTTAATTGGGTCTCAAATATTAAAGTTAAATTACTTAATGGTCTCCGATTTTCTGGATTAAATCTTAACAGAATTCAGAATTATGTTCCATATTTTTTTATTCATCTAAAATGTTTTTATAGACTAATGGTGTTTGGTGCCCATAATTACATAAAGTTTTAAATTTTTTTTTAGAAATTAAAAAAAAATATTACTTAAGATGAATGCTAAAAACTATTTTAAAAAGTAACAACTTCAAATGTTATGAACTAATACCTTAAAGAATGTAATTATTTTTTAATCTTGTCAAGTCAGTATAAAGTAGAACTGCAAAAATTCTCAAATCAGTAATTTACAAACTAATATTTCTTTGAAAAGAACCTGGATATGTCTTTCTGCTTCTCTGAAAAGGTGAAGTTTTACAGAGTAAAGAGGCCTAGATATTGCTCAGTGCAAAGGTAGTCTTGATTTTTAGACCCTTAGATGTGCTTTCGTTACTCTTCTGTGCAGATAGTACCTTTACTTTTAAAAAAATAACCAAAAAATCCACCTTAAAGATGATGCCCATCTTATCTAAAAGAATAAATGAGAGGGGTTCTTGACAAATGGCTGAAGATGAGCCAGCAGCGTGTCTAAGTGGCCGAGAAGGCCAAAGGCATCCTGACCTGTATCAAACACAGTGTGGCCAGCAGGACCAGGCCAGTGATCATCCCCCTATACTCGGAACCAGTGAGATCACACCTTGAATCCTGTGTTCAGTTCTGGACCCCTCATGACAAGAAAGACGTTGAGGCGCTGAAGTGAGTGTAGAGAAGGGCAACAGAGCTGTAAAACGTTTGGAGCATTAAGTCTTACGAGGAACAGCTGAAGGAGCTCAGGATGTTCAGCCTGGAGATAAGAAAGCTGAGGGTGTACCTTGTTGGTCTCCACAACTACCTTCAAGGAGGTTATAGTGAAGTGGGGGTATCTCCTGCTGAGTGATAAGAGAGTGACAGGACAAGAGTAAATGGCCTCAAGTTGTACCAGGGGAGGTTTAGGCTAGATATCAGGAAAAAATTCTTCATGGAGAGTGTGTAAAGAATTGGAACAGACTGCCCAGGGAGGAGGTAGAATTACCATCCCTATAACTGTTCCAAAAAACATGTTAATATGGCACTTCAGATGTGGTTTAATGGCGAATATGATACTTGTACTAGCTTGATGATTGGACTTGATGATTTTAAAGGTCTTTTCTGACCTTAATAAGTCTGTGATTCTATAAATAAAATTATTCTGAAAGACTTTGTGAGTGTTCTATCATATATTTACAAAATATAAGCTAAGCAGATAAATAACTCATAACTCATCTTCACTTTAAAAAGTTTTTCTTTCTCTGATCATTATTTCAAATTCATCTTCATATACAGAACAGTTCATGTTATCTATTTGCATAGCTGCAAATATAATATTGTAACATGAAAAATTGTTCATCCTTTTGCATGTTTGTTGGTTGTATATCTTTTATTTGAATGTCTGCATACTTTTGAGTTTAATTTGGCTGAGGAAGAAGTGTTAGCAAAATGACCCTGTGCAAAGCTATTTTAATGATACCTCTAGCCCAGATGAAATTAGAAAATTTTGAAAAAAAAATCCAAGAGAGTAAAGAGCTGACTCTTAGACTGGTTGGATTAACATTACAAATAAACTTTTAAGCCATTTAGATGTCACCTAACATATAAATATAAGAACTATAGTACTTTATACAAATATAAGAACTATAGTACTTTAACTTCTTAAAAGTTCATATGAATATTTTCTTTCATTTCATTTTACATGAAATGGCAGTAGCATCTTGAAGTCATTGGGTGAGATGCTTAAGCAAACCTGTGTCCATTAGAATTTTTCCAGAAGTGCATTCTACATACCCAGTATTATTTATTTATTTACTTGTTTATTTATTTAGGAGGTTTTTTATTTGTTTCAGCATAAAAATTATTGTAAGGTATTTTAAAGAAAATATTACAACATCAAATACAAATCAATGTAATCAATAAATATTAATGAAGAATAACTTTGATTTTAAAATAATGGATATGCAAAGTAAAACAGAATTGTAAGAATCATATTAATTCTACCATGAAGATGAAATCATATGTGCAAATAATAATATGTCTAAAAGGTTAAATATGTCAAAACACCTCTGATTTTATGTATTAATTCCACTGCATATCTTTGAACAATTTACAAAGTTATAATTACTTACAGAAATTTCTTTACAAATAACTTAGGAGAACAGATGCTCAATTTTTCAATAAAAATTTTTTAAAATATCTTAGCTGAAACTTATTGGTCCTTGTCAAAAAATATTTGTCAGTTTTCAATGCATGCAAAGCAATAACATCATATGCCATGTTTTGCAGTGAAGTATTAAGATGAGTGTTGGTACAGGATAATAAATCATTCCTAACTGATCTGAAAGGATGTGTAGTCTTAGGAACTTTTAAGATCTTAATGAAATTGGCTCAGTTCTAAATTTACAACCACAACCACACACAAATCTATGTTTATTTTGGTTCATACTGTAAGCACATCCATCTTTTAAAGTAGACCAAATGCTCTATGTTGCGTCATGTCCTTGAAACTGCACCATTTAGAAGCAACAGAAAAATTCAGTGTATCATCTGTAGATCAGCTGACTCTTTTGAAGTAAAGGGAAATTTTTTGTTTGGCAGATATATTTGTGCACACTGCATATGTTTGTGATAATATGTAAATATGTTGAAACAGTTTAACTTTGTCATACTTTGAATGTCATCTAAACAACACTTATAAAAAGAAAAAACTCACTAATTGTGATTACTCAGGAATTGCATTCAGGAAAAATTCAACAGCGTATACAGTATCTTTTGTTCCGTTGTCTTCAGTTGACAAAAGAAAAAAGATATAAATACTTAAAACATATGAACATAAATTCTGTAAGCCTACCCTTTCTCAGCTGCAGTGTTTAGTCCTAATGACATTTTTCCCATGACTACAGATGATATGCAAGAGTTTTTTTTTGCTCTTTTTTATTTCTTTCTCTCTGTGTGATTTTTGGGGGGGAAAGGGGTTTGTTGTTAGTTTGCTTGCTTGTTTTTTCCAGAGCAATATTATTCCTGTGAGGAATAAGCATTAGAAAAAGAAATAAATCCACATTAAATAGTTTAATTTAACTTAAACTGTTGCACAATTGCCCTTATTATTCCAGCTGTCTTGGAGAAAGAAAGTTCTTTTTGTTAATGAAACCAACACAGCTCATCCCAGTATACCAGCTCTAACTTAATAAATCACATATTTGCATATTTCCACTTCAGGTTTTTCCAAATATTTTATCATGGCCATAAAATCTAGTATGGAATAGTTGTCATACGTGGATATATTAAGAAGCAAAAATGAAATGGGGAGGCCTGTCTGTAAATCCACACTTCAGGGAAGGCTGGCTGTCCCGAAAGCAGAGAGAATGAGAGGTACTTTCTCCCACCCATACTTGAGTGGAGCTCTCATCAATGTTACCATGACACCTTGTTATTAGAAAGCTTCCTCCAATAATTTTTATCAGGCTTCACTGATGTATCTCTAAACACTTGAAAATAGCGTGGTTGCTAATAGTGGTGGAGAGGTAGTGTCATGAGACTAGCTTAAAAATTGTGGGAATCTGAGTCCAATATTTTAGCAAAGGACACGGAGATACAGGGCAGTGTTATGATTTCTTCTGGGCAGTAGGACAAGCTAGATGTTATCATGAAGTCATAAATTCTTGAACTTCAGTAGTTTGACCTTTGCAATGCATAAGGTCAAATGGCTTTCTCTAGTCAGAGCATGCTGATGTAGAAACACATTTCCAGTACAAGACCTCTGATTTAACAAATAAGAAAATTTGGTTACTGCGTCTTCTCAATTTGTGCCTGCATCCTACCACTTATGTTTTTTCCCTTACACAAATAAAGGAATTCAAATATTTCCGGGATGCATTCTTTTAATAAGTCAGAAAACCGACAGAAGCTCTATTACAGTCGTACAAGTTGTGATTATGAATCTAAAGGAAAACAGCAGAAACTGCGGGAGGGCACTGATGCTAGCAGAGGACAAAAAGGACATCAAACACAGAGTTGGCCTGCACAGCTTGGGATGTGGCTGAGCACCCTGAAGGGAGGTCAGGAAGCTTGATCTTGACAGAAATGAATAGAATCCCTGGCTGAAGGAGGACCATGGTGCATCAACGTTTCTTCAGAGAAATTATGTAAGGAGGAAATTTATAATGGTGTTTTGAAGGCTCACTTGGCTTGAGTCGGCTTTAGCCAGTCAGTAGAAAACCACACTACTTTTGTGGTTCTCTCTGTTGTAAATTACACTGCTGTTCTTGGAGCACCTTTTGTGCAGGAACACAGCATCTTCCCTGGCTCTCTAACACATCATGTTCACTCGTGGTTGGTAGGAATGCATGACTAATATTCTTTGCTGAAAGAAGAGACCAGAGTGATAGAGAGAGGTAAGATAGAAACTGTTGTCGGTACATTTATTGTTTTGTGGAATATTTTTGCACAGTGCAAGTAAGCAACTTGTAGTTCTGTGTGTTTAGAAACAACAACTGTGAAGGCTTCTACTGTGAGAATAATGTTATTATTGAATCACAAAAGACCTTATTCTGCCCTGTCTCTTTGTGTAAGCCCAGACAGCCCATCATCTGGAGACTCTTTGACTTATCACAGCTGAGTCCTGCTGCCATAAAGTGCCCGACAGCTTTACGCCTGACATCTGAAGCAGGATTGCATCCTAATAAACAATTATCTTTACCTTCAAATAACTGTCTCCTGTTTGAAAGGTCTTTTAATAATAACATGATTTAATGCAAACAAATTAAATAAAAATTTTTAAAAAACCATTCTGTGGTCAATAAAAGGGGAAATATTGTTAACAATTTGTACATGATACTTCACAGGTTGCTGCACTATAAAATAAGCTATATTAAATAGACATAATTTTCATTATGATAATGAGGTAATGCTATTTTAGACAGTATGGTAAAGAGC
>JAYRBT010000093.1:16954846-16967942 GCA_036023395.1 Myiotriccus ornatus
AATATCAAGTATGACATAAATGTTTCCGCAAGCCTGAACATCACCTATAAAGGCCTCCTTTTTTAATAGTAGATGTATTGTTTACAGTTCATGAAGATTTATTGAGCTATATGGGCCATATTAACTCAGTTGCCCTGAGTCAAATGTGCAAACTTTGGAATTGGTCACAAAGACAGATAAAAGCATAATTCATGGGAACACAGAGGAATTGTATTTCCTCTTTAGAGACTTCCTTGTTGAATCATGCAGAAACTATTGATTATATTTCAAAGGCAGGGGGTTTTTTTTAAATGCATACCAATGACTTCATCTGTCTAGAGATGTCTGAACTTCAAACAGATTTCGAAAATACAGTAGATAAAAAGAATTTATGAGAAATAAATTATGTCACAAAAATGGCAGAAGTCATTACCCAAAATAAGGGTTTTTAATGGAAAGAGGAACCTTTTCCCTGATTATTGATAATGGGGAAGTTGAAATGCAAACATTATGTATCTTAATAAATAATTTAAGTGAGAGTTTTAAAGTAATAATTTTCAAATTATGCATAAAAATATGCCCATTTTTTCTTCTTACAATGAAAATACATTTTTAAGTTCTTCTTTGGTTGTGTGTTGTCAGTGTTTGCTAATTTATATTTTTCTATCCTGAATATGGTCACGTTTGCAAAAAGTTGATGTGCACCTCCCTTACTCTTTCTGTTGACATTAATAAAAAGACATGAAGAATCTTGAGACAACATAAGCATTTTGTGTAGTGTTAGTTGTTTGTGATTAGAGAAAACTCCAGCAGCATATTGCATAGAGCCAACAGCCTGACAGCACAGAGTATATCCTGGGCAGCTGTGTACCCTGCTCTAAGCCAGGCAAAAAACAGTGATCAGGAAACACTGTCCCTGGTGGCAGTCTTCTCACTGGTTCTCCTGGGAAAACAGAGAGATGTAAACAGCCTCAGATATCCTTTCTGCAAGGTTTGATACTTGTTCCTGAAACTTGCTTCAGAGGGAGGTGGGGATGTCAAAGCTCACGAATGGGAACCTTGGCTGGTAAGTAATGCCAGGAACAGCCCTTCCCTTGGACACAAGTGCAAGTATGTGATGTGTTCTTCTGGGAGAAAAGTAGGTGCTTCTAGTTCTTGTCAAAAAGTTGACATAGAATGAATTTTAAGATCTTAATACAATGGCAATAAAGTTGTTGAGGGCTTTTGTTTTCATCACTCACTAACAAGGTTAAAATGAACGGGGTTTCTGCTAATTTAAGAATGAGATGAGAACACCTATAGACCGTAGGATTTAAATTAAATATAATTTAATTTATTTTGAATTGGGAATGAATTTCTGTAAAGCTACGATGATGTGGGGATGAAGACTTCACTTTCCAGCACCATGTGAAAACAATGAATTTCCTGAGGTTATTGTGAGAATGTCTAAAAACTATGCCATCCCAGCTTGATTTGTTTTTATATTAAAAAAAGTCCAGTTTTCAGGGCTATTTGTACCAGGGAACTGTTTCTTCAACATTATAGCAGGCTGCCTGGCCTGCTATAGGACAAAAAGCATGCCGTGAAGCTGCTGCTTTGTACTGATGGGTCACTGGACACTCAGGCAGAGTCAGAGACTGTAGGAGAATGCTAACAGTGATGTTCTACTGGATCCACACTGCCTTGAAGTGCCTGTTCTGCTAGCTCTCCTGCTTGTTTGACAGAGTTGACTTTGTTTGTTTGGCAGGGTTGGCTTATGATGTCCTGGTCATGACTTGCTTGTCCACCCAGACTCTTTATTCTGAAAAATTACCTTTCAAGTGCCATCCACCTCCATGAAACTACCTTTAAATCTGCTTTTAGTAAAGCAAATGGGGAGGGAAACTGACAGGTAAAATTGCTATGTTATTGAAAAAAATCCAGTTGCATGTATTCTTAGTGAGAGGCAGTACTTCAGATGCATTTCCACTGAGAGGATTAAAATACAACATTTGTCCTTTGTCTTTGACATCCTGGTTCAGCTGCTTTTCAGTACTGTTGAAAAAAAAAAATGAAAAGGTGTAGTCTACTGTTCCAGTACCATTAACAGGTATCTGCTAAACGACTAAAGCAGATACAAATGAGTAATCTCATCCATATTTGTCCAACACATTTACCAGAAGTTATTAAAGTATTTCAGCAGATATGTAAGGAATTAAAAAGTCCCATAACCCCCTTCTGCCAGAAAGGAGGAATCTTCCTCTATAGCATCACTTGAGCAGTGATGAGTTTAGGCAGCATTAATGAGTTCAGGATGCCTTCTGTCACCATAGCATGACTGAGGTGTGTCCTGCATCTCAGTGAAGCATGTGAGAATAGTGCCACTTCACTCAGTCTTGCCCCACAGGCCCAAAATCTCTTAAGAGAGCTTTAGGTTCCAAAAGTTATTTGCTGATAGTTTGCCTAGCCCTCTGGCCAAATACCAAGATGAGAGGCCAAACTTCAAAAGGGAACCTGTTTAAGTCTTTCTTTGTCTAGTAGGTCTGGAAGTAATTCTAGGCAGCATACACTTTAGAGTTGTACCTTGATGTCTTACCTTGGACATTTCAGGTTGTTTAATTTAGCATTCTGTTGGAAACACTTAAAAAGCAGTGAATCTCCAGCCTTCAGTATGATCCAAAGTTTTTGACTTTGACTCTTTTTTTTCAACTGTTCTTGTCCGCAAGGTTTTAGTCAACTTTCTTTGTGAGTTAAGAGATAGTTATTTCCTAAATGAGAGAATGAGAGCCTCTCCCTCTACATTAAATGAGTTTAATGAAGGAATCAAGTTGTGACCCTTTATAATGGATTTTCTTCCATTTGCTTCACTGAAACTTCAAGGACAGGATTTTGATTTTTCCTTCATGTTTTTACCTTGGAGGTTGGTATGTTAGGGTTATAAAACTAGAAAAGCTCTAGTTAGATCAAAAGAGGTGGCAAATAAGAACATTAAGTGTATAAAATCTTCACATTTGACACATATATGTTTTATGTGAGCATAGCATCAGTGAATTATAACACAAAATCAATGTAATTTACACAGCTTACATAAGTTTGCTCTTCCATGCTTCTACTTATTCCTGCTTAGCATAAAATAAAATAAAATAATTCTTTATACATTTCTCAATAAATGTACTTCTGATATCTTTCTTATCAAATCAGTCTGACACTTTTCCCTTTCAAGCCTGACATGCCATTAAACTGATGTGTAAAGATCTTTAAAAGCTTCAAAACCCAACTTATACATTTCTTAATGGTATAATGTAAAATTGGCTTTTAAAAATTGAGACAGTCTTATCATATGTTTTAAATTCTGTATCTCTAAGGGGTGCAATGTGTCATATTTTAATCTGTCATAATGACTGCTTCACTCATTAGTTGCTATGTGTGTTGTTAGAAATGTATAGTCTCTGTAACCATGAAAATTCAACATTCATCCTCCTGCCTGAGGACATGTTTATTTTGAAACTAGAACTTCATTGTTTTTCATTCATGCAATATTTACAGGGAGCTAATTATGGATATCACAAAATATGCAGCCTCCACAATAATGCTGACTATTCCACCTGCAATTTGATAATTTCTTAGTTTCCTTCTAGATGAGTCTGCTTCTACATTCAAAAAATTGCACCTAATATTCCCTAAAGAAGTTCAGTATTAAAGGGCATAACAAATCAAATTTAAAAAAATCCATAGATAAGTATTTTTATGGGAAAGGAGCACAAGTTGTGAAAAGTAACCATTTTTTTCCACCCTTTTGTGTTCAAGAAATTGTATGAGAAGCAGAGATAGCCTTGAAAGCCTTTGAGCTTTTGTGCTGTTTGGTAAGATGCTGGAAGTGGCAGAAGTAATAGTCTCCAGCAGATGCAACCGGGCCACATCATGTCATTGTAACATGTGCTTAAGAATGAGTTGAGTGTAACACAGTGGCAGACCTTGAGTCCCTTGAGAATCAGGGATACAAGAAACTTTCTTGGATTGCATCGTACTACTCGTGCTGTAAGTGAAAACAGGACCATTCAGAAAATGAAACTAGGTCTGTGTGCGGCACTGCATCCAGAAAGAAATAAGTTATTCAGAGCCTTTTTTAAATCCTGGTGTAATACAATAACTATAGCAAATGAGGAGTGTAATTTTGTTTAAATGATGGCTCCCAAATCTCTCCATCTCCTCATGCAAATGCACTGTAGTAAACATATCTAGAAGCCAGAAAGCTTTGATTGTATACATAATTACAGTGCCTCATCAAACTGGAGACATTTCTTTTACCAACATTATAACAAGAAACACTCTACTAGAGAACTAGATTTATATAGGGTTGGGAAGTACAAGAGATGGAAATCTCCCATACTTTGCTTTAGGATTTTTTATAGTATTTACCAGAGTGATTTTTCACTCTACAGTCTTCTACATACATCTATGTTACAGTTACAGACTTGCCCCAAATGAGTAAAAACACACAATGGTCATAAAATGTCTATTGTCTGTGAAGGGGAATACAGTACATACCATCTTCTCTTCAATCACATTGACAAAATGTATAGTCTCTTGCTAATATTATTATGACAATTGTTATGAAGTAATATTTTCTTCACAACAAATCTGTTGCTTTGAGAATGTGGCAGAAACAGTTTGATTAGTTTCTTGGTGTTCTGCTTTGCTTTGCTTTTTGTGTATGCATGTTTGTGTTCTTAACTGAGTGGGTGTGTTAGGAATTCTCTGAGATAAAATTAATTTAGAGAAAGTAATTTTGCTTTTAATTTTTTAGTTTATTAGCTATTTTTAAATTTTTCAAGGATAAGCCCTCTCATAAAGAGCTAGTCTGTGTGAGATTTCTGTCTACAGCAGTGAGGTTTCCCTTAAATGAAATTTTCATCTAGTACGACATAAACTGGGAGGAGAAAAGAGCCAGAGCAAAAGCCGTAAGACAGGTGTTCACCTTCTGTGGGGAAGCTGGTTATGCCCTGGATGATTACTCCCTGGCTCTCTTCAGAGAGTAATGGAATGAACACAAATAGGGTTGAACCTTCTCCAGAATCTCTAAAAAGATGCTATCAGCCTTAGAGTAAAGTGTCACGAGGAACAGATCCTTGCCACTATGCACTATTGGACTTACAACTAACCTCTGTTGCAAACAGTATATTTTCTTCTTCAACACTGTTTTATCTCGATCTATGCCTTTCAACAGAGCAATTTTTTTCAGCTCCTCTGATTTACTTAAATTAACATTAGAACAAGTCTGGTCTCATCTTTGTGGAATAGGAGGTTATGATCTTCATTATCACATCAGAAATAAAACTCAAAAGGACACCCCAAAGTGTATATCCTGTTTTGTTTCTCACCTGAGGAAGATTTTAGGTAACCAAAAGAGTAATTTTCCGGAACTAAATTAGTTTGTCTATTCAGAAAAACAGTCATTGTCTACACACTATGTCTGCTAGTCTTGTTCTAGCTCCCAGTCAAGGATTCTTTCAGGCTCTTTCTCCTACAACCTTCTTTTACCTGAGCCAGCAAATGCTGTGATTTTACTTAGCTCTGGAATGCATGGTAAGCACTGACTGATCTTTTCGAAGGGACAACATCAGGACATAAAAATTATTCACAGTAGAGTGACTGAATTCTTTAATTTGATTAATTTTCTCAAGAGTTGGTTTTACATTTTGATGTTTTCATGGGTCAAGGGAACTTTTACCTTTCTCATAGTCTTATAATGCAAGTAGTATAGTTTTTTATTTATAAAGATCAGAAATAGCATGATGGTATTTTAGGGTCTCTTGCATCCCACTCTTTTCGGACAGGTTTGAATTTGGATCATCACTTCAGTGAGCTTGAAAGTCATGAGAAGAATCTGGAGCTGGGTTTGTTTTCTTAGGGAAAGCCTGTCTGTCTGCAGAGGACCTCAGGTATTCACAGTGATATGATAAGCAGAGAGCTTGCTGTGGTTGGTAGACCTGGATTTTTTATAAAACTTATAGCTTTATTTACAGTCATGGTAAGCTGTGAAGATTGTGAATGTGTGGATCTTCATGAGCAGTTGTTGTAGGTGTAATTGGATCTGAAAGGGTGGGAAACAGTCATCCGACCAGATATAGATAAAAGAGAATGGATTTTGTGCTAAGTTCAGTAACACAGTATACTTGAACTGAATTAGCAGTCCAATACCAGGTGATCTTGAGAGTTGAAGAAGTAGATTAGGAACTGACACTCACCTGCTTTTTCCCTCCAATATTTCTATTTATTCAGCTACATTTAACAGGTGACTTTCTATAGAGAGATATATTACTGATCATACTTGCTGGAGAGAGGCACAGAAAAGAACGTGATACTCAGAGATTTGCTTCACCTTTTTGTTCTCTGGCTGTGGCATAATTACAAGCACTAATAAAATCTCTCTGAATTTGTGGCACTACTTAAATATAGTCTTTCACTGAAGAGGGAATCAGAAAAGAAAAATGTTTGCAAAAATAATCCACATGCAGCATAGAATTTTCCTTTGGGGAAGTCTCAAGTAATTGTGTATTATGTGCCTTTCCAGATGATTATTGGCATTCACTCAGCTGTTTTTCTCTGAATTTGTCAGGTTTCTAATGTAATATATAAATCTTGACTCCAAAACCACAGCTGGTTTTGATCAGACTCCTATAAAAAGGAAATTTCAATTAGCAGTCATCCAAACATATTCTGGAAGTATATTTTTACGGCTGCTCGGCGAATAGCACTCTTTGTTCATAAGGGTGCATGTGACTCTCAAATGGAAGGCAGCCAGAACTGTGAGTCATCACCACAAGCACAGTACTTTGTTGCAGAGGTCAGGTTCTGCCAAAACCAGAGGAATTAGCTAGCCAGATTGAATTAGCGGTTGAAACACATTAATTTATGCTACATAAATGTTATTGTGGCCCTGTGGACAAGTACTTAGGTCATATGCTTTATGAACTATATGCACCAAGAGGGCTTTCCAGCTGTAAATCATCTTCATAGTGCACCTTTGCAAATTGTTCACGGCTCTTCACTGTCCTCCCCCCTGTCCCCTCTCCTGTCCACGCTGATTCCATCTCTTGGCATGCTGACTGCTCGCCACTCCTCACTTGCTTTACAGGATTTCCTGCAAAAGAGGTTGATCAGCAGTCAGAGTAGAGATGAGGCTGTGTCTAGTTGAGGAGCTGAGACCTGGCTGGTCGCCCATGATGCTTGTGGGCAGCTGTGGGTCTGTGGCTCGAGGCGTCTGGCAGTGGACAGGGCTGTCAGAGCCAGTGCAGCTGTGTGGTAAATGAAAACCTTGGTATCTTATGCACACATACAACCCAGCCTCTGACAAGGCTGTTTCTCTTCTGGGGGAGGAGAGGAATTAGATACACTTTTAGCCACATAATTTCAGAGTGAGAAAAAGTAGATGTGGTTTCTGCTGCAAATTATGGTAACTGAGGACACATGCCAAGAAAGAATTATGCGTAAAGATTATGTTTTAACTTGTTTTTATGTGTTTGGATATGTCTCTGCCAAAAATCTGACAGAGCCTCATTGTTGGAGCTTTTTTATCATGAAGCCATTGACTGCACCCAGCAAACATTTCATAAATAATGAAGTAATTGGGGGCATTTAGTGTTGTCTGATCGTGTCAGCAGCTGCATGCAACACACATTACTTTCCACCAAGCCAGGTAAATGCTACAGCAGTGTGAGAAGGGAGGCAATGTCAGTCTCAAGAGGGGAATGGTCTTCTTAAACAAGCATATTTCGCTCAGACCTTTAATTCCATCTCTTGGTTTTTTTTTTTCCTTTTCTTTTCTTTGAGATGTGCCTACCTATGCACAAAGAGTTATTTGTTTTATAATTGTTCTTTTTTGTTCATCTCAACATGCAGATCCACTCCCTTGCACTGCTTCTACTGCAATGCTGAATCACACTGCACATACATCTTCCCTCCCAGAGTGCCACAACACATGCCTCCTCCTGTTTTTAAATGTAACACAGCCAGCACCTTTACTGGATATCTTCAGTGCTGCTGTTCTCAAGGACGCAACAACCCATTTCAGATTCTAGACTGCAAATGCTTTTACTCACATTCCCTGGTTTCTGGTCTTGTTGATTTAGGAATCTTGGACATTAATCATCTGGTGTAAATGACATTTTTCTTTATGCTGAATATTTCAGCAAGATCACAAAAAGAATGTTTTTTTAACATTAAATATTTATAAAATCATGCTGAAATAGTTAAGGCAATGTGAAATAGATGAAGCTTTGAAAGCATAAATATTTAATATTTTAATAGCTTTTCATAGGACTTTTTTTCTTTATGAACCTAGTGCTGTTACCATGCATCTGTTATTTGAATGGGGAAACTATTATTCTTTTAAGTGTTTTCTATTACAAATGAAAACGTTTACTTCATAGCTATTTTGTTTTGCTTAGCTTATGAAAAAGAAAAAATATTGAGGTCTGATAACTGCCAGCCCTGTTTGTGTGAATGATCTCCATTCATCCTGCTCCTGAAACATTCCCGTGTTGACTGTTTTTAGCGCAGAATCCAGTTTATCATTACAAGGATTGCAAAATGGCTATTAAAACTCCTAGAGAGTAATTTTTCTGCATAAATATCTTTTTCTAGAAAGTAAATAAATGGTCATCTGAAGTGAGGTTGATGTTCAGCAATAATGAATCCATATATTTCCCATTAAACCTGTCTTCCAAAAACTCATGACATAAAGAAAAGTCATTGTCAGTGACAAAAGAAATTCATGTGTGACTGATGTGAATTTTTCCTTTTTTTGTTTCTTTCAAATATATCTCCCTTCTCTCTGTGAAATCAGGGTAACATTGGGTGGCAATGGTTATGTGTTTCCTAAGAAATTGTTTAATCGATAAAAACAGTAGACTAGATATTTACTACATTTCATTAATTGGGTTAAGGAAGTAGGGATATTTATGACAATTATTTGGGAAGCTGTGTAAAAAAATAGCCAGACAAACCTCTATAATCTACTTATACCTCACAGAAACCAAAGGGTTGAACAAGCCTATTAAAAAAGCTATGTGCCTGTCTGTTTGGAGGAGCTGTTAAATCATGAATCTCTGCACAGTACCTGAGGCAAGTGAGTTAAGAAAGATGTTTTGTGGCAGATCTCTGTTCTATTAAGGATGGACATAAAATAGAATAATTTAAAATGTGTCAATAACTCAAGGCAAAAATGCTTAATGCAAGAAGCAATGTCTTCTTAACTTGCAGTCAGGCATATCCAGTGGTAACTAGTAGGTGGAATGCTACTCATGGGTTCAGAAATAATTTTTTGGGTAGATAGCATGGAAGATTTTTTGCAAAAGTATCCTATCCCACGGTGGTTTATTATTATGGTGTCTGTCTGTAGTAGAGATTTGAGTTTTAAAAATGGAAATTATAATTATTTTCTGTCAACTTTTCCTGTGAGAGAGGCTGAAAACCTGGTTCCCCTTTCAGATGGTTGAATCTATAAAGTACAGACACTTTGTAACTGGATAGGAATGCACCATTCCTCTCTTCTGGGAATACACTCTTCTGGATGTGCTCTACGCAATGCAATGTGCTGGCCAGAGTGAGTGATGACGGTGGTTTAACACAGCAGTTTCATGGAGGTGTGCTGACTTGCTACATGCTGCATTTGGACCATGACACAGTGCCATCAAACACATCCTCAGTCCCAAACTATGTGCAGCTTCTTGAGGAGTAGACTTGATGTGAGCTACTATGTTCTCCTGATGGCACATTCCCATGGATTTGTGGACAAGGGGTGTTACTCATCCAAAGTTCTCCTCTTTCAGCTCTGTTGTAACCACAACAGAAGTCTCACCAAAGCCATGCTGTTGAGCAGAACTGTGCATTGCTCCCTTCTGGGACAGGTAGATGTGCACCAGAGGGAGTATGCAATGTGGTTCAGCCTGGAGAGTGCCTTCTGAATGGTAATGGGACAGAGAGGAGGAAAAACATATATATATATATATGTTATTTAATAGACAGATTTTACTGATTATCTCCATGGAATGAAATCAGCTAGCCTGACTTTATGTTCCACTTTTCAGAATCAGTGTTTTCCAGGTCCTGGCTGGAATGTCTCATGGTACTCTCTTCAGTAATATTTGCTCTGCATTATTCTTGTTGTTTTTCAAGGACTTTGCTTGGATAAGAAGAGAAAAACAGGACAAAGTACAGTTGGAAAAAAGATGGGGAAAAAGAGTAGGAGGCCTAAGCTAATGGTTACACTTGAATTGTCTAGAGACACAGCAGAGGCTTTAATTAAATACACTATATTTAGTAATTTCTTGGCACTTTTGATTGATTTATTACGTGTTACATCTGGTCTTAATTTACTACATTGCATTTATACTACTGTTTGTTTTTGTCACTTATGTGCTGTATATTAGTCATGGGTTCTTGTGGTTTGCAGTTTTTGAGTTACATTGTGCAAAACATTTACTCTACAACTTGAAACCAGGTGTTTCAATACGAAAGCAAATTACTCCAAGATTTACACAAACCAATGGGTTAGCAACCTATAGAGTTTGTTAAAATGTATTTGTTTAAGTTACTTTTTTTTTTCTAAAGATGATGGTCTCTGTCTTCAGTGAATTTTTAGACGGACATGTTTCTAATTTGTAGTATATTTAGAATTGTAACTATGTACCATATCAATTAATTGTGTTTATGTTTTTTTTAATGTATTTGCCCCAATCCTATGCAATATATTTAACTCAAAGCCAAGCTAAACCAAATCAAAAGGCTTAACAATCCTAACTATGTGATCTATTCACTTTGGTGCCATATTTTAGCCTAGTGGAAGGGTGTTTAAGATGAATGTTAATGCACAGGAGGAAAACAAGTTCCTTGGACCACCATTAAGTTTAAAAAGACATTTCCTGTGTAGCACAGCATGGCTGTGATATAAAATACATAAGATGTTAAGTGTCAGGACTTGTGCAGCTGCTTGAAAAATCAATGTACTTGTTTAGCTCAAAGTGCTAGTAAATTAGTACAGAGACCACTTAATAGAAAAATCATCTCTGTCACTGAAGCATTGAAGTGAGTATTCTGAACCGTAATAAATTTCAGTATATTCATTGTGTCAAGCACACTGACAAGGTCATCAAGGGCAAAGGAGGTGTTGCAAATATTTTTAATGTGCTCATCACATCACAGGGTTGAAAATGTTCGTTATGTCTCAGGAATGGGAACAGATAATGACTAGAAATTCAGAAGAACATTTCAATACCTTAATTATTATGCCTCCTTTTGGTGGTAATAGTTAATGTGGAATTTCTCCTTTTGCAGATGTGTGTATATATATTTGTATTTTCTGGACGACATGAGTGTGTTTCAATCACAAGTAACACACATATCATTATAAACTACCTTGGATTTTCTTAGCGTCTGTGAAGGTGGCTGGAATCTGATCTTGTTTGCACCAACTTAATAATAGTGTTTTCAGTATTAAACCGATGTTAGTGGAGTTCCCATTGATTTCTTTTGGCATCAAAATCCATTTTGTGTTGTAGCAGACGACTTTTTATCTGCCCATTTTCTAAAATAGGTATTTTCATTATCTTTTGGTGGGTTTGGGTTTGTTTCTTTGTCTTTGGATTTTAGTATTGCTATTCCTGAATCTTGTTTTTATTGCTTTACCTTTCCTCTTTGTCTTGCCAGTAGCAAGAAAGCTAGTCTTACCCTGGGACATATCAAAAGCAGAGTGATCAGCAGGTCGAGGGAGGTGATTCTGCCCTCTGCTCTGGTGAGACCCCACCTGGAGCGCTGCTTCCAGCTCTGGGGTCCCTAGCACAGGAACCTGTTGGAGAATCCATGATTGGTTGATCATCATGAAGATGATCAAAGAGCTGGAGCACCTCTCCTATGAAGGCAAGCTGAGAGAGTAAGAGTTGTTCAGCCTGGGAAAGAAGGCACCATGGAGACCTTACAGCATCTTTCAGTGCCTAAAGGGTGTTTACAAAAAGCTTGAGAAGGACACTTTATAAGGGCATATAGCAATAGAATGAGAGGGAATGGCTTTAAACAGAAAGAGGGTAGGCTTAGATTGGACATTAGCAAGAAAGTATTTGCTGTGAGGGTGACGAGGCACTAGAACAGGATGCCGAAAGAATTAGTCGCTGCCCCATACCTGGAAGTGTTCAAAGCTGGATGGGGCATTTAGCAACCTGGTCTTCTGGAATGTGTACCCGCCAGTGGCAGGAGACTGGAATTATATGATTTGAAGGTCCGTTTCAATACAAACTATTCTATGATTCTATTATTTTATGCTCTTGAGTTTGCAATATGCAATCTTCAGTGTCAGGACAAGCTTAAGGCCCTCCTACACTTTGACTCTCCTTCTGGCTGTTGCCACACATCACCAGTGTGCACCCTTGCTGCCTCATTATTTGTTCTGAATGACCATTCCTGTAACTTTGAATGGACTGTTGATATGAACATTTTTTTAATAAATATCTTACTCACTTGTTTTTCAAAAGATCATTTCTCCAGTTGTTGTGGTCTGACTCGGCCACTGCCTCTCTGGGAAGTCTCTGCCCACATTCTCCACCAAAAATGTCACGGGTTTGCTCTGGGCTAATTTCCTCTCACCCCTCACACAATTGCTATAAGTTGATGTAGACAAAAGAGATCTGACTGGGGAGAATAATATTAAGATTTATTACCAGCAAGATAAAAATTAAAGAACTATATATAACAATTCTAATTAGGCAAAAATACAATATATTTGCAAAAATACTCCTCCCCCCTTTGTATCAGTTTAGGAGGAGAAGTAGTCTTTGTTCCATTTCCCGAGTTCCAGGTCTTTTAAATAATTTTGCAGCACTCGAAAGTTCTTCTTCTATTATCTCTAGGACGACAACTCTGATTCGTTGCATCTGGAACTGTTTCTCCTTCTCTCTCTCTTCTATGTCGGCCTCAGCACTGGGCCTACCCCCCATCCTGAGCTAAGACCGGAGGCTGGGGGGGTTACTCAGGCCTTATAGGGTCTTCCATGGACTGCAAGGAGACATTTGCCTACCATGGATCTTCACCACAGGATTACAAGGGATAATGGCTTTTGAGTCCACCCCTGTTTCCTGTGGGGTCT
>JAYRBT010000093.1:16968042-17010053 GCA_036023395.1 Myiotriccus ornatus
GAAGGGAGAGAGAGAGGGGGAGAGAGAAGCAGTTCCCCCTGCTTTGCAGCTTTTTCTCTTCTCCGGATGCCAGCTTTGCCCTTGGAGGTCCGTTATCGCTGCCTGGAATTTCTGCATTATGTCTTGTCCGGGCATTTTTTCTCTAAAGTTTCTTTGTTTTTTTTCTCTACTCTGTTACAGGAGGAAGTGGGGGGCTTCAGTGCCACACCTGCCCCCATCCCAGGGCTGGGGAGGAGGGGACCCTGGCCCACTTGGGGCCTGCCGCCACTCCTACATGGCTACAATTTCATCTGCACAACGCCCTTCTCTTCCGTTTTCCTAAATATGTAATTGGCAGAGGCGTTACTAAAACTTGTGATTGGCTTTTTCTCTGGAATTCCACCTGGAGAAAACCATTTTCAGCCCCAGAGGGGTCTGGGGGCAAACCCCTGACAGCAGTACAATGTTGCGTGGCACAGCCAGATGGAGCATGCTGTAGCAAGGGGGTGGTATGCATAGCTAGTATTGCTAGCAGAGGCTATTTTGAGAAAGCAGCCCTAGTTTCCACTAAAATTGTCTAAGAAGCAATGTGTGAATGGCTAAGAGCTAAAACAATTTTTTTTTTTAAAAATAAAAATTAAAAACCTCTTCAATATGGAAATTGATATCAGGGAAATCTTTGGAATAGGTATTCAAACAATTTTAGGGTTAGCTGTTAGGAATCAGAAGCATCAGATGGGCCTGAAAAGCAGGTCATGTTTTAGCTGTGTGTAGGACCTTGGTGGTTAAGAAAAGGATGGTAGAGAAATTGAGTCTCCATTTCTGGGCCTTAGGTGCTGACAATGCTGTGGAGAAGGTGGTGAGGCTCTGATTCCTTTTCTTGGTACTGATTTCTGAAGAGTTTAAATACTAGGAGTGAGAGAAAAGCCAGTGAAAAAAAGGTTGCAAGTCTAAGGTATCTTAGACCTCAAGGACCCCAGCTGGTGGATCTTAAGTCTCCATTTGTGTGCTGGGTTTTGTCTGCCAGGTGCTCAGCAAGTCCGCCTCTTCAAGACAGGGGGAGCAAATAACAATGAAAAAGACTGTGGGTCGAGATAGGTCACCAATTGCCTCCATGAGCAAAACAGACCGGACTTTGGAAAATTAATCTAATTTATTATGAATAATAACCGCATAGGATAGTGAGAAATAAAACAATGCTAAAACCACCCTATCCCCCACCTACCCTTCATCCTAGGATCAACTTCACTCCTGACTGTTCTGTCTCTCCACTTCAGCAACACAGGGGGAGAGAGAAGGCAGCTTGCAGAAGTTTTTTCCCCTTCCTAAACATACTATCACTGAGCCAGCACCTATGTGGTAAAGGTACTGTCATGGGTTCAAGTGGATGAATTTTGGGTAATTGGGGGCCATAGAGATGATTTCGATTAGAAGCTACTACAAGCTTTTTCTGTTCTATGAAAAAGCCAGTGATAGCCAGTTCCAGACTTGACTTCCTACTACTAGCCAATGGTATTTGCTTCTGTGATAACATATTTAAGAACAGCGGAAGAGAAAGCTGGTGTCGCAGAAGAAATTCCAGCTTGGAGGAGAGCAGCGGAGAACATGAGATAGCAATGTAGACTCCAAGGTCAGTGTAGCAGGAGTGGGGAGGAAGAGGCCCGGGGAGGCCTCCCTCTCCCCTCCAGCAGGGGAAAGACTAAAAACTGAAACCCCTGTCACCTGTAGAAGATTACCGGGGTGAGGAGACCCCCCTGCAGCTTGTAGAGGAGTTTACACTGGAGCAAATAGATGCACGAGGAAGTTGAGACTCCATGGGAGGCCTAAGATGAAACAGAGTCCTGCTGGAGACCTGTGGCCCATGAAGAGAGAAACCTATGCTGGAGCAAGTTTCCTTGGGTTGGACTTGTGGTCCTGTGGGGGATCCACACTAGTGCATTCATGACCAAAGGGACTGCAGATTAGGGAAGAACTGTGACCTGAGGGATGGACCCACACCGGAGAGGTCTACTGAGAACTGCCTCCCGTGGGAAGGGACCCCACAGAAAACAGGGGAAGGACTCAAAAGCATTACCCCCGATGATTATAGTGATAACCATAGTAAAGCAAGTTGTCCCCTTGCAGCCCATAGAGATCATCAGAGTGCAGAGAAAGGGAAACCTCTCCACATGATGAAAAAGTAACCCCCCAGGACAACAAATTGAGAAGAGTTCCTGTCTAAGAGATGGATTTTAACAGCAGCAGAACCAGCAGCTGGCTGTGACCTCCCCCTTTTCTCATCTTCCTGCGCTACTGGGAGGAGGGGGAAGAGGGGAGCGGAAAGAAGGTGGTGTGTTTTAAAACTGTTTTATTCTTTTACTCTTTAGTTCTTATTTTGTTAGCAATAAATTTAAATTCTATTCACTTTAAGTCTGTTTGCCCATGAAAATTAGTTAATAAGCAAATCTTCCAGTTCTTATCTCTAGTCAGGAATTTTCTTTTTTGTTTTGTTTTGTTTTTTTTTTTAGTCTCTCCTCTGAGAAGAACAGAGAGGGGAGGAGGGGTGGAAAGCGTTTTTCAGTAAGTGTTTAAAATCCGGCCATGGTCAAAACCCCAACAGGTGCTCAGCTTTGACTAGCAGCAGCTCCATCTTGGACATGAGAGAAGCTTCTGGTACCTTGTTAGGGAAGACACCTCTGCAGCTCTACCTCCCTCTGCTATCAAAACCCTGCGAAGTCCAAGCCAATGAGATAAAGGAGTAAACACATACTTTGCTAAATATTGTGTCCACATGTAGCAATGGGTACAGGTCTTGTCCTTAAACACTAACAAGAACAAAATAGACAGCAACATAAGAAAAAGAGAGCAAAACACTGCAAAGATGAGGAAGACCAATGTTTTGAAGTGTCACCTCCATTTTGTGAAGTCTGGAGATTTTTTTTAATTTTTTTTTTTAAGGTGGTGTAATCAAATGAAGGCCTACCAGAGAAATTGGAACAAATAGTATCAGATCTGAAACACTTAGGAACTTTGATATGTGGATTTGAATTTGTGAATGCTAATTTATGAAAAGCCATTTGGACAAAATGGTGTCAAGTAATACAGCTTATTCTTCTTTTCTGGTTAAAGTCTATCTATGTCTGTATTTTGGTTATCAAAGACATCAGTAAATAACAACCTTTTTTTATATCATCAATTTTAAGATTCCTCTATTTTTTGAGTGAGTGAGAGACACTTGGAAAATGCAGGATAACAAAGATACACATTGGGAAATATGCTTAGCTGGGAGGAAATATGAAGAGTTGGGAAGAAAATAAGGCATTGAGAAGAAATCAATTGGCACTGAGGTATCTGACTTTGTTACTCCTTTCAAAAACAGCAATAATTCAGGCATTGAAACTAATTTGAAATCCAGTTTGTAGCTGTGAGAATAAACGACAGTATAATGTACTCAGTAACATTTTTTTTAAAAATTTCTCTCAAAGGCTCTCTGCTTTTTAAAATATGTCAGTCCATATGTGCAGCTTGTTGACCTAGCTAACTGCTTTTATAAATGATTAGATAAAGGCTAGGAAAAGAGAACTAAAATAAGTTACAGCTATATCCCAGTAATACAGACCGGAAAGAGATAGCATTTTTCTACTGTTTGAAGTTTGAATGATGTAGATAGTTTACAATGGTTCTATAAAGAAAGCTGCAACTTTTTGCAGTCCCTACTTCTTTAAGAAGAAAGCACATCACATGTTCAAACAGTGTTGTTTACTCAGATGTAACTTTCATTATTTGACACTATAGGGTTTTTTACTCAAAAATAAAAGTTGTGTATAGTACCTCTAGTCTTTTATATGGAAATGAAAGACTTTTAATGGACAGATGAGCATTCTACTTTTTGTCCCAATCATTCACTTGGCATCATTTGGTGATTCATAATTCAGAAACGGTAAACTGTGACTCTAAGTTCTCACTGAATTTCACTTTTTCCAGGAAAATAGCTCCTTTAGAGGTCTGGCAAACAGTCAAAGCTTCACTGAAAATGCAGTGAATAAAGTAAAAGAAAATTAAGGGAGAAAGCTGTCCCTGCTTATAACTCAACAATTCTCCAACTTTTTTCTAGTTTTACTTTAAATTGCTGGACTGTATCAAGTATGTCTAAAGTCGGAGATTTAACAAGACTGCAGGAAATTTAAGTTTGTGACTCTTTTTATTAAAATACTGTGCAGTAAGTTTGTTGAGATAGAGCCCCCTATGTATCGATGATGACTTCTTTTTCTCCCTCCCATGCACAGATGGAAAGAGTTATGTTTAGGTGTGCCAAAATAAATAGCAAAAACCCGTGGGAAACAGGGAGCTTCTAATTTTATTTACAAAAATGATTCATGTTGTCATTCAAGAGAATTTACTAAAGCTCCCACTAATTGCAGAATTATTCCAATGGTGTTAGCTCCAGCCATATTTCTGGATATATATACAAGATCTCACTTGTATTTCACTTGGTATGTTATTTGTTGACGTATCAGGTTTGTTTCAATTAGAAAAAATGAGTTTCTGTGTTCATCTTTCAACCATTTCAGCATTAGCATTAAAATTGACAGATTATTTTATATTGATATAGAGCCATGGGTGGTATGTGGTAGGTAGGGCACATGATTTATATTAATCTGATGAACTGTTGTATTTCATTTGAAAAATGCATTTCATTTGAAAAATGTCTTTTTTAATTCAAATTTTTTGGAGATGTGATCTGATTTTGCAGATTAGTAGGGTTATTTTGCAGTACCACAATCCAATTTATTGAGTTTCAAAATTACTCTTCTAATATCTTCTAAAATTCATGATTGAAAAAAGCTTGATTTCCCTTTTTTATCATATTTTGTCCTTTCTATGAAATCACAGAAATAGTATTTAGAGTAGGTCAAATGTATACAGTGAAGACCCTAAACATGTCTAACAAGATCTTCAAATAAACAAGAGTTATAAACACAACTTCCGCTGTTTTCTGGGACATTTATCTGCATGAGCCTTCTGAGTTAAGACCAGTATCTACACCACTTTTAGTGTAGAAAATATTGTGGCGTTATTTTAGAGCACCACTAACGCATGCAGAATTGTTTCACCACTACAAACTCATTGTTGCCATGTTTGAATGATTCAGTGTTAATCATCCTGTTTACAAGAGAAAGAAAAGCAAACACAGTATTTCCTGAGAATAGGTGAGGATTAAATTTCTGGACACAAACTCAGGATTACAGTGGTGAGTAACAATCAGTTTGTTTTCACCTGATGCCTTCAAATATTGTAATTTTATATTGTAAACCTGACCAGTTTTAAACATGAAAGAAAATCAACATCTGATCAGCAGACTTGGAGCGGTTGCAGGAGGCAACTAAGTGTATTTGTTTTGCCATACCTCATAAAGTAGCTGAATGTGTCAGATATGTTTAGACTGTATCTATACTATATGTGGTTTATGTTAAATCTATATGCATATTTAAGGACATATAAATCAGCAAAAAGATTAGCCTTGTTAATCTCATTTAAAGCCCTGTGGAATATATTTCTTTATTCCTATGCACAGTGTGAAGTGTATATTTACAGTTGTGGAGCACTATATTTTCTGTGAAGTTTTGTATTTTGGCAGGCTTTGTTTGTCTCAGATGAGTAGGAGCTTATGGGGATTATGTGTACTTATGTACAAATAGTTTTAGGTGAATAATAATGAATGCATCTGAAGAATGTCATAGTTCACCTGAAAAAAAGCAGAGTTGAACATAAGTAGTGTCCCTGCTGCTGACACGTTTTATCCTCACTTTCTTTTCTCTCCTCCTTTGCTTTGTAAAGGAATGGGATTTGGATCTGTACAATTAGATGACAGCACTTGTCCCATGCTGCCATTTTCAGGGGCATGAAGTTACTCTGCACCTCTGCTTCCACTCTCAGGTACTCAGGATCTATCTGCAGTCCCTTTAGGGCTATGCTTTGAGCTGCTGACTCTGCATGATATGTTCACTCCTGCTCTTTTGTGTGCTTTTCGATATGGAAGGCTTGCTTCTCCACAGGTATTCTCCCAGTGAGTGATGAAACACATTACTGAAATGATGCAATTCTTTGTAATTATGATGTTGTAAACGTCTGGTATTAGGAGACTTTTAAAAGCGACTCTTGGGGGGGGGGGGAAAGTCATCTTGAAAAAAGAATGGAAAACATTAAAAAAATGTTAATGCTTGATGTAAGATTCTGCAAAATACTAGAATTGCCCCCCAATGCCTTTTTGTGCTTTTGCAGCACGGATGTAACTATGATGACACTTTCTTTCTTAGTAGTATTAGTCTACTGCTCCCTAAACTCTGAGCAGAATATTAAATCATATCTGATTAAATCGGGTTCCCTTGATAGAGCAAAAGATTGCTTAAACCTTTCTAATTTGTGACCTATGATTGTGCTCAGTTAAATGTGGTATTAAGGTCAAGGTCTAACATAAAGTCACAGAGTACACCAGAAATTCATTACTACATTTTAATTCATGTAGTGACACATCTAAGAACATGCTTCTTTACCTTTGACCCTCAGTTGTAAAGGAAATCCATCTTTACTTACTAGGTTATGCAAACCCCTGGAGACTAGATTGGCAGGACTGCTAAGGATATAGAAGGTCACAATAAGGAGACATCTGTATAAATACTCTGTCATTAATATTCTCCTTCATAATGAATGTTGGCAAAAAAAATAAGAGCCACAGTCAACAATGTCCCACGGCAACTTTCAGAGCAGAGGACACACTGCGGAGTATTTATAATGTCCATTCCACTTTGGTGTATAGCTAGGGTAAAATTAAGAGGGCCAAATAAGGCACCTAAATTTCCTCTGCATTTAACAGTGACAAGTCAGTGATTCACCACCAGTTAGAGGCTGAGAAGGCAGTACAAGTACTCTCTTTGTTCTGATAAACAATGTATGACAGAAAGATGGAGAGGGCACTGAACAGCAAGAAAAAAGCTGAAGGGGAGAAGAAAGTACTAAATTATAGTAACAATTAGAAAGCATTTTATGATAAGGTGTCCTATCCACCCAGGACAATTCTTTCTATGTTCAACACGTTTATTCGGCTCATTCTCCCTATGAGTATTTTTAAAAGTAAAAAAAGGAGCGAGCTTATTGCTTTCTTTGCAGTAGCTACTCAGCTGGTACAAATATTACGTGTTTGGTAGTATCTCGTTATTTAGCACTGTCAACTGCCTGTCAATCTTCATATTTGCAAAAAAGAAAAAAGACTAGCCACCCCACTGTGCTGAATGTGACAGCATCGTAATGTCAGAGGACCAAGAGACAGGTGATGGTTTATGATGGAAATAAATCTTTTATGAGAGCAAACTTGCGAGAATTGCATTCTTTTGTAGGTGATATATCTCTGCACAGCTATCACTGGCAATCTTCTCCAATGCATCAGTTTCATAAGGCAAGGGTTTTATTGTGTTTAATCATGTATTGAGTCACTGGGGGGAAAAAGGCAGAAGGTATATACTCTTTGTATATATATATAATATGTAATATATATGTGTGTATATAGATATGTGAATGCCTTCATAGATATTTGAAAATAATTGGACTCATTTAATGATCCTGAAACTGATTTCAGAATTTTACAGTACAATTCTGATTGCTACACAACATGCAAGAGCACTTTTGTCTATTGCATTCTGAAATGAGACAAAATACTTTCTTGACATACAGCAGGATGTTGCATTTTTGGGGTTCTTTTAATATATTGCCTGTGAGTAGGTTGTGGAATCACTTCAAGTATTTTTTCTGAATATGTATAAAAGAGTCCTATCCTTCCAAAGCCACATGTTTTACAGCCAGATAAAATCATTTGAAGGATTTTTTCATGAGCTTTTCCTGTAACAGTGGCCATCGCATCCTGTCCTCTGAAGATTTCATTTTCACAGTTATGTTATTCCAACCCTGTGTTGATGATGTCATGATAAAAACAGCTGTTAAGAATCAGACAAACCTCACAAATCTCTGATTTTCATTTTTTGAAAAAGCCAGGATGTGTGTGAAAATTTCTGTTCCAAAAAGCCACGATATCTTAACGAACCAAGTAAACAGAGCTGCAATTCTAGTCTTCCCTCAGCAGTTTGTCTAACTATTGTATAGGAGTTTTGTCATTCATTAGCTAGCCTAACTGCACATGAAGCTATGATTACAAATCCTACCCAGTTTTCTTCTTTTAAAAATAGAATTCACATAATTTAAAATGAGTGCTCAAGCCAGTCAGCTCCCCAAATGTACAATCTTGATGAGAAAAAAAAAATTCTTTTTTATGTCCTCTAAAGTTTTATGTAATTCTATGCTGACTTTTTCCCCTCTTGTTACCCTGATATTTTTCCTGTTTCATATTGTAGTTGCTTATTTGACCAGCACAATTGCTTCATGTTATAGTTGGTTATGCCTTTAGCAGAGATCCATGACAAGGGTCAACACACACTTGTGCAACCCAAGAGCAGACCAAGGGTGACAGTGTCTTTTTGTAGTAAGGTAATCTAATGACAGACAAATTGTTTAGCTTGATAGCTGCTATGTGATACAGCAGTGGGTTTTGAGGTCCACAGGCTGAAGCCTAGACAAAGGGCTATGAAGTGAAGAAAATACCTGTCATTAGTTTTACACTGGACTAAAAAAAAAAGAAAAAAAAAGAAAAGCCTATTCTATCTTCTGTGTGAAGATCTGTGCCAAACATCCTACCAAAATGCCTCGCAGCTCTGGATAGCTGCATAAAAGCAGCTGTTAGATTGTGTTAGATTGCTTCAGTAGACCAAAAGACACGCTTGTCTTGCACATGACACGTATTTTAATCTCGTGGCATTAAATGGGAGTGCAGGTAAATAATACACTGACAGGTAGACACATGGGAAGGATCCCAGTCTGGCCTTGTCACAGCAAAACTTAGTGTTCAGTTAATTCTATTTACTAGTCCTGGAAAGTGAAACATATTATTTCATACACCTATTTCCCACTAGTAAAATTGTCAATCTCTGTGGGCTTCAGCTCAGGGTTTTTTTGGGGAAGTGGTCTAGTTGTGTTTTCTGTCTGTTGATTTTGATCTAAAACATCAAATTTTGTCTTTTTGCACAAGCACATGTCTTCAGACACCTCCTTCTGCCTCGCTTTTTAATAACAGATATGATAATTATAAAAAAAAATCAAAGGAAGGAGCAGAAAGAGGGGCATTTCTCAACCCAAACAAATTTCCTCGTTCACATTTTTTTGCTGTTCTGTTTATTTCTATGTGGTTTTAAATATTTTTTGGTTTGGTTTGGTTTGGTTTTAAATCCTCTGAATCCCGTCTGGCAAGCAGCACAATGTGTCTCTTCCCAAAAATCCCACTCTAGGAATGCTGAGTGATGCCAAAGCATAGGATGTGTTAATGTGAAGGCCAGAGACAGCCTGCTCTGTTGTCAGTTCATATGTTGTCAGCTCTCCATAGAGGAGACATAGACAGTGGACAAAAGTCAACAGACGTAGCTCAGATCAGTAGTCAAGGGTTTTGAGGGTTATCCAAATGGTTCAGATGCTCATCCAAGTGACAAAGCATTTGAACAAATCCACAGCAGTGCTAATGAACATGCTCCCACAGCTTCCTGTAGGTTTTGTAGGCTTCAGAGCTTCCCACTTCCACAATTTCCCTTCCTTCTTCTCTTTGGCTAGAGTGACTGCCTACCTCTGTTTGTTCACATATGCATCCTGTGGTGCCCTGTCTCCCCACTGGGGAGAGGGTGGCCTTTCGCTGTGTGGTTTGGCTGTGCTTTGCCAGAAGCTAGGAGCTGGGCTTCCCATTCTGTTAGCACGGGAGCTTCTCCCTACATTTTTACCAGCTGTGCGAACTTGAACAACTGGTATATTCCTCCAAAGTTGAACAGTGTTATTGCCTGTTGGTTTATTTACACAAGCCTGGGAATTTGCTGTGAGATCCCATAAAGCAAATGGCTGAAGACCAGATTTCCTTTTTTTCTATGTCAATGACTTGTCTGTGTTAAGAGAAGCTGTTTGTTTGGTTTTTTTTTTTTCCCAACACAAAGCCTGTCTATACTGTTGGACAGGCAGGAGCTTTGCCACTAGACGAGGTTTAAATAAAATAATCTAAGAGATATTAATGACTGTAAGAGTCTGCAGATCACTACATTTAAGTCCATGTAGTCATTTTTTTCCCCACATCGAAACTGAAGTCTCTCTAAAGGGCCACCGTTCATGTGAGTTGCTTCAGACTGAGCTACAGAAGTGGCTAAATTAGGAATACAGTTAAATTGCTGTTTACTCGCAGACTTATTGGTAAAAATAATCTATATTACTCTTAGTATTTTAATAAGGGAAGAAAATTCCTATGACTCTTATCACAGATAAGAATAGTTTTAAAGTAATTCCATGTTTTTAATTAATTTCATAAATGTCCATGTGTGTGTAGATATTTATGTGGATATAAATTTTATCAAAAAGTGATGTACGCAAATCACTCTAATCCATTTTGCTTTCTAGAAATTAACCTAAAAATGGGACTAAGAACCAGAATCCAAAGTCCTAAATTTAACTATAGCTAATTGCAATTTCACAAGGAAAATGAAAGCCAAAACAATTTCACTAAAAAGTAGTAAGTTTTAATATTTTTTTTCCTTTCATAATATGAAAACAAATTGTGTAGAAGACTTTCAGGTGTACATTCCAGAAGGTCTGCACACTTCAAAACTGTGAGAATTGGACAGAAACATTTCACTTCATAGTAAAATTATAGCAAAGATGTTATTCAAAGGCTGGGAAAGTGGAAGAAGACACTTCCTGGAGAGTAATATATAATATCAAAAAGATTTGTACAGACTAAAAAAAAAGACTTACAAGACATACAGTGTTACCAAGAAATACAGGTTTTTTGGATATAGGTGTGTATAAAACTCTGTAAAAAATCTTGTAGAAAGTAATATTTGCATATTTTTCTCTTTCCACTTCAGATTGTACTTTGAAAAGGCTATTTTACCCTAAGAGACAGTGGTGGAAATGTCTTTTTGATCTTTCCTTTACCCTTTAGTTCTTCCCCACTCCATGCTCCTCAGATTCCCCTACTAGTTTGTTTCCTATGCAAAAGGTTTTGGTCCATCCCCAGGGACTGTTTTCAGAAGTCAAGGAACACTGGAGAACAAGGACAATCTGTCCAAATGACCTATCCTTTAACTGAGCCCCCCGCTCACACAAATTAGTACAGCTGTAGTGACGCAAAAAAAGTCAATTCTAATCCTCTTAGAACACTCTCCCGTAAATCTACAGAATATATTAGTGTGCAAATAAATACAAGCTTTGGGAGCTGAGATTTACCTACTAGAAAAATCTGTCAAGGATTATTCACCTTTTTTCTTCTAAACTAAACAACATGGACAAAAATCAATATAATCTACAGACTAAATGGAGAATCATGACAATTAATTGATCTGTGGTATAAAATGTGAAGTATAAAATTTTTATGAGGAAGTGATGATGTGCAGGATATGTAAGTAGATGTGTTGGAAAAATGAATAAATACTACATTGGTTAGAGACACATGTAAAAACAGAAGGAAAAAAGGTACCATGAAAAGGAAAACAGCATTGAGTCATCTCTATAGCTTGCTCTTTCATGGACTGTACTTCTTTTTGGAATTCATTTGCCTTTACACTGTTAGAAAAACCTGCTGAAAATGAAAGATTTCAGAACAAACTATTTTGTTGAATAATCTGAAAAACAGAGCTTGGGCTTGCAAAGAGACCTGACTGAGTGAGGAATACACTGAACAGGCTGGATGTACAAGGGAATGAGAGAGGGAGACAAGGTCAAGCAGTGCAAGTTGAGGATCACCATTCTGAAGGCAAAATTTAGATATGTAAATTGAAAGCAGGGAGTGAAAAAGTTGGTAAGGAGACTTGTATGCAGGATAGGCATAGTCAGAAAGTTAATGAGACCATTACTGTCTTTTTTGGGGGGAACACTAGGTCCATCCTTGGGTTATAAAAAAAGTCAGAGTGAGAGAAAAAGATGACAATTTTTTAAAATATAGTTTGTAAGAAATTATAGATTCAAGCCTATTTGCATGGTCAGTGAAATAAAAAATGAAAATCAAAATGTGAACTCAGAGCACAGAATGACAATAAACACCAAATGAGAAATGTTGTTTATTTTCAGATGTTTTGGAGGGGATAATTTTGAGTTGAAGAATCAGCATTCAAATGGAGGGTTATAGGTAAAGAAAAATACAGGAACCATTAGGACAAAAGAGAGAGCATGAGCCTTTCTTACTTTCTGCAACTATTAATGTCATTACTGATTTTCCAAGAAATGGTGAGGAGAATGGCCACTCTGATTTATCATGGAAGAGGAAGACCGTGTTGGTTGGCCTCTTGTTATCATGGGGATTGAAATTACTATGAATGGGATGGATGAAAGATGAAAATTAGAAGCTGTGAGTGGATTGGAAGACCTACAACATCCTTCTTACTGTAGACCACTGAAGGAGACAGCACCATTATCATCTGCTTAGTAAAAAAAAGACAAAACCGAATATAAAAGGGTTTGCACCCAAGTAAAAAAAAAAGAAAAAATCGACCATTCGGAAACCCAAGATCATGAAAAAGAAACAGCTTCTGTGGGGCTTGACCTTCTCTTCCTACTTTCTATTGATATCTCTGAAACAAGGAAATGGACTGTAACGGTTAAGCAAGTTGGACTGCCCACCTTTTCCATGTTTTTCTGAACTTTAAAGTTTGAACTTCCCTGAATATTTTACTCCTTTTATACAGATTGCCTTTAGCAGATTTCAAATGCTTTAACTTAAATATTTAAGCTAAAAAGCATTTGCAGTAGTTCTCACTTGTCACAATGGGGTTTATATATTTTCACACAATCCAAACTGCCTATGTAGATGAAAGCCAAGAGTGAATATAGAGCACTGGAATAGAACTTCACACCTCATCTACTTTTAAAATGTTGTTTCCTTCACAGGAGTAGAAAGAAAAGTACTTTGCCATTTATCTCTCTAAAACCCACATGCTAAAGAACTAAGCTATCTACAACACTGAAAAGGAAATACTTATTAAAATTCATATGAAGTGCACTGGCTACAAAAGAATCTTTAATGACCAGCACTCACTGGTCTTCTAGATGCTTGACAGTTGCATCTTCAGAGAAGTCAGATGTTGAAAACATGATTCATGCCTTCATGAAACAAACATTGAATTTAAGTACTTTTACAGATATAGTAGCAATGAATTCTTGATCAAGCATAAGAACTAAGTGAAAATCCTCATTTGTCATGTTTAAAATATTCAGGAAAATGAGAATTGGTCATGATTCTTTCTACAGAGGACCAAACAGGCTCTCACCATACAAGATGGCCTTCCAGGAGGTTCTGGTTCTACCAGCAGTCTATGCGGCCAGTCACTGAGGAGACTCCTCTGTAGCTGCTGTCATGGTTGAATTAAAATGGACAGTTTTCGTGTTTTGAGCAAAGAATGAAAACTATTTGTCACGTAACTAATAGAACTTTAAACAAGAGCTCCATATGAATCTTTGATTGAATGTTTTCAAAGTAATGTTTATCAATTTCTCTTTAGAAGTGGTGTCTCAAAGATTTAGAAATAGCCATATATGTCTATAAGGTGGGATACCACTGTAAAAAAACTAAGGGATTTGTCACATCATTTTTATGATCTCTTGTAAAATTAACACACAAAGAATATACTAAATACTGCATTTAGAGAACAATTTCACTTTCACTACTGAGGATAAAGTGGGAGGTCTTTTGGGGTCAATTTGTAGTTTACAGATTGTCTACTTTAGTAGCTATGCAGTTTTTCTCCATGCTATTCAAGTTGATGTTTCCTTCCTAGAGTCTGTGACTCAAATTTGATCTATTTAGATATTGAAAAACAGAAGGGAGTAATTGAGACTGAGCAGGAAAACCAATGTTTTGAGGCATATACAGTTCCTGGAACTGTAAAGTTATCATCAGAAATCAAGAAAATCTAGCAACATCAATGTCATCAACATTAATGTTTGATGTTGAATATGTGCTGGCTACAGAATTTTTCTCTTAATTCTCTTAAGCTTTTCTTCTAGTATTCCTTATGATGTTTTTGTCACGTATGCAAATGGTATCTTATATGGTGTAGAACATTCATCTTGAATATCTTTTCTTCCACACTGAATCATGACTACTTCTTGTTGGCTCACTTCTAAAGCATACATTTTATTTTTGATCATTTTATTTAAAGGTCATGAGAGTCCTCCCTCTTGCCAGCATTTGCTTTGCTCTGTCATGAGGCTTCAGAGATTATTCCTTGTCCTTTCATTCCTGAGACAGCAGAACTTGCCAGAGTCTGATAAACATGCATCTCATGAAAATACCAGGAAGGGAGAGCTGGGTCAGCAGGGTAATCCCAGCTGCCAGCACATTTAACATACCACAGAGAAGTAAGAGTTGACAGCAGTGGGATGGGAAGAGCAAAACAGACCTTCAGCTGAGCTTTCCCATCTCTCATCTGTACCTTTAATATTATATCAGGGAGTTGCTTGCACTTAGATATATTTCCTACAACTGTCTACACCTGACCCTATGTCACTGATGATGTGATCTCAGCATTACTGTATCTCCTCTGAGAACTATGGTATACTTTTGACTGACTAGAGTGCTTTACGATCTAATGCTACCTGGAACTGGATAAGACTGGGTTCAAACAGCGCTGTGTATACATACCCCCTGTGAGGGAAGAATTGGAGGATTTCTGCTAATGTACATCTGGATATCTCCACACAGTTCCTGACGACTTCATATGCAGAAAACACACTACACTTTGTCCATTTAAAAATGCAACTGACAGACAGGCTGTTTTCAACTAAAGACTAATAAAACTAACTGGGAAGAGAGGCTGATAAAACACGGGGGTGTGTTACCATCCAAGCATCCTTGACATGCTGAAAAAAGGGACTGACAGGAGCCTCGTGAAGCTCAACAAGGCTAAGGGCAACTGTAGGAACCAGCATATGTCGAGGGCCACGTGGCTGGAAAACAACTTTGCAAAAAACGGCCCGATGGACACCACGTTGAACATGGGCCAGCAGGGTGGCTGTGTTGTAAAGGCTGTTGTTGTATCCTGGGCAGCATCAGGAGGAGCATTGCCAGCTGGTTGAGAGAGGTGATCCTACCCCTCTGCTGAACCCTGGTGAAGCTACATCAGGAGTGCTGTGTGCAGTGCTAGGCTCCCCAACACAAGACATACGTGCACACACTGGAGACAGCTGAGTGAAGGGCCATGAAGATGATGAAACAACAGAAGCATCTCTCCTAGGAAGAAAGTCTGGGTGTGTTGTGAATGTTCAACTTCAGAAAAAAAAAAATTCAGGGTAATCTCATCAGTGTATTTACATACTCCAAGAGAATGGAGCCAGGCTCTTTCTGATGGTTCTCAGTGACAGGACCAGAGACAATGGGCACAAGCTGAAACACAGGAGACTTCACCTGAACATAAAGAAACATTTAACCACAGTGAGGTTGACTGAGTACTGGCACAGGTTGCCAACAGAGGTGGCGGAGTCTCCATCCTTGAAAATATTCAACAGCTGTCTGGATAAAGTCCCAGGAAAACATCCTAGTAGACCCACTATAGCAAGAGAATTGGACCTCTAGAAGTCTCTTCCAAACTCAACCTTTCTGTAATTCTGTGATTCTGCAACACTGTGATTTTGTGTGTATTTTCTGCATTTATTCCAAAATGAATGAATCAGAGACATCTTAGTATAGTCATTGAAACTTTTATGAGCAGAATTAGTTTCCTGTGTTCTTCAGAAGAAGTTATATTCCTGTAACTTTAACACTACTCTTCACACAATAGGTTAGAATGCCCTGGCTCAGTAAGTTCATCTATGAAAGGTTTAACTGCACTCAAAACTATGCATTTTATCACCATTACATTGCACCAGTTCCACAAATTCTTTCATTTCAAACATTACAGTATTTTTTTCATAATCCATGGATACACAAGGACAATAAAGGAATGGATTTTAATTACAAGTTTGCATCCCTACTATCTTACTGAGAAGCAATGAACACAGGATTTTTTGCATTTATTCTCTTGAAACCTTTTAATTTTTTTTCTGTGGGGAAAACTTTGAAGCTTTTCAGTCTGCAGATTATGTCATTAGTTTCTTAATTTCATTTTCGAGGTAGGTATGTCTCCAGTCTGTGGACTCTATTGCTCTTGATCAACATTGCCAGAACAAAACAATCTAGAACTTTTAAACAAAAACAATAAAAAACCTCTGTCACTTTCACTTTGTAATTTATTTGTCAAAATATCATCCATGTTAAAAATACCTGCTTAACCAGCATTAGCCTATTTGTTTCTAGATAGATTTGTGGTAATGCTGTTTCAGTTAAGCAATGGTTATTACTGTTCACTGTCGTTAGATTAAACCGGTATCTTGGGAGACAGCATCTCCCATGTAGCATGTTCAAATACAATATTTAAGGCCTTTCTTTCCACACATGGCTAATATACTAAATATCACAGAACTGCCATTGCTTCTACAGAGGGCAACAATCAACTGCCACAAGGATTTAACAAAAAGGACAAATGTTTATTAACTGCAGGTACGTTGTAGCTCTTGCACCATCTGTTCCATACACTTCATACAGTATCAGAGGATAGGTAAAATGTTCTGTTGCAGAATAGGTTTTCGAAAAATTCGCAACAAATAGTCTAAAGGAACACAGAAAATAAAAATAAGGGTCAATTCATGTCTCAACGGGATGCGAACTCCCAATAGAGAGTAAAGATTTCAAATGTCGTGCCAGTGAGCAGTCCTCCTGAATAACTGCTATGTTGATAAAGAAAGAATATGGTGTAGATAGTCTCTTTTAGACTGAGCATCACTTCTGCTTTTTCTCTTCTTCAGCTTCAGCCAATTCTGTGCACACTAGGCTCAGAGGAAGGAAGCAAAATGTGGGACAGGAGGAGAAAAGTTCTCTCTGTACAGTTTGCTTTGTTCTCTCAAGCACATGGCAACAAATATCTATTTAATCCTTTACTTGTTTCCAAAACATTACATTCAGGAAGGCTTTCATAAATAATATCTCCCCAGTGAGTAATTATAAATGATAACAAATGTGAGGAGCTAAATATGTTTTTCAAGGTCACAGAGATGGCATGTTTCTCTAACGTGAGTGCTTTGCTCAAAATCTGATGGATATTTTATGTCCTATACAGAAAACAGTAAGGATATGTGATTTCGTACAACAGACCCTAAAGAAGCAAGAACTAGTTTTCACGTTGTCTTTTCGTGTAACTTCAGAACAACTTCAAGAAAGAGCTGGTGAAGGAAAGCCATGTACATCACATGCATTTTGAAGAATAATTCATCACAGTAGGTCTTCGAATATTTTCAACTCTGTACAATAATTTTGGTTCCTTCTTATTTTCTTAGACAAAGACTCTTCGTTATTAAATACCATAAATCAGTTCAGTTGTTTCGGATTTGTTTTCTCAGTTTTGTTTTGGTTTTATTTGTTTTTGTTTTGTATTTGGGTATTTTTTGTTGGTTGGGGTTTTTTTATTCAATCAAACTAATGCATTGCATTGTTATTTAAACTGTTCCAAGACGCTCTTTAAGGGATGAGACCAAACATGGAAAGTTGAAAATTACTGATCTGTTTTTGAGCGTGCAAGTTTTACGGCCCTACAAGTGCTTTGCTGTGTCTATGTGTCTATATTTCAAAGCACCATATGTCTTATATAATGATTCACAGTAATATCATCATGTCAAAAACCAGCATATTTTGTGTATTTATGTTCATTAAGTGGTAAGCACAAGAGTGATTTAACTGTTGCTTCCAGCCTTGATTTTGTGCAGTACACATTGAAGAGTCAAACTGACTGAGCTCGGTGCCCTGGTTGCCTGTGTCTGCACGCAAATACCAGTCAGCTTTGCTGTCTTTCTCCTATAGCACTTTTCAATGAGGGCTAAAGAAGTGCTTTAGGAGCTGGGGAAAGCTGACAGATCCCTTGTGAGATTAAATGAACATACTTGCCAGAACAGAAAGGAAGAAGAAAATTTGTTTGTTCCAGTCATGCATGCTTTGGCTTGCTGCTGTCAGAAGAGAGGTTTCTGTAGGTGTTAGAGTAGACAGTATGGGCTGTGTTTTAAGTAACTGCTTTAACATGCTTAATAAATTGTAAGTACAGAGTAACCAGATTACCAGAGTAACCAGTTCTGATCTGTTTGTTTCTCAGGGCACTTAAACTCGCCAATACAAAACTCCACTAAGCTCCAAGAACTCCAAGACAAAAATGAAATATGTTGACAATTTTGTAGTGAGTTGTGAAAGGTAGGTGACAATTTAAATCCTTATTCCCCATATGTGGGAGTTTAGACACATTGTTTTCTCTCTTTGGAGTCTGGCTATGTCTTAAAGATGTAATCAGAGATATACATTCCATTCTGGTGGTGTTTGTCAGTCCTGTTGGCTTACTTGTCAAGGACTGGAACACATAAAATAATAATAATACTAACAAAGCATTGTGGATTGATATGACAAAATTTCTTATAGGTGCAGTTCTATCACCTTTTTAAAATCTGTCTGTAGACTCACTAAGCATGGGGATGTGTTAAAACAGACTTCACGTAAAGAAGGATTTCTCTTGTGCACACATATTATTTTTCTGCTCGGACAATGGAAACAATTCTGCCTGAATTAATATCCATATGACATCACTGTTCTAATTAGAATAATTTAAATCAATGACTTTTTAAACAAACTTGAAACAAACAAAAAAAATATTCTCTTTGCAGAAATACTTGATTAGACAGTACTGTTTGGAAGTTCTTACCCAGGGTGCAGTGATAATACAGAACATTGAGACTGAGAGGAAAGACCTGTAAAGAATGTTTATGTTATTGCTGTAATATTTGCTGTAATTCTTTCTCTCTTGTTCCTTGTTTTTCAAATATATATTTGCTGAAGAGTACCTGTAGGAGACCGTCTTTCCTTGGCACTTTCAATTACTAATTAGACATAGGTTCCAACTGGAGTCTATCTTTTTAATTAAAATCATACCGAAATTTCCAGCAACTTTTCCACTGTTCTAGGATGAAAAGAGTTCATTGAGACTATTATTTCTCCTTCTCTGTCACAGGTATGATCTGTGTCTTGTTGTGAACTGGAATCAGGTATAATCAGGCATATGTTTAAATCTGCAGATTGTCCCTAGGCTCCAAGCAGGCTCAGGTAAAGACATTAACTATGAAGCAGACACCTTTTTTTAGAAGTAATTTGATATAAGTCAAACCATAGCAGTTCTTAAATAACCAAGAAAGATTTGGTGTGTTGTAGCTGTTTGTTGATACAAGAGTCTGAGATTAGGCATATCACAAGTGGGTTTTTGGTGAGGCCATTCATTACATTTATGGTGTCAGGTGGGGGCATCATGGATGATTAGTAAGTATGATGTAGATGGGCAAAGGTTATGTGCAAGCAGTGACAAATCTGATCTGTTCTGCATGGTCATGGAACACAAAAAATACATTTTATTTCCTCTGTTTGCCTTTGTAGAGTAGAGACCAAATGTTTCTCTGTACAGGGAGGTGGAGTGAGCAAATCACTGTGCAAGGAGGCAGCTAATTGCTGAACTTGATTGCAACTGCTAATCAGAGTCACAGGAAAAAAAATGTTGGGAATTAATTAGGCAAGGACCTTCAGAACAGCAGCAGGAAGCCTCCAAGTGACCTTTATTTACAGTCAGTTAAACAGAAGTGTGACTAAAAATGCCAAGGAGCAAATCAGATTATTAATATTGATTGCTTAAAGAAAATGAATAATTTAGGAGCAGTTAGAATAAATATGCAGTGACAGAGATGAAAGAGCATAATGTACTGCCTTTCCAACATTCATCTATCATGAAGCAGTGCCCCTTCACACAGAAATGGAGAATTTGCAACATCACAAAACATAATTAGTTTCATGACCCAGCATGATTTCTGTATTCCTGCTACAAGAAGTATTTTTTTTAATTATTATTATTATTTTCACAGGGCAGCAAAATGTGGAGGGAGACACAGGTCTGCTGAACAGAAGCTTTGCTCTTGGAACTATCCACAGAGATCAAATTCAGGTGCTGTGAGATTAACTTTGAGTTCTTTGTGGACAAAAATAGCAGAAAAGTAGTATGTCATTTTTTCAGACATTCTGTCAGTGACCACTGTAAGCAAAGCTTAAAAACATTTTAGTCCTAAATTCCCTTTCTTGCTTACTTACACTCTGGTAGGTTTTTTTTCCCAGTGGTTTTTAGACTGATTATTTTTAATCTACCTTCCATTTCCCCTCATTTTAGTCTTGTATCCTGATAAATTGGCATAATGGGTTTCAACAGTGTAGGAATAGACACTTTGTTTATTTTTGGTTGAGAGTTGTGCAGTGATTTTTTTTTAACTTAAAAATTTGAATAATAATAATGTCATAAAATATAATCATAAAGTTAAAATATTATTATCGCACTGAAAGTATAACCCAACAAAATAACTGTATGTATATTTACCTAATCAGTCCCATTTTTCCTAATCTTATCCTTCTCTTTTGTCCTATTTTGTGTATGTTATTTCTCTCATTGCTTTTTTTTTTTTTTTCAAAGGAAAGGCAACAAAGATATACTTCATCAGGACAAGCAGACCACACTAACTTAAGACAAAATTGTTTTCCATCATTTTGCTGGTACTCTGACCAGTGATCTCCAAAACTGAAATTGTGCAGAAAGATGGTTGTGAAAATTTTCATTTTTCTCTGAGCTAAAAAAGAGTTCTACAGCCAAACTTTTCAAAAGATGATGCTAAGATCAACTTGACCATATAGCAGCCATATAATATTTCCACCTTTAGTGTTCATGGCCTCAAATGTGATGGCACAATGACTCTTATGGTGCCTTTTGACTACACAGCAGGATTTCCTGTTGGCTGTATTTTGCTGCATTATGTTCATATAAATGAGTGTAAGAATCTGATGACAACATCCATCTGAGGATAATGGCTCAAATTTTCATGATGTGTACCCTCATGCACAGGCAATACATACCTGGCACAGACAAAACAGGTTAGCAAATGTTGTATGTTCACATGTGCCCACTGAACAGAGATCCATGGGGCAAAATTGTACTTCAGGAAACACTTTGGCTAAATCATAGCGAAAAGTCAGCATTTAGAGAGCAGTTCTTCTCCTTCCCCATGACAATTGCCTGTCAAAGGCTGCCAAACGTGAATGAACAATACAATCTGTAGAAACAGAACCTGTGCTCGTTGTCTATAAGCTCACATGCCAGCAGTTCTGAGTAAGCAGTGGTTTGCCTATGCAGGGTTGGCTTGTTAAATGTGTAAAGGTGTACCATGAAGTAAGGCACGTAGAATACACTGAAATCTGTGGCGTTAGGACCCATAAATATTTTAGTTTTCATTTTCCTTACTGCCACAGAAATAATGGCTTATAGATGAAACAATGAGTTTGTGTCTCATATAATTGTTTTCATATCAGGTGACTTTTACTATATGCATTCAAGTTACTGTTGTGAGTCCCCAGAAATTACAGAAAGTGCTTAATTTTCTTCCTTTGGATATGCCTCAGTGAAACTGAGGGATGATACTAGCAGATTAATAATGCTCTTATTAAGTAGCAATGAACAAGGAAGTCATGGTTTCAGTATGAAAATAAAATGTAAGACTTTACTCCTGTGAGTTAGGCCCATTGATTTCAATGGAACTATTCAGATGAACAGCTACTCATATATTGAACATTAGTATGATGACAGACTGTATCACGCTACATTCACAGGATGGTGAAGGAATGAAATGCTGAAATTCAGCTGGTCTATGTAGCTTCAATTAAGCTTCTTAGCATGGAGGATACTCTTTACTAACAAACCAGTGTCTGTCTTTATTTTCTTATGGACCATGGAAACATTCACAACAGATGATGAACATACAAGGATAATATTAATGCATGAAGAACATTAACTCTGGCATTGAGAACTTGTCTTTGCCAATGAAATAGGACTCTTCTCAATGCAAATTTTTTAATGAATTTTAGTATAAAATTTTAGCTTAGAAGACAAAATCAAGTTTTGTTAATATATGAACTTTAGCTTATAAAGTAAATTGCATCCTCAAGAACAGGATATATCTGACAAATGGACGCTATTGTAAAACTAGTTGCTTTAAGACATGCATAGCCCGACTTATAAACACCAGATTCATGCAATCTTCATGAACCTCCTAATTTCTTGATCTGCATCAACCAGAGAAGAACGTGTACAGAATAATGAGAGCAGATTAGAGGAATTTTGCTTTTATGTTAAACATGCAAAGATGCTTGGTGACCTCTCATCCTTTCAAAACCATCTCATTATAAAAGCCACTATAAAGTTGGAGAAAAAAAAAAAGGGGAGGGGGGAAGAAAAATGAAAAGAAGGAAAATGACAGCTCCAGCTCAGGAGCAGTGCAGGACTGGGACAGCAGGTACCCTGCTGCTCTGGAGCAAGTGGTGTTGGTAGCGTGGTGTGGGAAACCAGGCAGTACCCTTGCATATGCTTCTTTTCAGTCAGTGCTGTTGATCTCACTTTCATGAACCCTGTAATTATACTGCTTGCCACCTAAAAGTTAGTGTTTGCCAAGATGTGTCACCAAGCAATGTCTGAAGCACAGGAGCTTTGCAGGAAACAACTGCAGTAACTGTGTGGTACCTGTTGACAAATGCTGGCTTTTAAGTGGTGCCCACTGTAAGGAAGCCCCCGAAACTTTCTCTAACTATACAAGTAGGAAAAAAACTCTTTGTTTTTTCACATACCTTTTCATACTTGAGAGAAGTACAGGATCTTCACTTCTTTGGAAGTGAAGCTTGTGAAAGCTACTTGTTCCTGAACAGAACATCATCATTCAGAGGATATTCCCTACTTCTTCTCTGATAACTAATTGTAGTATATTTTAAATTAATTTTTTTCAATTTATTTTATTTTATATATATAACTACTATTCAAAGAAAATTATAAGAAGATACAGAGATTTAATAAGTATAAACTAAGAAGCTTAATCCCATTAGATATCAAAGTAACGCAATGTTTTTATTGAAGTGTGTTAAAATGATTGCACCAGTTGACAAATGGGTTAGTGGTATTTTATAGATTATGTGAGCATTGAATGAGCTTCTATTTGCTCTCACATGGTGCCAAGACACTTCACCTTCCTTCTCAATAGGTGTTGCTCTGTTTTTCGTTGTGCCACATAGTTATTTCAAGTTATTCAGCATCACTTGATACAGTGAAATGCACATTAAGAAGAAAAAAAAAAAGACTCAACAATGCAAATATACTTTTCTTAGGTGCAATAAAACAAGCTCTTTTAACGGGAAAATCCCTGTTTAATAGGCCAAAGTGTTGCACTCAGCAGTGGAGGGGGCAGAAGTAGACAATGGCTGAAGCAAGTGGGAAGGGGAGGAGGCACAGAGAGGCCTCTGCCTGCTCGCTCCGGCTTCTGTTCCTGCCATCACCCAAATGCTGTCACAGCACTCAGATTACTACAATTAGAGGGGAGGAAAACAGAAAGAAAGGAAAGAGTGATATGGTAGGCTAAAAATTAGGAATTTATCCATGGAATGAATGCTGTTTGTTCCAAAAATATTTTCTCTCCACTGCTGTTCATCCTTTACTATTCAACTAATCAGTTTGTGAAAGGATTTAAGTCAATGCCAAAATCCCATGATATTTGAAACATGTGTCTTGAAATTAAGTGTGTGTTCAAGTGTTTTCTGAAACTCTAATAACAATAATGGAGCTTGAGGAATGCCAGCGTAAATTAGTCTTACTCCAACATGGTGGAAGGCTGTCATCACCACAAATCAGCCATCTCTCTGCAAAGTTACCTTTCATTTCAATTAACCTTGGAAAAAGCACTTATCACTGTAGAAAAAAGAAAATGGCAAACATGGGAAGTGATTCAGATATCCTGGTATGTGAGCATGCTAACAGTTGAGCAAAAACTTTGATTATTTCAATGAAATTACTCTCCATAATAATAATACATATCCGAGCACTATTTGAAAAATCCTATCATGTTTAGAATAATGACCTAATCCTGCATAATGCTGGGAACCCTTCAGACTCACTGAAATTTGTGCTATCACACAACATGTAGTGAATCATAGTCTTTGTGAGCCAGATAAATGACAGAAAAGCAGAGCAGTACCTGCACCAGTCTGTACATAACAGGCAGCCATATCCTAGCAGACAATTTAATCTCATCCATTTTCTGAAACCAGCCTCTATTACTGCAACACTCACTGATGTCTCACTGTAATAAAGTATCATCCTTAGGATGGGTACATGTTTCTGTTTTATCCCTTTGTTTGTACACAGATTAAAGCATGATCCCCATTGACTGCAACATATAATTCAATCAAGTATTCTGTCACTGTCAGGGAGAGCAGGATTGGCACCTGAGCGGTTTATGAGCATAAGCAGCACAATCTGAAGATTAAACTTCATCTTTGATCTTCAGATTCTGACCATGAATTTTCTGTTGGTAATATATAGAAAGAAAAATAATACAAAGACTCATGAATGGAAGAACTGGAGAGGAAAAGGCTTTAGCTGGGGATCAAAGACATTTACCCTAATTTGCTGTGAGACTTCTTTGATGCAAATCAGATAGTTAAAACAGTGAAAGATCTTTACTGGTCAATTCTTTTCATATATATATATATAGAAAATATTAAAATTTTTGGAGGGCAGATCATTGGGTCTAAGTGGGTGAAGTAAACTGCTTTATTAGTCCTTTAATCTTCTGAAGTCTATGCACAATTTTGAATGAGGAAAAATTCATTTTTTCCTGCTCTTTACATGCAAGTCACAGTTTTCTTACTGGGTTCCAAAGTACCCATGGCCTCAAAGCGCTATTGCACAGCTGCTGCTACATATGTTGCTGCTGAAAGCTAAAACTTGCTGAAATAATCATTCCCAATGTTTGAAGAGGATGTGTTTTAGTCACTGCTTGATGCATCATATTTCTTCAGGGAGCATGAAGTCACAGCACAAAATAGCAGAGATATCAAAAATGCAGGGTTGATACGGGTTTTTGTTGTTCCCCCTCCCTTCCCCACTCCAATCTCCACAATGCGAAGGGCTACAAAAAGTACTTGCATCATAAACCTTTATTTCAGAGTAAGTGATAGGATTGATGTACATACATAATTGTCCGTGTTGGATATAAGAGCTGTAAATTTTTAATTTGTACATGAAAAAGGACAATACAGGGAGCACCAAGTAAAATGCTAAAAGAGAAAACAAAGGAAGAAGCACTTTTACAATATTCCACTGTCACAGGATAAGAGATGCATAAAATATAAGCTAGCAGGATCAATCATACATACAGGTAAGATCAAACAAGCCGTATAGTAATCCTAAGAGACAGATGTCCTTCCCAATTCTTTCACTCCATCAAGATAAATAGCTGCAGTTTCGTTACTTGACTGATGCAAATCAATAAAACTCCACTGAAATCTGCAGCAGGGCTGGAATTTTTTTTCTCCATGAATCTACTTCTCAAGTTTGGCCCACTATAAAGTATGCAATGGAAGAGTAGCTCAATATGTTTTAAATTTGTTTCTATGTTCCTTTTTCTCCCTTCAACTTCAATACTGGCAGCTGTGACAGACAGTGAGAAATGCTCAGAGAAAGAAATGGAGCAAGGAAAATATTCCTGTTCCAAACAAAAAAAAACAGCCAAAAGAGACTTAAAAAAATTGGAGGAGGTGGGATGAAAATTTTGGTTCTAATGGACCTGAGGCCTTAATTTGTCACCAAGCTAGGAATGATACAAAAATGTTCTACGTCACTGGTCTGCACCTCACCAGAAGTGGGAAATGCTTGGCTATTTTTGCAAATCCAACTTCTGATTTGATGACTGACCATGGCCTTCAAAAACTAACTTTAGTTAGTGAGGCTGGAAAATTCCCAGCAGTATGTGATGCATCTAAGCTTGTGGTGTTTTTACAGCCACTTGTCTTTCCAAATTAAAGCTGGAAGTTGCAATATATACCCGTGCAAAGCCCATGCAAGGCCTGTGCAGCAAGGGCTGAAGGCGTGGGGTTTGTGTGGTGCTGAGGCTGCGTGATGCTCCACTGCACAGGGATGAATTTAATCTGAGGAGAAAAGGGCTACACACTGTATAGCCAGGCTAGTCACAACATGCTATTGAAGAGGACAATAATAAGGACACAGCATCTGCTGGAAGGAGGGACACAATTACTCCTCTTTTTGTCACTTTCAAAGACAGCAGCTCTAATTCTGTTCCGACATAATTTTTAATTTCTGATGCTGCAACTTTACGGTTTTGAGTGAGGCAAACCCAAGGCAATATAAATGGACCAAGGTGTAATTCATCTCAGTGTGAAATCTTGATTTTTTTTTTTTTTAATATGTAATTGCAGTCACAAGCATGGTGAAATCAAACTGGAGTACAGAGCCAGAGTCCAAAGACAGTGCCTCTTTTTACACCAGAATCTCTACAGCAGAAAGGCTTTTCCACAAAGGCTCATGCAGAGCACAGAAACCTGCTCTGTGCATTTGAACCAGAGCTGGGAAAATGAGCTAACAAATGTTGTTCATGAATATTCATGCACATTTTCAAAGGAAGGAATTTATCCATGTTGACATCTCATTTATGTTTGCATTCTGCCAAAGTGTAATCGTGAACAAGCCAGTATGCACACAATTTAAAGTAAATTTTAAATTAAAACAATGGCAGCTATTAGAAACTTCAATTCTTTCATTGAAACTATGAGCATACCACCTTTCCAGACATATTTAAATATAAAGAGTAATGCCATGAAGATTCTGCCCAGGGTGTCTTACTGAGGCTTCTGATATCTGCAAAATGGTCTGCTGATCTCATGAGAACATTGCGTCCTCTACTAGACACTTCAAAAGCGCAAGAATTTTGGCTTATTTGAAGACATATTTCCACAGTTATCTATAACTGTGCTATACACACCAGATACCAGAGAGATTTGGTTCCCTGAATGTCAGAAATAGTCTAGCTAAATTCTAGGTTAGAGATCAGAATAAATGATTTTATTTTATGTGGATGAATAAGTCCACATCTGCTGAAAACCGTGAATTTACAGTTTTGTCTGCAGTTAGCTTGTTTGTCTTCATACAAACTTCTCCAAGATTTCCAGAAAGTGGAAAAACTCTGGACTGTGCAAGAAATTTGGATCTGATATTGTACCTAAATGCAGTGGAACTACCTCAAAGCATATCATCTTTCAGTCCTTTCCTCCCCAAACAACTCTTAGAGCTCTGAGAATTCTTAGGAAAACCACAAACATGGTTTGATTGTAAAATCAGCCTCTACCAAAAGCAGACTGACAAAGAGTACTGATGTGAATGTGTCTATCTACAAGTTGAACACAGTTTCTGCAAAGATTTATTTGCCACGAGCTTTACTTTAAATCCATACACTCAGGACTACATAACGTGGCTACTATTTAAAGACACTTCTCTTCTATGTCCCGCAGCTGGAATATGCACTGCAGTTCATGCTTGCTGTCTGTCAAAGAAATGCTTTCAATTTTTCATAACAAGCTGTAAGTGTCTGCAAGTTTAAAAAGAAAAAAAAAAAGAAGAAAAAGAGAGAGACTGAGAGAGAGTTATCTCAAGAAGCAAACTCCAATATATTCCAAGGTTAGTGCTTTATAATTAATGGCATTACCAAATGGAGCTGAAAGTGTAGAGTCTGCAAAAGGCTAATAACAAGGATTAGATATGCACTCTGTTTTTTCATTCATGTTCTTACAGTTTCTTTTGAGCCTAATTGAAGTCAGGAGGGTTTTTCCACATGACATTTTCAAATTCAGCTCTGATCAGTGGCAAAGAGTGCATGTGCCCTATGGAAATACCTCTTACCATGTATTGACAGGGAAAAAAAATCTTTTTTTGATTAAAATTGCAGTTGGATATGTTACGTTAGAAAACTGGGAAAAGCGTTCTCAGATGGGAGGACTGGCACAGTGACTGTATGCATTTTTTTTTCTCTAGGATTACACTCACTATGGCTGTATTAATGAAAAGAGACACATATTGCCAAAAAAACCTGTTAAAGATACCAAGTTTGCTTCAAAGTCAATGGAACATAAACAAATGCTGTAAAACACTTCTAAGTGAATCTTTCTGGTATTAGATTATTCTGTGACAACAAAATACACTTCAGCAAATAAGTCAGAGTACAGCTGTGAACGGTAAACAGCCTGATGCAATGGAGGTTATGGTTTTAAACACTATTGGAATTATTTTGCATTAATCACCTTCCTGCTTGTGGTAAGCCTTATTTATAGAATGTGCTTAAAAAACAGAAGCAACTTGAGTATCTCTAATCTCCTACTAACCTTCTACAGCCAACAGCAAAGCATTAGCCCTGTGTGCATTTCTGAATCCAGTTTTTAATTATAACTTTCCCGTGTTTACATGAACTTTGGTTTGCTTTTCAAAAACCTCATGAACAATTCCTGCAGCTGACTTGTGTGTAGTGGTGAATTTCTCCATAAAGTGAGTATTGATGAGCTGAAAAGTTCAGTGAACAGGAAAATTCTGCTGCTTTTATTGCCAGTGTGACAGGTTACTTTATTACCATGCCTTTCACAGCAATTTAACAGTTACCCTGGTAACAGATTCAGTGAGGTAATGGGATCAGAGGCATTAGAGGAGAGGAAAGGCTAGCGACAAGAGAAAACCATCTGCTGGCTTATGTTCTCGGGGCTGTTTGCTCACTGCGAGTTCCTGACAATCATTGTACTTGGATGTAAATGAGGCAGGTTAAACCACAGGCCTGCCCTATTTAGCCGTACTCTGGTGATTTGTCTTTCTAATTCTATTGAAATAATAATCGGGATTTGTTTCTGATTAATTAACTAACCTTTTGGTAAAAAGATTAGATAACGAAATTGCTGCCTATTCAGAGATAATGAGATTTTTATTACTCTGTCAAAGGGAAAAAAAAAAAAAAGTACATTTATGTGTCACCAGTCACCATGTCAAGGGAGAAAAATAAAGATTTAAATCTCTATGTCAGAAATTTATTTCCTCCACAGATTAAGTGCACAATGTATTCCATGGTTGCAAATAATCTTGTTTAAAAATTTTCAGAAGAGCTTTTAAAACACCACATAAAATACTAAACACATTTAAACCATTATGCATTTGCCATTAATTTGTTTCAAAATATGTCTTCTTATGGAAAAGAAACACTTGATTCAGAAATCCACCTGTACTATATAAGTGTAAGAGCAAAACTGTGAAGAAAGCAGTAAAATTTCAGTGTGAACACTTTAGAATGACATATGTAAATACACTACTATTATATCTTGCCTGATACAACAGTTACAGTAGAAAATTCATTTATAGGTGGAAGATTTACCAGAGTGTTTGAAATACCATGCAGGACACTGAAAGCTCTTATAATTAAATAACAAATACTAACTAATCATGGCATCTAGAGTCTCCTCACGAAAGACCCCTTGAGAAGACACAGCTTCATCCTTTGGCGAGTGACCCAGACCTGCAGGAGGCTGCCTGACAGCTCCCAGGTGCCTGAACTACAACGCAAGTGGTGCCTGTCCACCAGCACCTTAAACCTCACCATGGTTATGCCTGGCAACAGGACAGGAGGCATAAACACCTAAAAACTTTCTCCTGGGACCACAAAGCCAGTACAGAAACATTAACCATGCCAGTCCAGTAATATTAACCAAGCACTGATGGTACAGGTGTGGAGCACTGGCCTTGTCTTTCATCTAGCATGACAGTGGCATAAAGACAAACCCTTGGTAATAGAAACGTAATGAAAATGTAATGAATGGACAATATTTTCTGTGTCATGTAGGGTCCTGTGGCTTACTCACTGCAAGAAGAGCTGTGTACTCTATTGACTGTCAAGTCAGTAATAGTCATCTGTTAATTAATAGATCTTTACAAACAATTGTGAAGAGAGTATTTTCTGTCACGCATACAAAGCAAGAGGCAATATAGGACACAGCAGAGCATTTTGTTGCCGTGGAGTTAATAAATGCACTCTCAGATTTGAGGTGACACTTACATTGGTGGCTTTCGGTGTGCTTCATTACTTTTACTTTTACATGTTAACATGAAAGGCTCTTGTATGCTGAAAGTCCCTGCCTTTCCCCAGCGGTGTATGTAGCTGAAAGCCAGCCAGAACAGCGACCCAGTTAGAGAAAATGTCTTTGGTAAAGAGATCTGATGCTGAGTATGTTCCTCCCCCGTTCCCCTAAGGGAACCTTGTAGTTTCCAGTTGGTGATTAACCAGCATGGCCAGTTGTCCTCCCTTTCTGCCGAGGCTTTCCAGTGTTAGAGCCATGACAAAGGATGCAGACAAGAAAGCTTTCTTTCTTCTACCAACAGAAAATTGCATACCCTCCCCCACCCCCCAAAAAATTCTTACTGCAGATTTTTGACCCTGATAGCCCAGAAAGGCATGCAAGCCTTTTTGAATGAATACCAGTTGTATACATTTTGCTCTCCCTCTTTTTCCCCTTCACCCATGTAAAATTCAGATTTAATGTCAGTAATAATTATTAAAATTAGAAAAATATTATCAGAGAATCTCGGCTAAGAAGAATAACTATAGTTTTCTTTTTTCCAGACAATGACATCTGCAGCTCTACATTTTCATGAAATGTCTATACTTAACAAAAACATTACTTCATTTTCATGATATTTCTTTTGTGCCTAGGAGCAACCCTGTAATTGTTCACTTCAATTACAACATTACTATTTTAAACTGAAACCCATTTTATCTGCATGCCAGCTTTTTATTTGTTTTACCAACTATATCTATTTCCATTACTGCAAGGCTGATGGTTTGTCTCAAGAGGAAATCAAATCCATTAATTCAGAAATTTCAAGCACGGCTGCCTCTGCCATAAGCAGCATTTCTTATGCTAATAGCAACTGTGCTGAGACTGAAAAGAACTGACACAGCTCTGTTTTTTATCATAACTTAAGCATTTATGTAAAAAGGCAAATCCAATAGTACTAGGAAACTATAAGTGTTATTATATTTAATTCACTTTACTGAGAACTGCATGCAGCCTGGTTTGTGCAACTGTGGCTTAAATCATGCTGTTTGTGGTTTTAACTCATTTGACATTTGGAGTCTGCTTTTGATCTTGGTTACCTCAGTGAAAATCAGCCATTGTTCATCTGGCAACAATAAAATTATTTCAGATTTACCAGGCAAAAGGAGATCAGGATATGTTCATCTTGCCTATTGTATTTCATCTTACAACCCCAGTAAACTAAACTAGCTTTGGACAGTGTGTGTTTACAGAAAATGTGTTATAGAAGTAAGACATCTTTTTCTCCAGCACAAAAATAGCTATTTCAAAGCTAATTCAGGTATTTCCAGGAAGCAGTACCCTCCAAGCAGCATACAGAAATAAATGCATCCCCCACTTCTCAGTACCTCTTCATTTAATGCACTTAGTCCTGTTGTATCACATGGGCTGTGATCAATTAGATAGCTTAACAAGATAAACTCTGACTTTGACCCAGAAAAAACAAACCAGATTGCTGCTGAATTCTACATAAGCTTTTCCAGGCTTTGTGACCTGTTTATGTCAATGAAAAATGCAAGAGATCCTTATCATGAGGGGCGAATTGGTTTCTGAGGGTTTGGTTTTTTTTTTAATATGTCTGTGTGCACAGACAGCATGTACAAAAAAACAGGCTACCATTCTTGCCCTTCATTTTTGCAGCAAAACCCTTTAGTGCTGTAAATCAGATCTCATTGGGAGATCTTACACACTGGCCGCCAATAAGCTGTTGAGAAGTAGACAGGGCTTTTAGGAATTGCTGAACCATGAAGCTGACCTGCTTAGTGTTTTGTTGTAGGCTATTAAATCCAGGATTGGTGTTTTAAGATGATTCTGCTTTCTTCTTCCCTTGGCCTGGTTAAGGAACTCTACCCCCTCTCATTATTTAGCTGATTAAAATAAAAACTAAAATGAGAAGCCTGCTGTTTGAAAATCCTTCCTTCACCTGTCAAATTAATGAGAGTGACTTGTGCTGACATAGTTTAGAGCCTTAGCAATTTGACAGTAATTTTGCAACTGAGAGAAGATTTACTAACTGTACACACCACTCTGCTTTGGTGGCAATGGAATGACATTCTTTTCTCCAAAAACAACCTCTATGTCTTTTTTAAACACATGTTATTTGTTGTCTCATTGTAAACGGAAGCCAGTTGGATAAATACTACTTCTTGCCACCAGCATATTGACAATTATGCACCAAAAATACCCAGAAAAAAGATAATATTTCAGCTGGAGTACTTTCATTTTAAGATATATTCAAGTGTTGTAAATATGTTTTGCACTGTACCTGTTACTGCCTAGTTAGAAACATGCTAGTTCTTTGCAAATCCCTTTCATAGTGAGAGAGAAATTAAAGGTATTCTCTCATTTTTTTTGTGTTTGACAGGTGTTAACAAGAGCAGAATTTGAGAAAACCCATCCAAATACAGCTCTATGGCTGTTGGTACTAAATAAAGCAAAAGCCACCTGGTGACTAAGAGTTCACTGGCGCTTCATTTCTTTGTGTGATGGAAAGAAAAGGAACAAGAGAGAAAAAGATTCACATACAAATGGAAGTAAATCTCACTGAATTACACTCGGGAGATAAAATCGTTACGTGTATGTTGTGTGTGTGTGTGTGTATATATGTATGTATATGTATATATATATATACGTATATGTACATATATATGTGCAAGTAGACATGTCCCCTGCTTCCACTCAGTGTGAACATTATGGTATTCAAATTCAGGAAGGGAAAGAAAATTATATATTGTAGCACAGAGGTCACTCTGTGATACAGAATGCATCTCCACAGCAATTTTTTTGAAGTTAGATATATTTGTATCACATATATATGTATATTTTTATCCCCATTTTTTTTGGACCTCTAATGTAAACTTAATTGCCACTGAGGCTGTTTTCATATAATCACTCTGTTTATTCTGGGATTTTTACAATGGCTTAAAATATTTGAGCTTCTATTGTAATGGTCTTATTTAATGAAGCTGTCAGTTTTAGTTTTCTCATAGTCAAAAAGGAAAGGTGAGAGAAGCAAAAACATCACAAAATAATAGGGGCTATCATATTAGAATGAAAAAGGAATTAATTTGTATATCATATATGCAAGTACTTATGCTTTTCAGAGATGAAATTTAATTACTGTGCAACCATTTCCCCTGTCTGTTAATCTATTGTTCTTTTTGTAATTGCTCATTTATTACTTTTACCTCAGACAAAGGATCAAATTGAAAATTCAGCTCCAGCATCCTGGCCACATCAGAGGTTTAGCATTGGTTCTCTTTGTAATTTCAACAGCTGTGCATGAGACAGCTAGTATTTCCCACATTCGAGGTCAGCAAAGTTTGTTTTCCTCCATGTATTTTGTAGGCTCATGTTTCACTCTAAGCCTTTTTTGTGTATTCAAGCCTGCAATGATGAGCAGGCTTTTAGGGCAGTCAGATCACAAGCTTAGAGGTTTGTTGTTTGGGATTTTTAAACAGCATTCCCACCAGTGCTTCTCAATTTGTTTCTGTTTTGTATCTGCAAAGTAAAAAAATAGTAACACTATTAGAAAATAAGTCCTGCTGTGGGACTGCTTCCACTCTGCCTGTAAAAAGGAACATGGTAGTTTATTACTGAGAAATAATGTGAGCTGACTGCAGGGAAATCTAGATTATTTCGACAGTAATTACTGATTTCTAGTACCATAGTTATAAATATTTTTGCTAATAGTACCTAAAACACACTCCATTAGAATAGCAACAGTTTCTTCAAATGATTCTTTCCAATTTAGACACTGTATTCCTCCATTAATCACCTGTCTTCTGATCAACACATGCTATTTAAGAAATTACCTCTTTAATTAGAAATGCATTCTTAGGTGTATTTTTTAATATAATCTAAATCAGAAACAAGAATAATGAGACTTCTTGACACTTTTCCAGATATTTTCTACAAAAGAGAGCGCTATTTTGCAGTCAAGGATTCCCTTAAGTGTCGTAAACTCTCCCCAAAGTGACCTACACTCTATGTGTTATTCAGCTCATGATTTTAGTCATTAAAAGAATGACATCCCATACTGGTCATCCAATTATCAAAAAAAGAGACAAATATTTCCCAAAGGAGGTTTATTCCCTGTGCTTTTCCTCTTTGGTATGAAGAAGTTTAGCTAACCCACAGCAGACAGCTTAATTCTCTTCGGGAGCGAATCCCACTCTCTGTGTTACCCAGGATGTGTGAGCTGTGTGATTCAGCTTTCAGGGGTCTAAGTGTAATCATTAGTTTAGGATGACCTGAACTAATGTTTTTATGGTGCTAGTATCCTAATTTAAATTGTTTATTTCCCCTTACCCTGACCTTCACAACTCATAAAAAAAAATTTCCAGTCTAAGTACAACTTCTGATAAGTAGTGCATGAGGATATCAGTTTGCTCAGTTGGTCAGCAATGACCAGTCATCTGTAAAGCTATTTGCATGATATCTGAGAGGTCTGTTCTCAGATCAGTGCACAAACAGAATTCCCATTAACAGTAATACAAGTTATAGACAGGCATGAAAGTAAAGAAACTACCTAATTAGAAATAGTGAATCACACTGTTCTGAAAGGCAGTGGCACCCCTATTTGCTTTGATATAAAATGAACACAGGAACTAAAAATGTAACATTAAGCTGATAAAATCAAGTAAGACTAACTTACAACTTGAAGCACTGTGCAGCCCTACATGCAGTCCCTTCATGAAGAAATGTGCAGATTTTATTATCCTGCTGCAAATATGTGCTTTACAAACATTCACTTTGCAAGCTGAATTGGAAAAAATATATGTGGATTTGAATATGTCTTCTTTGTTTAACACAAAACACACGAAAGAATATAACCTGGGGAATTTATGGCAGTACACAGGGAGTTCCTGACTATTGGCTGTTGTCCTGATACTGCTGGAAACCATGCTCAATAACACCTTTCATAAACTCATTTCGCATCACTCTACGTTAGCTGTTATATTTGTTTTCATCCCAACTATTTGTTTGGGAGTACTCCTTTGGAAATGGGTTGCTGTACAGTTAACATTGCATGAATTCCTAAACTACTTATCATAGAATCATAGAATTATAGAATCACAGAATCAACCAGGCTGGAAAAGACCTCCAAGATCATCAAGTTATGCCAATTTATTTATGTTTTAGCATATCCAGGACTTTTGGTGATGATGGATGTGTATTATATTTAGTGTGCTTACAGAATATAGCCTTTATTTCACAGGCTGAGGAAGCCAATTGCTTTTTAGCATTCTCATGTTAGATTGTCTTTTTTATATTGTCCAAAAAGAAAATTCTATTTTATAAGTCCATCCTGGAAGACTGTATTAATTTTGTCTAAACTTATCTTCTGGGACTATGGGTTCAGAACTGTTTTCCAGATAAGGTCTCACCTTTGCTTTGCAGACTAATATTTTCTTTCCAGTTGTTTTGAAATACACTAAGTTACATTTCTTTTGTTTCAGAGTTTATATTACTAGTTTGTAGTCATTGTCTTTTAAAATAAATACTTAAATATTTTTGTTTCTTCATATGTTTAAGCCTGATGAGCCCACAGTATGTCACAAAAAATTCTTATTATCACAAAGTGCATGACCTTGACTTTTGTATCCTTTTTCTTTGGATAAAGAGTAAGCCAGTTTGTTAATGAACCTACTGTGCGATGACAAATGCTTCCTGATTGAACCTTCTTTGAGAAATGGGCTTCAGTTTGGAATATATTGCTTAATATATTACACCAATATTGTTAACATAACTATAAAATTAAACCAGTCTAAACCATAGGTTATCTTCTTCTGACCAAAGAACTGTTTTCAAACAACCTGTGGACATTTCTGTTTATTCAGAACACTCAGTATTCTTACAGTTCTTCTCTTTCTTTGTACTTTACTGAGTATGCTTATAAATTTTTAAGAAATATCACTGTGTTTGAAATTATTAGATGTTCTGCAAAATCCTGGTTTTGGGAATAGGTTGCTCACTTACTCTTAACTGAAAATATTAACGTTTGTATTGATTATTTCAGTATTTCAAACATGAACAATTGCTTATATTGTTATGTTGCCTCACAATATTAAATTCTTAGCGGCATGTTTTGTGTAAAACTTATCACTACTCGTTTGAAAATTCTCTTCATAAATATTCAACAATAGCTGCTTAAGCTATTCTATTTCAGCACATGTGACTGCAGGACATTTGTTCTGTTGTACTAAAATGTCTCTGGAAAACACAAATCCAGTCACTTAGAAATAATGAAGGGAGATTTTCATTGCAGATTTTCTATGAATAGTCAGAATTTTTTCAAAAGTATTAATCTCACCACTTTAGATCCATTGACAGAAATAAATTAATAATAAGTTTATGTCTATGGAAACGTTTGGGCTTTGTTTTGCCTTGGGAAAGCTGAGAAAACCGAAGGTTTTCTGCTAAATTAAAATGGCTTATCTTGGGAAACATAAATCCTGGAGCTGACAGGAAAAGAAAGAAAGACAGGCTAGGCACTTTTAACAGACAGCATGTGAAACATCATTTTGTTTAATTCAGATTCCATTCCATTACTAACCTTGGGAGAGTGACATTTGCTGGGAAGGGTCTCTAAGTTAGTTCTAGTTAGTCAGAAAACAGTACTTGTTTTCTACCTTTGTTCATGTATTTTATTTCTGTGGGTCATGTGAGCAGTTTTAGCTGGAAATAAATAATATTAAATTGAGGGACTTGATTTGGGAAATGTTGAAAAGAAGACCCTAAATGCTGACCTCAGAAGAAGCTGAGTAATAAATAAAGGAGCTGGACTTCAGGATCCAGATGGAGACAGAACACAAGATATCTTTTTCATACTTCCCCAACAGATTGTTTAGCACTGGGAGAACTGTCTAATTTTAGTCTTACTAGGCTTCATGATAGTTTTCTAAAGAAAATACATTTATTTTAGCTGTCTTTTGACAATACATTTAGAATTGCTGTTCAAAACTTTTGCCCTTCATTATCTGCTATATATTCTCATGGTGAATACATATGACTAGGTATGTTCATCAGTAATATAATTTCTGTTTCTGCATTGGGCAATGCTATGTCAGTCTTCTTTCTCTTTAAACATAAAGCTGTTTTTACAAATAATTAAAAACGGACAACAACAAAAACAGGCAAAACCCTAAACCAAAACAAACCAACCAGTCAAACAAAACCCAGAAAACTCTTTGCTCTTCAGGAAAAGCAATTCTCAACTAATTAAATAATTAAATCCCTTGGACCACTAGGTAGTGTTTGCTTGTTTTTTTCAAAGCTAGAAATTAAACAAAATTTTCATAGCCACATCTAGAAGCCATTTCCATATAAGGAACTGTAACATTTTCTTGACATGTGCACAACTTCCTTACCAATGTAGAAGGAATGTCTAAGAAAGGTAGATCACCAGAAAGAGGAGGAGATGTTCAAGCATTCAAATGGAAGAAATAAATAGTTAATTAATGTCTATTTTACTTGTTTTAGTCATATCACATAACTTCTGTATTTTGTCAGCGGGTGAAACAATGTTAAATTATCCTTTATTTATTCATTTGGAAAATTTGTCAGTTGTGTTCCCTTAGCCTCCATAGTCAATGAAGTCAGTGGTGGGTAAATCTCCAATAAGTACAATTTCTGAGTACTGTGAACTTCTGGCAACTAGTTAAATAGTTTGAACTTAATGAGAACTTAGCTTTCCTCACTTTTTCCCCCTTATTCCACAGAAGCAAGACCTACAACATAATTTCTAGTCCTTTGAACTTTACAAGCTAATGCATTTCTGAGATTTCTCCGGCCATGGTCTTTCTAATTACTCTGAGCAAACACTGCTTGCTCCATGCTGTTCATGACATTTTTTAATGTTATGTGAGATTAACACTTCTTAGCCTTTGCAAGGGTTGTTTTTGTTTCTCTCAACTTTACTGAAGTGTGACGCTGTTGAAGGGAAAGCCCTGACAAAGACTTTTTACAGCTGTTGGTATGCTCTTCAGTAGTCAGGCCTTCTGGGAAACCTTCTCTTTTTTTTCTGCCTTGATCAGTTTACACTATAACTATCTCCTAGGAAACATTTTAGAAATTATGTTTAAGACAACTGAATGGTATATTTGCATTTAGAGCCTTCATTGCAACAGATATGTCCATTCTGTAAATGTATAAAGAATACGCAATAAATTAAAAGCCTGACTTCTTTAAAATGAACTGAAGGAAATAGTTTTTAGTCTTGCACACTTTCTAGCAAAATATGCTTTATGCTTCTTACAGTGAGGTCCAGTCCAGTAAAGTTAGTGGAGCATTGTAGCAATGCATGTTCTTTGTTAAAGCCCTGCACAATGTTACATTGGTCTAAACTACTTCAGTGGTGCCATGACACAGCAACAGACCTCAATCCATCTTTTGCCCAGGAGTATAAAAAGAAAAGCAATAGGCAAAGGATCAGTGTGCTGAGGACTTCTCCAGGCTGTGCAAATTTTTTGCTGTTTTCTTGGCTGAAGACCAAATGCTGCTCCTTCCAGCCCTCTTACTGTGGGCAAGCACTGATATACATTTTTTAACATTGTTTGTTATGCTATTCAGGTCAGCAGAATGACCCCATCAGAAATTCCCCTTTATGTCCTTTTTCTCCTTGGCTTCTACACCAGCTCATCTCAGTAATATTCTTTTTTGTGCTATTTATTTAGTTCTTCAAGATAATTTAAAAGCAAAACTAGTAAGTACATAGAGGATGTGTTCTCAACACCTTTTTTGTGAGTGTTCAGAAAGCCCAAAGTTCCACTGGAATACTCCAATGTCTGCTGATCAAATCCGTCTGTGTCCATGTTAGGGCCTGTGAGCAGGTGTGAGCAGAACTAGACAGTGCAGTGCTATAAAATCTTGCAGCTCTGTTATGTGTACCCTCATATACCCACATGAGCTCTGTCTTAGCTGCTGTAAGCCAATAACTTGCTTGTTCCTTCTCTGAAGTCGGACATTTGCCTCCCTGCTCCAAGACACAAAAGCTAGTAAAACTGGCTTGAATGGACCTGCCATTGGATATTGGACATTCAGTCTTCCCAGCAGCCCTCCAAGAAACAATCAGAAACCTGCCTGAGCTTTAACTGCAGCCATCAACTTTTTCAGATTCTTGATGCTTCCAGTCAGTTCTAAACACAATTTCCAGGCAACAGTAAGCACAGGCAAATTTGATTTGTTTGTAGTTGAGAAATGCCCACTGTTTTATTGGGACACAGCTAAATGTGCACATCCAAGTGCTCATCATCAATGAGAGTGCAGGAACAAGCATGCTTTGTGCCTGTTTTGGTAATGACAATATCACTAGTACTTCAGGAACTAGCTATTTATGTATATCACTAACCCTGTCTAAGGCATGGTCAGTGTGCAGGTGATAATACTGATCTACGTTGTCCTTCAGTCCTGTCCTATTCCTGTTTGGGTTTTTTGAGGGCTTTTTTTCTGTGTATATCACTTCTATAATTTTTTTTTTTACTCTTTTTTTTTCTTCTCTTTGACCTCAATTTGCACATCAGAAATTTAATGTGACTAAACAGTTCTGCTCACAATCTTTCAATGTGAAAGGTATTATTGTACCTTTTTAATCTGATCTCTGATCAGACAATGGCTATTGGGATGTTCTCTAAGGAGAATCCGCCATTTGCTCTTTCCACCATTCCCCTGTCTGGGTCCTCCCCTTTGGACTTCATGATCAACAGGGAGCATTGAAAATTCTTTCTCTTATATGGCCAATCCCCGGTCCACAAATGCAGGAAGTACAGCCTAATGCATTTTGGCATACACTGAGAAACACAAGTTCTAATCATCTTTGACTCTCTGTTTTAGAAACCAGCCATGTTAGAAGTCTGTACTCTCACTCCAGCTGTGAGGGAAATCAACATGCGTAACCTTTCATTAGTACAGTTCAACAATGAGTGAGCCATTCTCAATCCTCTTCATTCATACAAGAAAGTCTAGTGAAAATTAGGAAGAAAGGACTGCAACTTCAAAAAATATTTGTTCTTGCAGTTTGTAAGCAAATGAAAATAAATTGTATATAGGGAAATGTTAAGGATGTGTCACACTATTTTAGGATTGATCTACATCATGTATATGATCTTTTAAGAGTTGTAAATACGATAATGACACTTGAAGATTCATGGAAGTAAAAACTCTATATAAATCATTTATAAGTTGGCTACAAGTGATGGGGAAAAAATTCTTCCATAAAAGCTAGTTTTAGATGGATTTCCAGACATTTATATTTCTAAAACATTCTATTTTGTTCCTCTGTTTGGAAAGACTGGCCAATTATATTATCTTTATTTACTGAATATTCCATCTTACACATGGATTATGTTTTTTTTCAGGGCAATAACTTCTTGTTACAGGCAAAGATTAGAAATAATGTGGAAAATAAATATATATAAGAACACATTTCAAACATTTTTATTTACAGTAGATATTTCATTTGAAAGATCTATAGGGTCATATTTTAGCTTTGTATAACCTTTCTGCTAAACTAAAAGTTGAGGGATTTTTAGCTTCATAACAGATAATACCTTATAAGGTACTAATCAAGAATATATATGTAAGTACTCTTTTCATATTATCTACTGACTCTCTACTGATTCACCACTGAGAATCAGTCTGGCACATATAACTTCCAATAATTATGTTACATTGCATCTGTCAAGTGAGTATCACAACCTTTTAGTAAAACTGGCTGAAAGTTTCACATTGTGTTTATGAGGTAACTGGCAGGTCAAAAAGTGGCATACCACAGATGTCTGAAAGAGTTTGTTCCAGACAGAAATTTTTTAACTGCTAAATGCATAATCAGTACTGTAAAGTTTGCTGTTGTTGGGTTTAGGCTTGTGAGACTCACTGATATTTCAGTCTTGCAAAAGTTTGACTTTGATTTTTTTGAAAATCTGACAGACAAATTTTGCCAGATTTCATCTTGTTTCTGATGATTCAGTCTAGATAAGAGAATCTCTTATAGCATTGTGTGCTTCTCACTAAACAACAAGCACTTTCAACTGGTGAATGATAGATTTTGTAGCAAAAATCGGAACAGAAAAAGGCAAAATGAGAGTTTTGCAACATCTAACATGCAGACTCAAACTGCATCGTGAAGAGGTACTGAGGAAGGGTTAAAGGTGAGGGAGACAAGTTGCTGTAAAATATTGAAAGCATTCGTAAAAATTACAAAAAGTACAATTTTGCCATACCAAGAAGTGTAATCTATTGGTAAAAGTGAGAAGGCAGCAGTGGCAGAATAGCACCTGTATTTTAACTAAGGGTAGTGAAGGTCATACATGGACAAGAACAGTGTTCTTTCTTTTGCAGAAGTTTTTATTCAGCACTGTGTAAAGCCTTAAAAAGATTTTTGTAGAAAAGCAGAGTCAAGGACATGAAAGCAAATGAAAATAATAAAATCCAGTGTAGTTTTATCAGAGGTAGATTGTGTGAGACTGACTTTATATTTTTTTATTTAAGTTAACTGATTTCTTTGACAAGGTTAATACAGTGTACTTAATCCATCTTACATAAAGTGTTTCCTACAATGTCCTATAGTAAATCATCACATAAGATGGAGATAACGGCTGTTAAGATGAAAATGATGAGGGGGGGAAGAAACTAAAAAGGAAACTGCAGCAGCATATACTTAAGGGAGAATCATCTGCCTGCTGGCTTGGAATTTTCTTTAAAATATTCTGAATCATAGAATCACAGAATCATAGAATTAACTGAGTTGTAAGAGACCTCTGAGATCATCAAGTCCAACCCTTGATCCAACCCCACTGTGATTACTAGATCATGGCACTCAGTGCCA
>JAYRBT010000093.1:17016270-17038068 GCA_036023395.1 Myiotriccus ornatus
TGTTTTACCACTTACATTTTCCCTGGGTTTTCAGATGTTATCAAAGAATTCACTTCAAAAGTTTTTCCACAAGAATCATAGTATTATTTGTTCTACAACTTAGTACATAGTCCACATTTTTTAAGGTTGATGTGTGCCACAAGGACAAATAATTTATATATAATAAAATGTCTACTACTTATCTTCTTAATAACCCACTTAATAATGGCTAAAGCACATTATTGTTATAAAGGCTAGAAGTATGATATCATCTAGAGTAAGCATTGTATTGATATCATTTATCAGAGTTTTCCTGAATGACAGAAAAAAAATGTGCAGGAAGTGATTCATAATGATTCACTTATGCAGCACAAAAGTTTTGTCTTCCAACAATGTCACTAGAAAAAAACAAAAACATTAATGAACACTGACTTTTGCAAAGAATGTCACAATTGAGAGAAAAAATTATTTTGACTCTGCTTGCAAATACAAAGAGTGATGGAAAAAGCTGTAACTTTCAGTATGACCCATTCAAATGTTTCTGATTTATAACACTATTGTTGCAACATTATTCTCATTCTGTTATATGTTAAACTGATTTGTGCCACTTGCAAAAGCTTGCTATGTTCACAAAAACTGATCACAGCAAGTAAATACAGGCCAATTCCAATATGAGTTTCCTAGATCTATTAACCTGCTGAGTAGGTTTGGAACCTTTCCTAATTACCACATAATGTTTTGCATGAGTCATCAAAATCTCCTATTAAATCTACGGAGTGCATGACTGGACAGAGATACAAAGTGAATGTGTAAATATATATTTTTTTCAACCTAACTTTCTGTAAGGTAGTTGAAGTCTGTCAACATTTATTTTTTTTTTAGCTCTGCAGCATTTTTTACCTTCCTTTGGTCTCTTTCGTTGTGCTCAGCATGTGCTAAAAATGACATCTATCATTGATTTTTGTAGATTTCAGAATATTATTAATTAGTATTACTTAGATATATTTTCCAGCTTGCAGATATCCAAAGTTGTTTTCTTAAAGCACTTTTGTTAGTATACATATGCATGAGCCAAAGACTCACTTGGTCAACTGGGAAATGCCAGAAAAGCAAGAATAAAACAGAACTAAAAGAAGAATTAAAACTAACAGAATTCATCTGCAACAAAATTCATCTCAGATTAACTAATTCTTGTCAAGATCTGTTATTTCTGGTCTGTTAAAGATCTAGGGTGGGTTGCTTTGTTACTACAGTAATGTTGTGGTAGACCTCATAACTGTTAGAAAAGGAATGTGGGATTTAGAGCTGATTATTAATTGAAAAGATGAAGTGGAAAACTCCTGTTATATTGTGGCAACATTTTCACTAAACTTCAACCTACAAGTTTATCAGGAACTATGATAGTAATTCAGCTGGGGTAGAAGTGCAAGACAGCAGAAGGGAAATGTTACAGAGGGAGGTTAGTTGGCTGGGTTCTTTTAAACTAAAATCTAAAATGTTATGTGGTCAACTCTCCCCATTTAGGATACTGTACTGAAAGAAGATTTGAGGGTTAAAAGATAGTAGCAGTTAAACAACCTGTGAATGCATACACATCAATCCCAGCAAAAACTGGGGCACTACAAGTCTGAAAATTTGACCAGGGATCAAAGACATATCCTGGATATCAAAGCAACTGCATCCTCAAAGCATCCTCACAAGCCTTACACAGCTCCATCTGTGTGTATCCCAGTGCATTACTATTTAACCCCTATGAAGCTCTCCTGATCCTCCACTTTTCTGGGTGCTACTTTTTCCATGGAGGTCAGGAAAGCGCTATTTATGGGTTTCTGTATGATAGTACTCCAGCACATTAACGTAGTAGAGTTTCGCTGCTTTATTTTTTAGTATAATGAGTAAACAGGGTTATGCTAACTTACATAAGCTGTGCTTCTAGACCTACACTTTGAATAAATATCCCAGCAAGCACAAGAAAGAGGTGTCATTTTTCCTAACACATATACACACACTTCCCTTTAAATTCAGCAGGAGTACCATGAGTGCTGCAGAATACAGGTTTTCAGCTTTAAGCATTTTACACATGTATGCACATGTATGCACATGTATGCACAGATACAACCCAGTTTATTCTTCCTCAGCTTTGAAGTTTCCACAGCTTTGTAAGCTTTGTAATAGTTACAGTTCAAGACATGGAAAGCAGGGAAAAATTCCTAGTTCATTAACTTCCTTCTAAACTGTAATCCTGAAATTTACAGGTGTGCTTCCTAGTAGAAGGTAAAGCCTAGGGCTTGCACCATGACCTTTTTGTGAAAACAAGGGAAAGTATCTCTTGTAAGAGTTGTGGATGTGGATCTGATATAAAATTTGATCAAATTTTTCTTGTTTTTAACACATGTTGCTTTTGTACACTAAAATTCAAAGACCATTTAAGTACATTATTCCATTAAGAAATACTTCAGCCTTTCACACACACACAAAAAAAACCCAAACCAAACAACCAATCAACCAACCAAAACACAACCCCAAAACAAAAAACAAACAAACAAAAAACAAACACACACACTCACACCCCCACACACCCACACAAGCCAAGACCCAAAAGCATGTCTTTTGGAAAAGATATATATAATAAGCATTACAAGTGGATTATTTATATCATTAAGGATAATTTTTATACATTTTTCAATGAGTAAACATACTAGATGAATTAAATTTTATGGTAAGAGAGCATTTGTTCAGCAATAATAAGAGCATGCATTCACAGAGAAGTAGTTTGTTTACATGATAATATAGACAGAAGCATTTGAAGTCCATCTAAATTTCACACAAAGCATTCGAAAACACATTTTTTTATGATAGTTTAAAAAATTTTACAGTACTTTCACCTTTGTAATGTAGTTTGGCTTTTCCTCCTTCATAGTAAGTTAACTTATTCTCGGAAAAGGATTTATGCAGTTGTCAGGTGCTTCTTTATATTTTTCAACCAACATTCAGTATTCAAGCCATGAGTTGGATGAATCACTGCTCTATTGTTATGAATGGTAATTTAATCTCCATCCTCAAACTACCATGAGCCCAGAAGCAAAAGTTGCCAATTATCTTGAATTGTACCAAACTATGCATACGTCTCTTTCAGAGATTACCTTTTTCATTGATTTAATTCTTATTTATTTTGTATTTGGCACAAACCACAGATTTTATTGAATCAGATGCTTTAACATCTTTTTTTCCAAACTGAAGAAGTATGAATTTGATGAATAGACCATTTGGCGTATAAGGAATTAGCTGGGTGTTAGCACTGAAAGAGTTGCAGTCAACATCTCAGTGTTCAAGTGGAGACCAGTGACGAGCAGTGTTCCTCAGGGCTTGCTATCAGGACCAGGACCCATCCATGAAAGTGTTCATGGCTCTGAGCAACCCAGTCTAGTGGAAGGTGTCCATGCCCATGGCAGGGGGCTTGGAACAAGGTCATCTTTAAGGTTTCTTCCAATTCAAACCATTCTATGATCTTATGATTCTCTGAAAATTGAAAAAAAACCCTAATGTATGGAGTTAAATATCAGTATTTAATGGAAACAAATAATTCAGCTAAAATGCGCAGCACCTATCTTTTGAAGAAAGTAAAGAGCTAGCATGTTCCTGTAAATCCCAGATAGGCAGATAGGCAAGTGAAAGGGATAAAACACTCTATTTAAACACTCTATTTAAACACTCTGATTTAAAATATTCTTAATCAGTTTTCTATTTTGGTTTTGTATGCTTGGATTAAGGCAATCTCATTTCTTGGACATGTTTTTCTTACTATCTAGCTAGTTCAGCAGTAAACCTGCAGTCCTTACTTTTCTAAATAATTTGAGTGTTACATACTCAAGTATATGATAAATTTTTTTGAAAGGTTTAGTAGTAGATTCAAACAGAATGCTATGAATTTCCAGGTGTTGCTACAGGTTGTATGAACTGTAAGTTTATAAGGATGAAAAAGATTTAAAAATTTGTTCACTATGTAGACAATGTTCCTTATTAAAGGAATTCAACCTTTCTTTTTAAGATGATTATACTCGCTCCCTCAAAATATATTTATACACTTCATAAATGTATGGATTCACTTTGTATCCATTAGTTACAGAGATAAAGAATAGGAAGAGTTTGTCCTAAAAAAATGAATGTTTGTACTTAACTGTCCTCAGGCAAATCTGCCACCACTATTAAATCAATCTATGCTAGCCACTACTGAATGGAGAAAAGTGTCATCAAATAACTATTTCAAATATTGAAGTGGTGCATCTTGCTCTTTCAACTGTGGAACAATCCTTTTTTGTAGGATACCAGATGGAAATGTTATAATTCAAACCACATTTCACAAGAATTTCTTGCAATGCTTGCATTTTCAGAAAGCAAACAGAGCCCATCTGTAATCTTAGGTATTCAGAAGTGCAGCTTCAATAAAATCTACAGAAACAAGAGCAATGGATCTTGTACCATAACAGCACAAACAAGCAAGATCAAAGCAATGTCATCTTAATTCAAATAACAAGCCTTAATTGTCAAAGTCAGCTGTGAATACCTTTTGCATTGTAGTTATTACTTTTTATCAGAGATTTTTAAAACAAATACCTGAATCAGGCCACTCGAGGACAGTTCATTTCACTAAGCTTAGATATAATCATCTTTTTTATAGGTGTGCAAGGCATTGTCTTCTGACAGGCACAGTGTTGCATGTTATTCAGCACATAGTGAACCCAAGTAAATAAGACGATCATAGATAAGACAACTTCATCTATCTAAATCCATGTCAGTAAATAATGTAAAGCTTCTTGTTTTATTAAAAACCAATTTTTTTTATTTTTAAGGGGTAGTAGTGCTCAATGAATCTTTATTTTTTTCTTTTAACAATTTCTCCTCTGTTAAAGACTGTTAAGCCCCAGAAACTGGATCAGTAGCATAGCAGACTCAGTAGCACTAAATAAAGTGCTGTAAGCTTACATCAGACTAATTAGTCTAAGGGATAAAATACGGGGGAAAAACTTTTCAGGTTGCTTTGTGAAAGGCAGTTTGCTTAATTAAGCCAACCACTAATTGTTAAATATTTTTTAGCCATTAACAGAGCTGTGCTGACGGTAATTAAATTTTGATTTTAGTGGTATTTGCAGGGATTAAGTCACAATCTGCTGAGGCACTGAGGTTAGTTAATATTCACTTCACTGCCACAGCTGTCCTCCATTACGTTACAAAGGATAGGAAAAGAGACAGCAGAATAGGGTGAAGTAATGAGAAAGCTATTCATTAATTTGAACGAGCTCCACACTGTACAGTCTTGTACAAACGGATCTGATCTGCATGACACACAACTAGGCATTAAATCCGATTTAATTTGATATAATAAAGGACAGCCTAAGCTCTAAATGTATTTTTATTTTTATACATAAGCACTATGCAATGTATCAAAAATATAATAATGTGATTATCATATGTTTCCATTCAAGTGGTATTTCTTGACTTATTAGCTCTACAGGAGTCCACAAGGTCTGTAAACCAATTCCTGCTAAGCCCTTATTTCTCCTATGTGCATGTGAATGAATCCTTCACATTTCTGGACTGTGCCTCAGTAGAACGTTTACAGAAAAGATCAGTGTTTTGAAGGTTTCAATTTTGCTTTCTTTTGCATGTGAGTTCCATGAGGGTGCCATGCATTTGTAGCAGATAAGCAGGGCTATAAAGAGCCATAGCTGCAATAACAGGGAGAAGCTGGTCTTGGTGTATTTTTACACTAACAGTGTTTCAGTCACCGTGATGTCTTTTTTAAAGGTAATTTTAGTCGGGGTTTGGATTCAAGTTAATTCATCTTTCCAAGAAATACCAAGTCAGCAATTGTGTAAATCTGTACAAAATTGTTCCCCTCCATCTCATGAAGTGCCTTGGATGCTCTTCATTGTATTATATTATACCTTCTCACACAGCCTCAGAAGCTGCAGTCACTCTTGGTGCCCTCAACCTGGCCTTAAAATTGTCAGCATCAGCCTATAGGAATAAGATTTAATCTTTCTCCCTCTAAGAATGTGACAGATAGTCTCTAATTCTCTGATTGGGTGCTGATTAAGCTTCTTTCTTTCCATGTAGATGTGGGGAGATGTTCTGGAGAGAGGTTGCACCACCGGGATATAAAAGTATGCTCTGATTTCCTTCTGAGAGGTTGAGGTTATGCCAGTTACCATAAAGCCTTTATACTGCCTTTAAAGCCATTGCCTGGCCATGCTTCAGCCACTCCACGAAAGCAAAGGAACCCTGTGAATATCAAAATATTTTCCATCTTTATCTTTTTTTCCCCTTATTTTCTCCTTGCTGTTGTTCCACTAATATTCTATTTCAACTAATTTTCTTTTCCATCACTGTCTCCTTAAAAGTTGCACCTTGACTGCTTACTTCTTGGTATTTACTCTTCACTCTGTTTCAGACTGACCGGCTGGGCAAACTCTTAAAACATAAATACAAAGAAGTATGTTCCTCTTTACTACAATGTCTACCATAAATTTTATTATTTCAATTCAAGGTTTCCTAGTGGGGCCTTTTTATTCTGGAGAGAACATTATCCCAGAAAAATGTAAATTCAGAGTCGTTCCCAAAAATTCAAGGTTCCTATGAACTCCTATAAGGAGCTTCCAAATGTATTTCTGAATCACAGAAAACTGAGAGATGGGTTGCCTTTGCTATTTGCTGTGGTCATGATGAGGCTTATTTTCTCCATCAAGTAAGTTGGTTTACTCCTGAATTTAGGAGAGAATACTGTATTCGTATCATATGAACCCATTGTATTAGGACTAGATGTTGTCAGCAATCCTTTTTGTGTACATATCATGTTGCATTTCATCTAAGTTGCTGAGAAATTACTGGTGTGAATAAATTTATGTATACAAACAATTTTTGCAGAATCAGGGTCTGAAAATGCTTGCTGGGAGTCACAAATACAATAATATTACCGTGCTTTCAAACTAATGGAAAGTTAAAAAGAAATAGTGGTAATTAAATCCAGTATTCAAACAAATATTTCTGATAATTATTGTAAAAAGCATGGGAATGTTTCCAAAAAACATGAAACAGGAATGGATTTATGTTTAGTTATATTATATTTCAAAGTTTTCTCAGGTTCAAAGGTCTGTCTTTAAAGAGGATCTTTTCACTAGCTATCTAACAAGTCATATTAAAGAAAAACGAATATTAAAGAATATAATTTATACCAGAACTATATAACATAGGTAAATGAACAATAAAAATGATAAATTAGGCAATAGAAAAGATTACAGAAATAATGCTTTCACATATTGGACATTCATTAAATTGACTTCCCAGGGTAATTACTTTAACATTTCTACATCTGATTCAGCACCGGCTTTTGGATTATTAATATAGATAGTAAATATTACAGGGTTTTAGACCCTGCTCTTGCAGACCTCTTTCCTGGAAACTCCAGAACCAAGTCAAAGCCTTTGCTCAAGGAAGAGTCTCTTATGCAGGTCTAAATTTTCTGAACTGTACTCATCAATAATATTTTTCTTTTTCAAAACTTGTTATTTTTATGAAGACTAAAAATTCACTCTTGTGGATAGGCTGAAATAACTTTAAATAGTATACTAAAAGTAGTAATGAATTTAAAGTAATGAATTAACATAGCATGATTCACATTTACAATGTGATTTGTGTGTTTTAGGTTGAGGCCTAAAGGAAAGGTGAAATAAAACAGGCCATTCCAAAGTTACGAAGGATTGTTAGTAATTGTGACTGTCAGTAGAGTTGCAATATGATATTAAATATATCTAGTTAATAATTTTTGTTAACAATTTTCTCTGCCAAATTTTGAAGTTCCTAGGGGTTCCCCTGTACTGTGACTTCATCTTCCTTAATGAATTTGCCATCTTTTCTTGACTAATAAAACTTTAACTGAGAGTCATGTGTTTTAAAGTCTTTGGAGATTTACAGATACAAATTTAGTTTGTGGAAAGCATTCTTTTAATTTTTAGTATCTGACAGTCTGAAAAAAGAAAATTCATTCACTCTTAAAATTGTATTTTTAATTGGATCTCTTTTAGGTATATATAAAAATATAAATATATTTTTATATATATAATATATATAATATTATATATATTATATATATTATATATTTTATATATTTAAATAATAATTTTTATATAATATATTTTTATATTTTTATATATGCTTATTTTATATATATATAAAACTATACCCCTCCTGGAGTAAGGTAGGTTTTTCTTTGACCAAAACTAAGGAATAACACATACCATACCAAGACATGCATTATGATGAGTTTTCAGCTGGATTTACCCATCTGTCAAGCAGGATATTCAGGAAAAAGTTGACTAAGGACCTAAAATATAGAATTATTCTTTATAAACCAATAAAGCAATGCACATTATATTTTCCTTATCAGTGAGGTTTTTTAAACTTCCTAAACTAAAGTTAGAACTGCTCTGGAAGTCTGGTGCTGCCTCCCAAGAAATATATTTTAACACAGTAGCGTTTATTACGGGGAGCCATTGCTTTGCAAGGTGACAAATAAAGGCCAAGATACCAGAGCCCAAGGTGCCAAGTCAGGTTGCAACAACTTTGTTCTGGAGAACAAAATGGGCATCTTGTTGTTCAAGCTACTAATTTGATCTGTCAAATTTAACAAGTCTACACTGGCAGAAAACCTGTAGTTTCTTACTAAGTCTCTGATCCATAAATATGTTAAACCCATGCATGTTTTGAAATACAGAGACCTGATGATGTCCAAAGGACAGCTGGAAGGCCTAAAGCTGAGCAGATAGATTGCTGCTAGATTGATACTTCACAGACCAGTTATACCACAGAGGAACATATTTTTATGGACATATAGGGGAAGAACTAAATTTTCCAGTATCATGAAATGTATAATTCTCTTCTAGTTACTGTGTTGCACTCCTACATAATTCATCTCCCAGTCCAAATTTAAGCATATTGCTGCTTGGATCCCTGATCATAAATAGGAAGTTGAGCATACTAATATATGTCCACAGGATCAAGTAACCCCTTTTCCATCACTTTAATTAGCAAATTATTCTCTTATTGATTTATTTTTAGAATTGCTTTCTCTTTTCTCATCACAATTTCATTAAATCAAATATATAACCTATCGAGACTGACAATTTCCACTACAGCTCAACATTTTGGCACCTTCCTCTGTAGCCCACTCCTTTCCTTTTTTCTTTTAGAAGCTATTTAATTCTGAGTAACTACATGGATACTGTCTTCTATATCTTCCTGCATCTGAAAGAATGTTTCTGGACTAGTTTGCAAGAGTAATGTAGGACAAAGTATTTTTTTTATTATAACTTTATAGAAGGTGTTCACGCTAGCATGTTTTAACACAGTATAATTATTAAGTAAAAACTATATGATAAAACTATCACAGTTCACGTAAATATAGTAAATGAACAAATACAAGAATATTTTCCACAACAAAGGCAAGGAAAGGCAGCATGCTGATAACACTTTGTATGTGAGAAGGCCATTTATTATTGTCTGAAAATAGAACATAAGCTGCCTCCCTGCAATTTTGTGTTGTTCAGTTGTGTTTCCAGGGACATTTCTGTCACTGGCAGTGCCAGCTTCAGCACTTCCCTCATCCCTTTTTGCTACCTAAAAGCACTCTTACTCGTCACATACCCTTACAAAAAAGCACAGTACTGTATTGAAAATGATCTGACAAGAGGATGTGGAGGACATGGAAAGGAGACTACTGCTTTTATTGGTAACAGCTTAGGGGAAATGCTGGTAAGATTACAGCTTCAATGTAGGTAAAAAATGGGGCGAAAAAAAGCTTATAAGGGAGCAATTAATTTTCATTATGTCGTTTCTATTATTAACACTTCAGCTGACATGCTCTTCATGACATATATCTATGTATATATTAAAGAATAACATTTATAGTATAGTCTGCAAAATAAATATTCCATTTCATAGTGGAATAGTCATAGCAGAAAAGTAATTTAATTTCAAAGTCTGCATAGACAAAGTAAAGACAGCTATATATATTCAGATCATAGATATTTGCAAGACTTCAGTATAGGATCAGCAGTCCTTTGGCAAGAGTCCTGTATTTTTCCATGTATAGTGATCTCTGCTCACTCAGCTCTTATATTGCTACAAGAGCGGTCGCTGAACCTTCTACTCTGAACTAAAAAATGTTAAGCCAGGTTTTACTCAATGCTTCCACTACCTTAGTCCCATCATTTCAGCTTGCTTTAAGTCAAAGGAAACTACTGAGAAAGTAACAAATTGCTCTACCTCCTTTTCGTGATGTGGGGGTCTATTTCACTTTCAACTATTTCACCTTTCTTCACACCCTTTTGTTAGGTATCTACTAGGAAAAATACATCAACCTGCCTTCAACTTCAGTGGCTATTAAAATACAGCTGGGGCTTGTAAAATCATGCTGGAAAAATAATTTATTCTAAATCAAGACTTATTCCCCAAGTCACCACAAGCAGATTGGCTGTAATTACGTTGTATTTTATAACAGATTTTCATGTAAAGAAAAGAAAAAGAGAAATTATCTGAAATATCTGCTTATTTATACAAAATGTGTGCCGTTATATAGTGGTTAAAGTCATATAACAAAGATAATACCTCTGGTTGCTTCTCCACACAAAGTAAATGTCTTATTTGGCCAAAACCAACATGAGTTATGCAGAGCAGAATGCATATCATAACATGGTCTCTTCTTCCAGGCAACTATCAGTAAGAGAAGAGGGCACCGTCTTAAGCTCTGCCAGGGGAGGTTTGGTTTGGATATTAGGAAGAAATTCTTCACAGAGAAGGTAATCAGGCATTGGAATGGGCTGCCCAGGGATGTGGTGGATTCTCCGTCCCTGGAGGTTTTTAAGATGAGGCTGGATGTGGTCCTTAGTGCCATGGTCCAGTAACCACAGCGGTTACGGATCAAGGGTTGGACTTGATGATCTCAGAGGTCCTTTCCAACCCAGCTGATTCTATGATTCTATGGTCCTATGATTCTATGATATTTCATCTCCTCTCATGCCTATACTGACAATTAATGAAACAATTTAAAGTATTTTCTTTATTTTGATCACAAGTACAGAATTCAGTATTCCAATCTCATGCTTCCAAGCACTATGTAGGTCCCTAATGAGGCAGTTTTTCTAACAAAAATCCTGTACAAATCAGTGGAGAGACATGTTTCTAGAGTGTCAGATGGAGATCTGCTGTGACCAGCTTAAGTTCCCAAGTTCTTAACTGAAGGGGACAGATTTTCTATCAGGGAGTTTTCAAGTTGTCCAGCACTTCTTCTCTGAGAGGGAACTGAATGAGTTCAATATGTCTAACATGATATTAGGCTCTCTAAATGTTTTTCTAACATAATTGAAGCAGGCAGATAGGGCTTAATTTTTAAACTCTTCTCCTGGAATGGAAACAGGAAAATTTGAAAAAGCTGAAAGCTGAAATACTGGTATCAATAGAGAAACTTGTTTATATCCCACCCTTCCTTACTCCCTCATATCTGTGCATCCACTCCACTTTTGTGCACTCCTTGTGACTCATTCGTTACCCTGAGAAATTGAATCAGCTCCTGATTTTAGGGCAAAAAAGTAGTGTTCTGTGATAAACTTTAGATGAGCAAAGTTGCTTCATCTATGAGAATCACTGAAGAGTACAGGGACACACCTTTTGACTTTGAATGATTAAAAGAGCAACATGAGCATGTAATTAGATTTTTCCACAATTAAACCTTAAAAGCTGTTAGTAATGTGTTGCTCCAGCAACAACAATCTAATGAACGGAAGGTAGCAATATCAGGGTGTGCACAAAGAGAAAAATGGAAGAACAGTCAAACTGACATGCAAATAAACGATTCTCAACTAGTGTAGCGTAGAACACTGTGTGTTGTTCTGAAGTCCATTGCCCCTGAGATATGGCCATTTAACCTATTTTAAAAATCAGTTCAGAATCTCAGAAAATTATTTACTGGAGTATGTAGGGTTAAAAAATGAGATGGTAGGCTACTGAATGTGCTTGGTGCAGTGTGCTCTGTCTCTCCAAAGTGTAGCATGAGTAATGCAAGGTTACTGCAGTAAGTACACATTTCTTATTGGATATCAGAGAAAATAGGTGTGTAAAATCCATGTAATTTGATAGCACATACATCACCACTGCCCTTGGGAGTACTGAATCATAAGGCTACACATTTAGCACAGTAAAAGAGTATTTCTCATTTTTTTTCTGAGAAAATTCTATGGAAATGAGTGGGGGATGGGAGAGAAAGCTTATAAATCAAGTATTAAAACAACAGGCAAACTAGAGTTGCTGCAGAGACACAAGGCATATCCTTTTCTTTTAATCCATGACATTTTCTTTTAAGTGCCCCTCTACTCCCAGTATTTTTAGTACCAGTGTTAAATTACAGTTGCACTCTTAGGGAAATACATGTGAGATTCACATGAATACCAAGTACATTCATTATGATCAGTTCTGAATTCGAAATGAGAATAGCTTCACTTTTTTTTTTTCTTCTCCGTGTTAACCTTCAAGGCAAGTCAACACATTTCAAACATCCCAGCCTGATTTTAATTTGGAAAACAGTCTTAAATATACCACTGCCAAGTCAGATCGAATCAAAGCCGTGAGGAATGCAGGCGAGGAGGAGGAGGGGAGGCAGGATTGCCACAGCAAGGACACACTGTGTGAGAAAAAGAGGTGAAAATGAGAGCTAACATCAGCTCCCCCGGGGTTTGCTGTAATCAGCAGACAAATGGTCTATACTCCTGGCATGTATTCATTCTGCAGCAACGGGCTGCCAACAAGAGCCTTCCTCTGTCTGTTTGGAAATAAAGTACTAGCCTTCCTCTATTCAGATGCTTTGAAACAAAAAAGAACTGCTGATAAACATTGCTTTGGGCATTTGACACTGCTTTTTGATCTAGTTACTCAGACAATGTCAAACGAACAAATTAGGAATCTACTACAAAAGAGTCTCAGTCCTAGCTTGCTAAAATATTAGGGTTTAAAAAATTAGGGCTGGTTTTCATCTCTTTTTTCCTCTCTTTATCTCAATTGTTTAAAAGCAAGCATTTTCTCATACTGGCAAATGGATGCTTCTGTTTCTGAATCGTCATTTTCCAGATGCGTGTCAATGCATAAAAAGGACATCAATATCACACATACCAAATATATGTACATATTCACTATCTAGGTACATTTGTAATTTGTGCAGCTCCTATGTCTAGATACATGCTTTGGATTGTGAAATGTGAAAATTTTCTTTCAAAATCTTTTACAGGAATTTTTGCTTTCCCAGTAAGATTCTACTGTTAATTTAGCTAATTCCCTCTTTTAGTGGAATAAAAAAAAATACATTTGAGTCAGTGAAATGCCCAGAAACATGGCTTAACAATTACTCATCAGCAGCACAACTGGGGTTTTTTGTTTGTTTTTTTAATGCGCATTATTTTTCAAATGTACTTTTATACTGATATATTGTGTATTGGACACTACTGAGTTTCTCTGTGGAATGAAGTTACCTAACATGCTTTGAAGCATGTTATGTGTGCTTATGTAAATGCTGAAAAGCTAGTCCTTTGAAACCACATCTCATTTGAAAAAGTGAGAAAAATTAGGTAGGGTGTTAACACAGAGCTAAAAGCAGACATCATACAATGACCCCCAAGACTCATAATGAAATTAGATTTTTTTTTTTTTATTCAGTGATCCAGATGGATTCATTGGTGGAAAAGCAAACCATTTCTGAGATCACTAATACTTGAATACATAATTGCAGGATATCAAATACTTATCCATTACATTCAGCTGTTCTGCCAGTGCTCCCAAGTTTAATTATCAGTCTGCCTTAGAAAATCCATTTTCCCCTCTCTTTCTGCAACAGCAAAATCAAATTTCAGTCACAGTTTGCATTATAATACCCTTATAATAAATCCATGGTTTAGGATGAATGATTACAGTCATAGGTGCCTACTGATGGAAAACATTTACAATGTGCAACTGTTCCCTGATGATTCCAGCTCTGATGGAAGAGAATGTGCAAGTGTGGAAGTTCATCACCATTTCCTGTTCTGGCTGTGTTAAAGAAACAGACAGAAAACAGACTGCTATTTACCTGTGCATAACCTACTTCTAAACAGCCTTAATATCTCACAGTAAAGTAGTCAAAAGGCACAAGAACTTTGCAAAAATGTTCCAAGAAAAGGGTAAGTGGAGCCAGTCAATAAAAACTGTGTGAATCTAATGAATGAGATCCTGTCTGTGTCCCACCTGCTCCTTCTTTTGGATGATCAAGCCTGTGCTCACACATATGAACAACAGAAAGGAACTTGTTCTAGATGTGTTTTTTTAATGTGGTCTTTATGTATGAACAGTGCAGAGGAAGGGTAGAGCATGAATTGTAGATCAAAGGAAAACAGTTTTGCTTTCCCATTTTTTGTGAATGCTGTTCTTTCTGTAGGTACTGGATTGGCAGTTTCAGAGGCTCTGTTCCTTCTTAGAGAGCAGGGAGTCACAAAGAACACAGTGGAAACAGAAGGTTCCTGTGCCAAAGTTTTCTGCCCCAAATGGGAAGTGTTTACAGTGTTTACAGCTGCCATGGAAGGCAGCCCCGACGACTAAGATATTTATTTGCCTTTTGTCCAGTTGTGTAGTAGGGTACTAACTGCTGATGTAGAGTTGAGCTGCTAGGGCCTTTCTCTTTCCTCTGTACTTTTCGTAGTCAAAATTTTGCACTTCTTATTATTGGTTACCTCTATATTTCGGTCTCTCTGGGAGCCCCAAAATATGCTGCCATAGCAGATAGGCTATACCTCAGAGATGGCAGGTTCTGCATCTTGTGGATATGCTTGTTAACATGACTTTTGTGCTCTTATGATGTGTTTTATTCTTAAAGAAATAAGAGACCTAGAAACTTATTTGCACACTAGAATACAATATTAGTTCTACTAGCTATGTCACAAAAGTAATGTTTCATCTGTTTTTTTAAGAACGACATAAATCAGGTATAAAAACTATTATCAGGGAAGGATGATAATGACTTCCAAATCATCAGTAAGTAGCTAATCCACTGATGTTAAGGGTTGAGATGATTAACTGCTGCACTCTTTTCTGAACACATTAGAAACATTGTCAATGACCAGAAGCAGGCCAAGTCAGTCTGCAATTTGTTCAGTAGCACATCCAAAATGCTAGATAATCACATGCAGAAGTGTGCCACACATTCTGAGGGCAAAACATCAGAAGGGTATTTGACTTTCTCTGACGGAAACTATTTAAGTGGCATTTGAGGCAGAAAGGTAATTGATTCTCTCAAGCTCCCCTAGAAATTTTCTTCAGGTAATGTAGTACTACAGCCTATCTATTCCTTCCCTGCACCTTTGTTTTCTAGAGATGGCAGTCAGACATCTTGAATGCCTTCACTGATGATGAGAATGATTTCTTAATTTGCACCATGTATCATGTACAGTCCTGTCTGAATAGACCTGTTAGTGCTAGATAGAGTATGAACTGCAATGGCCATGCCACTCCTGTCTTCTTGCAGTTTCCTAAGTGGAGAAATCCTGACGCCTTTGAATCTCAGCAGAGATGATCTGTTACCAAAACCGTACCAGTCTCCTCCACACAAGATCTAGATGATAAATTGTAGTAAAGTGTTATCAGTGCAGGAGGGATCCCTAAGAGAAATGGCCAGTGAAGTGAAACCTGCAAATGACTTTGCCTACAATTTCTTCCTTGTAAATTGTACTGCTTGCTTCATCTATTCTGAATGCATCTCCAGGGCAGTTGAGAACAAACTGATAGACAGGCCTGTGAATGCCAGGAGTGCAAAAGAATTGACATTTGAAAGGTAAACATTCATACTTTTCATCCAGGAGATGCAACAGCTGCTACAAATACTGATATAACTTCTGACAGATAGTGATGGGTGATATATAATGTCAGTTCAAAGAGAGACACAACTACTTAGTTAAAAGCATTGTGTGTGAACCATGAGACTGGATCCAGCTGTCTTCAAACTCTTATTCTGGAAAAATTACCTTTTTGAATGCCAGGTATGGTATCAAATACCCTTTGAATTTAAGAACAATGAATTCATGATCAGCTCCTTATGAGGGATGTTTTAAATTCACAAATACTGCTGAAACAGTTGCTCAAGCAATTGTTTGTCAACCAGGGTTCACTGGCAAACATTATACTCTGGCCAAGGCCTCAAATTCCTCCAATCTCCTGTGAAAGGGATCCTGCAAAGGCATCGTGCAGGTGACACGGCTCCTCTGCCTGGTGAAGACAGATCACATTTGTAAATGTGTGTGTCCGGTATCATCAGTAGGCAGTGTTAAGCCTGACAGCGATTAAAAGCAGGCTCCAAGGGACCATGTCCCCATGTAGTAACTTTTACTGATAGGTTTGATAACTTTCTTTTGCAGTTTGGCATCCAGCTTGTGTAGCCTTGACTAAGATGCCAGAACAGCTGCTGGATTATTTTTTTGTCACTACCAGAAGCAGTTAAGTTGCACGGATATTTGGTTTTAAATCAGATTTGAAATTTTCAAAAATTTAAAGCTTACTTGATTTCTGTGGCAAAAGAGTCACACTGAAAGGTGAGAACAGTTCAGTTTCTTGATACTTCCATTCTAGCCAAATCCCATGGTACAGAGGCAAAAAATTTGCAATAATATTGAAATAGGTGGGTATTTGACTTCTTTGTATTCTTTTATTTGGATTCTTTTATTCTCCATTAAACTTCATTTGACTCTGACTAACTGTGTTAGCATATGGTATTTTTACCAAAGTGTGAAATAAAGATCTGGAAAGATCTAGCTGTTATCAGTGTGAACATCAAATAAAACTTAAGGGGGAATATTTGAATACATAGTGTACTCAGTTCATGGGGTGTTTTCTTAACCTTTGACACCAGTGTTTAAAGAGATCTTCCAAAAGGAGAACTCTCCAACAGTAAATGTCTTTGGTTTTAAAATATATGTGTTCAAGGGACAGTAGCACTTAAATAGTAAGCAGTATTCTAAATCAATAACCACAGCATGTTTTAGTTGGAAATTTCTTTTTTATGTTAATATTAGTTATTGCATAATATTTTCCAGGCTTCAGTGACTGCTTCCCAAATGTTGTGTTAAGAATAATAAATCTCCTGATTCATGAGCAATATATGCTTCTACTGTTCTTTTATAGAAAGACTTCAGTTTATTATTTTTGTTACTGTGAGGTATCCTATGAATGAACACTGTATGTATTTTTAATTTTTTTTGCTTATAAAAATAATACTACTACTCCTTCTTCTTCTCCTCCTCCTAATAACAATAACAATAAATATCTTAATAATAAGTGGAAATATTGTTATTTATTCAAGACATTAAAACATTTTTCCCTTTCCCTTGGGGAACCCCTAGCTGGTGTCTTCAAGAGTGCTTTGATATTTTAATTTGTTAATAGAGTATAAATAAGACATCAGCAACTGAAAGAAGAAAGCTGTTTTCTGGAGGAAACAATATTTTCAGGTGTCCTGCTTTTTTGCTTTAATTTTTCTTTGCTTACTTGCTTATTTTTTTCTTGCTTTCTCTTTTATTCTTTTTTTCTTTCTTTTTTTTTTTTTTTTTTTGTGAGACTGGAGGGGGTTGATTTTTCTTTGTGGTTTTTTGTGGGGTTTTTTCTGTTTATTTGTTTTAATACACAAAGCTCTCAAGGCTAGAGAGCAACTCCACCATCAAGTCTTTCCAGTCTCATTTTGTGGCTCTTCCTTACCTCCACTCTTGACACTGATCAGTACATCAAATGTTCAGTTGTAGAACAATGATGATGAGTTTTGAACTGTGTGCAGTTATGGAGAACTGTAGAAGGCAAAATTATTTCTGCAAAAGTCACTCTCTCTGTCCCATTCTCCCTGCCTTTTAGCTGTATCAGACTGATTCACTGTAAGAATAATTTAAAAATACATTTCATAAAATAAAATACTATTGCAACATTTCCTGTTAGTCATCCAATTATAGCATACTATATATAAATCTTATAACACAGATAATTATCTCCTTTTTTTTAATAAACATACACTTCAGTATGCTTTGTAGGCACTTTAAATGGGCTGTTCTTCATACACTCCAGTTTTAGAAGCAGATATTTCTATGCAAATATAGACAGTAGCACTGACTGCATGCTTTTCCTCTTACATCCAATAAGTTATTAAAATGCACAGCTAAGTGACCAGAGCTAAAAAATTAACTTGAAATCAAACTCAGACTTGGTGATGGAAAGTTATTCTGAAAATGATATAATTATCCACACATGTAAAACTACTTATGTATAAAGGTATTTTGCAGAATAAGAGGCTTCAGATAGGTTCTAACTTACAATAGTCAACAGCTTTCTATTTCAGTCAATGAAGTGGAACACTAGAACATTAGTCAGTCAGCTTAAGCATTAGGTACTCATGTCAAGAGTGGCAACTAATGAACAGATGTCAATTTTGCACTATATGGAATCCTACATGCAAAAAAGACATACTTTGGATGCATGGTTTGTTTTGCATGGGTGCTGACCACAAAAAAAATCATTAGAATTGGAATCTGGAGCAACAAATTAGGAAGCCACCAATGCCATATTGTTTTAAGGAAGAATGAATAAGTTCCACCAAGGTCAGGTGAAGAGAACTAATTCATAAGAATGTGGCTTTCTTATTTGGTATATCTGAGATTTCCTTATTCAGTACATTAGTAGGCTTTGCCAGTTAAACCCTGATGAAATGGGATTAAACTGAAGTAGACAGCATTTTTAGATATATTGCTATTATGGGTAAAGGGCAAATAGTGTTGATTAGGAGAAAAGGGGATCAGGACTAGAAATGACCCAGACCTTCTGACACCATGAAGATGGGGATTATATAAATACAGACAAAAGCCTCATTTGAGAAGGACATAAAAGGAATGAATAGATGGCAAAGGCAACCCCATCACTTAATAAATGTCTTTTTGTTTACAGGTAGAGTTCCATTATCAGCTAAAAATAAATTTAAACAAATCAGAAATTGCCTATCATTTCAGAGAGGTCACTGCCAACATGAGCACAGACTTTTTAAAGCTGCTTGTAAACAATGTAGAAATTGAAATATTAACTTGTAGTGAGGAAGATTATTGGACAAGATCATTCCATTAGAAAATACAAATTTCATATTCAAAGCAATGGCAGCCCTAAAGACAATGGGAAAGCCAATGCGTCCTTCAGAGTCATATCAATTCTAATGATTTAATAATTTTTTTGTTTCTTTCCTAATCAGGATGTATTAATTCCCAGACAACAATCAGAACAAGAAGGCAAGATAACATTCCTCCTTTTTTAGAAAGTCCTTTAATGACAACTTGACTGTACAGTCACATGAACCCTTAATTCTCTTTTTCATGCATAGTCTTCATGAATACAGTGGAGATGAATAGCTCTAGAAAACAAATTCTTCACCTGTTGGTGAAGTTGGTGGGCAGTTTTAGTGGTGCTTAAATACCACTCCTCTCTGACTTGGAGAGATTGGTCCATAGACCAGAAATTCAGTCTTTTCAGCTAAGACTTAACCAAAAGATCGTCGGATGAGATGATGCTTATTACCCTTGCCTCAGAGGAAACTGGCTCAAGCCACCAACTCATTTTAGTGAAGCACAAACTCATCCTCAGATGGTAATGACTCTTGGTTCGCTGTTGACTTTGACTTGAGTCAAATCAATGACCCAGAGTGAAAGGCTCCATAAACTCCTAAGCAATTCACCAAGTCATTCAGGACTTCAGGGATATGGGAGGGGTGAAAGCAGTCTTAAAATTTACAAAGTATTTAGCAGGAGTATATTAGGCTTTATCATACACTGTCAGAGTTCACTACTCCAGATTTGATAAGTGGAATCTATATATAGAGAAAAGTAGAATCCAATAAAGAATATGAGCACTAGAAATAAATATGTATTACAGCAAAATATATTTTTTTTAAATTCTCTATTTCATGAGACAAAGAATTTTTGAATCAAAGAAGTGTCATTCCTTGGAAGGATTTCAAATCCCAAACTTCTCATGTAAACAAATGATGAACTTTTGAAATATAACTGCGTAGTTAATTCACCATATTTTGAGGGTTATTATTTGGTCTTCTTTCATTTTAGCACTGACATTTTTCATTCATATGCATACATACAATCATGCATGTGTGTGTGTGTGTATACATACACATATATGAATGTATCTGCTATACCACTGGAAATAAAATCAGTGAGTTTACTAACCTATATAATAATAATCATTGTCACTCACTAATATGTCGTGTATGTTTTTATCATCATGATGAACTATTTTTTCTTTCTTTTCTTGATCCAATATAATTATTATCTTTTTGCTCTTGAATGATGATTTTTGTCTCTCTTTTATATAAATTATTTTTTTGTTTGTTTCTTACTTTTCTAGATTATTTGTCATGTTAGTCATTTGTCTGTAGTGACAGTATGGCTTTGCTTTTTTACAACATTATATCTAACCTCAGTATTTTCTAATCTCTTTATAGAACTTGTCATTTAGGGAGCAAAGACTAATTAGGAAATTTAGACTTTGAAATCTGATAACATTTTAAATTCCTGCATAGTTTGTTGGTTTTCTTTGTTTGTTTTTGTTTGTTTGTTATTTGTTTGATTTATGGCACTGTACCGACTTACGTGAAGGTGATATTACTAGCAATTACTGGTTTTTACCTGATTTGTAAAATTTCCCTCTCTATTTGAAATTAATTCTTCAAATTTTTGGATTTAAAATTCTTGGGCTAGACTACCAAGCTGATTGCTAAATTAGTCAAACTTGCCAGGCACTGTGAAAATACAGGTGGATTTCAGTTTTAAAGTAAGAAAATTAATAAAGCAATCCAAAAGATGCATGAAGAGAGGACATCTTTCACTGATCATTCAAGTCTAAATGGTTAAATTTCCATGCTTTCCATATAATCTTCAGTAGCAACCTCCAAAACCTGTAATTCTTGTTTTATGTCTGAGGTAACAAAAAAGATCAAAAAATTCACTTGATATTTATACTAGTTAAAGTTAATTACTGACCTCTCTACCAATTCTATAGACTACTACTAACCTTGTCTGCAGGAGGGTGGTGATTTTAAGAGTTATGATTGTTAATGGACTTTGAATGCAGCAATCTCAGACCACTTACTCCCCAGTGTACCACATGACTCAGACTTTTCCAGATGGGAAAATGATAAGAAGACGAGGAAGATAGAAGGTCAATCTGGAGGCAACGTCAAGAAAATTGCTGCAAAATGAATAGTGCAGGTCTGCAGTGCTTTATCCAGCATTTTTCTGTTAAAATTTATCAAGCCAAAGCTTGTTGACATGAAAGTGAATGAATTGATCATCCAGTATGCTCTAAGAAGCCAGCTCAAAGGGTGTGTGCATCATATGAGCTATAAATAAAAAGAGAACCCAGCAAATATTTTGCATATGGTGCTATCCATAACATTTTATACAGATCTGTCACATGCTTAAATCTCATCATTAGTTTCAACTGTAAAATAAATAAAAAATCAGGTCCTTGAAATTTAACAAGAGTTTATTTTGCACTTATAATCAACTAAATCAAACTGTTAGTAGTGATATTTCTTCATCTGGCTATGCAGACCCATATATATAATAAACTAATCAGTCCTATACAGATGATATATCCCTAAGGAAGGAACACACATTCAAATTAGCACAGCATTGCTGTTAGAAAACTTATGTCTTAGTCTAA
>JAYRBT010000093.1:17042264-17062304 GCA_036023395.1 Myiotriccus ornatus
GTGTAAAGACCTTCCCCGGTTGTTCGTTCGCTAAGACTGGCAATTATTTTTATTATTTATTGAAAAAAGACACCACGTAGACAAACGACCCTGCTGGGCATGGGGTGGAGAGTGGCTGGTGACTACTAATTTAATACACTTACACAGAGAGAAATTTCTTCAGCTTTCCCACTTTGTCTGTATTGTGTTTTCCATTACAAATTCACATCAAAGGGAAGAAAATTTGTTTTCTGCCCACACAGGTACCAAACCTGCAAGTGTTGATCTGCCAACAGTAGGGCATGGACCCTCCTCGTGCAGGCTGCACAGTGGTTACACACAGAGCCCACTCCAAGATCAAGGGCACCACATGCTCAAAGCCTCTCATTCTGATACCTTATGTACATTCTGTATTACCTACAACTGAGGTAAAAATAGGTACCAGAAAAACTGTTGCTTTCTCACATAATATGCAGTCTCTGAAACCATAATGTTATTCAAAATTAATATGTTAATAACTGTTGTCATCATGCTTCAAGCCTTAAACAAAAGAAGCTCTTGCTGCCTGCATTTTCTTCCTGCTTCCTTTACCTTTATGACATTTCACTGAACGGTTTCTGGTGTCTTTTCAACACTCAGCTCAAAACTTAGTACCCTAATAAAGATGCTGCTTTAATTTAATTAAAATATTTTTTTTTTTTTTTTTTGGCTAAAAATTAGAAGGATTAAATTGCAATTGATGTTCTTTCAAAGACATATTTGTGAATGAGGTGACCACCACAAATTATTTCCCTTTGTGTCAGTCATGGAAATCTTCCTGACAAGGAAATGAGATTCAGCATTGCTAATGGAAGGATAAAAATACTGAGTATTTATTTTACAATTTAGCAATAACGAAGTAGACTGAGGGAATGATTGGTTGAATGCACTTGGAATAATAATAAAGGGCAGGGCAAATGCTGAAAGATATTTTCATGTTTCTTCTTCTAATTGATGTTTGCTTCTCATGTCTTTTGTATGCATTTCCTGAATTAGCGTAGCATTCTCTGAGGGTAAATCAACATAATTTTCCTCTCCTGACAGCTGCATCTTTGATGGTACTCAAGGAATAGTTCTAGATTTGAAACTTGGCACCAGTGAAAAGGCTGCACTGGACTCAACTGATTCTATATATCAGGAAGGGGTCAACTGCTCTGCCTCTATACTCAGAGCCATCTGCAATGGGCTGCAGTGGGCTGAGACACACAAAATCTACAGGTACTATGCCACACCTAACATTATGCTGTTAAGAGCTCAATGACTCCTCACAAAACAACTCTGCATTTTACATTGGAGCTCACGCACCTGTAACCAGCTTGGAGTACCAGGTGGTTGGCAGAAAACTCGGCTTATGTTAAGCTTCTGCTTAGAGTAAGTGGTGGCAAAACCACTGTGATGGACTTGAGTTAGGGTCTGAGTGACAAATAGACAGCCAGATAGGGGGGAATAGTTGGTTGAGGGAACTAAATGAGAGCAAATGACATATGATCTCACCCCTACTGATGCCTTGAAACTTAAGTCTTTATGTTGATCAAAGAATATTAGAAAACAACTAACTGTAACAGTGAATTTTACATCACAGTACATTAAAGCTCTGTGGGCCACTTTTTTACAGCTACTAGCTGAACCTATTGCTAATGAGTACTAATGAGTTACAGTACCTGTATCAAGTTAGTATCATTACAGGTACTAGCAGCATATCTGATTTTCTTTCTTTTAGAGATCAGTGGGGGATTTGCCTCTGAATTTGAATATTACTTCACTTCAGTTGTTAGCAAAACAATGTTACAACTCATAAGTTTTGAGTGCCCCACTTACAGGCACAGAAGTAAGAAATGGACCTAGTTTGGCCTAGCTCCACCACTGGAGCAAGACTCCTCTCTATAACTAACTCTTGCAGTAGGTGTTGGTATACACATAAAGGTCCTGTTGATTGATGAGTACCCACCTGTGATTAACTGGACTGTTCATGGTTAATGACTCAAACAATCGACCACTTGCAGTAACTGCCCAGGTGAAGAGTGGGTGCACACCCATCAACAGCAGCTACAGCTGAATGTTGAATAAGATATGGGAAGAGGGTGATAAGAAGCAAATTCTGCAAGTTGGGAAAAGTGCTTTTTATGAGGACAAAGTCCTTTACTTAATGTTTCAGCTGTGAAAATTCTCCTCCGGAAAATACTGGGACATTCAAATGTACTTGAAGGTATTAATTCCTGCTGATGGGCCATAATGGGCCATCAGTGAGTCAAATGTCCTGACATAAGAGGCAGTTGTAATGTCTTAGACCATCAAAGACTCACAAAGTGTCCCATGATCCAAAGTATTACATCATCTAGTATAAAACTCCACACCCCAGGCAGGGTACTAGGCATTCCCACTTGAATCTGAGTGTATAATAATTCATAAGACTTTGTGTTTCACGGTCTCCCCTACTACAGGACAGACCCAGACTCCAACCATCACCTCAACAAGACTAAGACCCTCACCACTGAGAAGATCAGAAAAGGAGCAGCAGGATACTCTCAGAATCTACAGTGGTGATATTTTTCTAATTGATCTGCCTTTCAGTCACTCTCTTTCTCTCTCTTTATCCTGTTTCTTCCTATCTCTCCATACTTCATATTTACCGTTAAATAAAAATCTGTACTATTGACTTCCTCATGTGGTCTTGTTTGTACCTTAATTTGGCTAGAGGCAACTCTCTAATAATTTTAATATTTAGATCATAACATCATCTCCTGTAGAGACACTTTTTGTAAGGGACCTTGGAAAAAGATGATCTGTAAGTTGGCTGAACTAAAGTTTTCCTTGTCAAGGGAAATGTAGTTTGGGTGCAAACAAGCCAATTGTTCACTTCTCTGAAGGATACACTTTAATTTTTAAAAGGCCCTAATTCCCAATGTGTGAATTTCTTTATTGATAGTGTGCTTGAGCTTCACTTGATCCCAAAATACAGCTCTGAAAAGCACTCAACAGAGGGGAAGGATGGGGAGGAGGGAATGTATGTGTAATTCTGTGTTCTTCCTTCCTCCTCTGTCTTGACATCTACTGAGAACTTTGGCTCCAGGGAAAAAATGTTCTACATTCCAGCATTATATTACATGTTTTATGAATAAAACATGAATTTGGCTAGCCCAGAAGCAACATACTCTTTAGGAGAATTTATTTTTTCCTGCCCACCTCAAGTCCATGGTATTTTCTCCAGGATTTACAGTCTTGATGGCAGTCAATTTGCAGGGAATTTGGCCTTATTCACATTTCATAACCATGTTTTTCTTCATGCTCCAATCATGCAAGTATGCTTTAAGTAAATAAATATTGCTTCAGCAAATCTATGGTCTCAAGAGGATGTGCTTAACTTGTAAAGTGGAGTGGAAAAGTGATCCGAGGTATTTTATAAAGCCAAAATGAAATTAGGAAGATCTTAATGATTGTAGCTCTGCAGGCTAGCCACAAGATCAGTGGGTATATTTGATAGGCAGATGTAGGCTTCAATTTCACAAAAAACTGAAGGCTTTAAATTAAAAAGACTACCTGAGTGTGGAATTCACTACACAGGAATTCTTTAATTGTTTAACTTCTGATTGTTTTTACCAACATCTGCCTCTCTTTAAGGCAAAATCAGCAAGGTGCAAAGGGGTTTTGGGGATTACTAACTAATATCTATATTTGTGCAGAGTTTTGATTGCCGTGATGGACAGACATCACAGGGCAAAAATTAAAGAGCAAAAGGCATCACTAATGTCCTATTGAGCTTACATGAAATGCTAACAGTCCCTTAAAAATACATGCCCAGAGCACTGACTTTGCACAGTGAAACATTTAACAGCAGGAAGTGCAGATGGTCAGCTTTATGGAAATGACAATGGGCAGTGCTAGGTCGACTTTAATTTGCCACCACTGGGGCATGAATATAATAGTCCAGTGATTAATGACAAGATTAAATGCCATTTCTCATGAATATTATACAATATCCTAATATTTAATCCCCATGGGATAGCCTGAACTCTCTAACATCCCTTTCCCCCTATGTTTCCAGTATTAAGGGTTTCCCTCACTCCACAGAAAATAAATTTTGAGTCTATCAAAAATATTCTTTACCATCATTTTCTGATACTGTGTCTCTGTGTATCTGGTGATTAGAAGCTCTATGTTTTTCTTGCCTCTGACACAAAGTTTGCATTCTGCATAGATCCAGTAAGGACTACTGACGAAAAGAAAGCATTCTCTAAATATTATCTTAATATTTTACATTTGTCTTCCTGTTTGAAAAGAAGTAAGGACTGGTGTCCTTGCAGTAGAAGGACTTATGTGAAGGCTAATTTAACTGGCTCACTGCCTTTCAACTAAAGTCACCATGTTACTTCCAGCATCCTGTTTTCTGGTCCATTTCAAGCTTCACAACAATTGTTGTCATGGAGTTTGTTGATGAACGCCCCCTAAGATGACCATAAACCAATTTGTGGGGCAAATTAGAAAGTTATGAAGGTGATGACATACCCAATGATTTTCCACTCTCTATCTTGTGTATGCATCTTAATTTCCAGATAGCTGCATCACAAAATGAAAAGAGTTAATAGCCTTCTTGTTCTTTGTGTTCCCCTTCCCCCTTCTGTTAGGTTTCAGTGGACTATTTCAATAAAAGGAGAAAGGAACACTATTCACTAGAAAACAGTTATTCAGGTACAAATAATTTGTACTTTATGTCATATTATAATGGTGAGTGTAAATTTTCCTTTGAACCATGTTTTATTAACATTTTTTTTCCACAGAGTTACATCAAAAGACTCTATAAATAAGTGATGTGCTCAGCCTGCCAGCTCTTACATGCATACCAATTACCTCTATTGGTTTCAGAACACGTACTCAGTACTTTAAACAACCCAGATAATATTGCAAACTGAAATATTCAACATCTCCATCTTGGTATGCTGTCACCATGCAGAGAATGATTATAATTGGTAATCAGTTTCACTGTTGGTAAGTTGAGTGGCATGATGCATTTTATATCCATGCCTATGTCAAACTCAATTAACATTCTAACACAGTGTATTTCAGAGACACAGAGCTAATCTGAGGGAACAACACACTCATTTTTTTGATGTTCAAAATTCTCAGTTCCATGAAGGGAAGAATTTGAAGCACAAACACGTTTATTAATACTGTAACACTTTCTATTTTTGCTTGCTAAAGGAAGTGGGGATGAACTTATATCTTCCATCTCAAATTCCTGTCGTAAGTGGGGCATGTCAATGACATGAGAAACTGCAATGAAATCAGAAACACAAAATAATCAAGATTTTTCTTGGTGATTACACACTGCTGCATCAAGGTATGACATTCATTATGATACTGTGAACTGAAAAAGGGCTTAATTCTTAAGAAAAAAAAAGATCAGGATGTCAAAAACTCACACCTTTACATCTCAAGAGAAAGACATTATACTTATTTTCTGGTAAAAGAGATATTCATTTCATTGCTCTCTCCCTACCTTCACAACCCCAGCTTCAAGGTTATGCTCTTCTATTTAGTTCTGCTAATACCTGCAGGCTGGCACAGACCCTTTCTGAACAGGGTGTAGACTATAATCTTTATGATGATATACTGTTGTCTCTCTTGTTCTTGACCACTGAAGCGTAGTATTACAAAGTATTCATATTACCTGATAAATTCATCAGAATAATTCTGTATTTATTGGAAGCTGTTCTGTGAAGTTACTGATATAAAGATAATTTATCAATCTCTGGGTGCCAACCGTGTCTCTGGTTTGAACATAATGATTTTTCTTACACCATTTGCTATGATGATTCCTTTGAGAGTATCAGTGTTTGGTAACAGGACAGAAAACAAGTATCTAAGTCAATTGCTATCTTTATTGCAATAGAAAATTTCAGGGTTATTAATTATTTTTGACATTTAAATGACATATCTTGTTAATGTTAACATTTTAACATTCTCGGGAAGAAGTCTTATACCCTTTTCTGTATTCAAAATATATTTTACATGAGCAGTCTGGCTCTAAGCCATGGGGAATAATGTTTGCACTATATCATTACAAAGAATTTTTCTCTGTTAACTTAGCAGCTCCTGAGAGAGGCTAATAAACATGATGTTGCATCTGACCACTCAATTTCCAGAAAAAGAATATATTCAGTATGGCAGAAGCCCTTCTTCAGGCAGTGCAATTACAAAAACCATGTTTCTATTTAGTCCAAGACTAACTTGCAACAGAACTACATGGTATTAGGACACAGGGCTCATGAAGGTAACACTTTCTTAGCAGGACTCCAGGCAGTGCAGTTCATTCCTCGACACTGCTTTAGTATGTACAGTATAGTTACTCTGTGGCAGAATTGTCTCTGTTTCGAATATTGTCACAGATTAAATTTGCTTTAACAACTTGAGGATTTTTTTTTTAAATTTGTCAGCTCCTGAGAATGTATGAACAACGGTCTTTATCACAGTAGGGGCAGAAAGTGTATAATTTCTACTGTTCTGCAATAGACTTTTATAAATGTTGTGTACTGATGGTGTTTGTGTGGGATATTTAGTATAGGCAGCTGAATCTCTACTGTGATGTATGATCTGATTCTGTGAGTAGCCTTATTAAAAGGTTCCACGGGTTTGGAGAATAAATATGTGAAATAAGATCTTGGAATCTGACAAAATTATTATTGCTAGAATGTTAATTAGGAAAATACTAAAATCATAACAACCTTTATCATATCCGTTGCACTAAAGTCTGGACAATTCTTACTATTTAAAAGCTGCAGTGCAGTATTTTAAGTTGCAGATGTGTTTACATTAAGTGATCACTGGGTATAATAATATGAAAGATTTTGCCATTACAAGCAATTCTTTTTTGGGGGGCCTTTTCCCCTCCCCTTTGTATCTCTTCAGACACCAAAATGGGACAATTTCTATTTAATTCTCATTTATATAATATAATTTCTGTTATATATGTTATATATATTTTCATATAGTGGCCTAAGGGTGCAAAAGAGATTAGATTTTAGGAGTGCAGCAGTGATAATAAAATAACTATGGTGCCAAAGCACTTCTCGCATCATACAATTTTGTCCATAAATTAAACTTCCTTCGTTCTTAAAAAACATCCTTTGAGATCAGTGGCCTCATATATCAGCCTCATCTTTCATTTCCTTTTTGCTTTTATCATAGTCTGGATTCATAGAAAATATAGGAAATAATAGTTCACATTAAAACAATGGCAGAGAAGGCATCCTGGTAACTTTTATGTTAAAATGATTTATTGTTTCTGTGACTAGTCCAGATTTTCAAAATTACAGGAACTGACCTATTATTTGAGTATTCTTGTAACTGTATTTCAAAGAGGCATGACCTCCTTTGCAAGGAGACTATGCATTTACTTGTGTAGTGTATATTTCTGGTAAAATATTTGTAGAAAGATAATTTCAGTCTGGAAAGCTTTGTGAAAATTATTGCATCGTGCATATATTTCACATTATATTTTCTCACAAATATCTAACCAAAAAAGAGAATTAATATCATACTATTTCTGAGATCAATCTTAATGACATCATTCTCACACATTCAGAATTTGCGATCAAACACTCATAGTAAGTAACTTGTGATTAATTCAGGAAGTAGGTGGCTTTCCAAAAATTTTTGTGACATTCAGATGAAAATCGGCATGTAATGTTTTCTTCACGGAAATCTCCTAAGTGGTGCCAGATGTTTTTCCACACTAATTGTTCTAACTTCTCCCTCTTGCACTCTTCAGTTTCTACAATTTTCTCTCAGATACTTCTCCTCCATTGCTTCCCACCACCTCTCTTTTATTACACTCCTTCATTACAATCCTTCGCTCTCAGTCGCATGCCACAGCCAGCTTCATGTTTTCTCCAGCTTTATCTGTCACACAAATACTCTGAACTTCTTTTGCTTTTCCACTGACTTCACAACACTCACTCCCTAAATGCCATTTGTGAGCAAGTCTCAGGTCAACTGTGAGATGTTAGAATCTAGTGATGGATAATTAAAACATATTTTAAAATTATCATGTAGTTCTGTACAGAAATACAGGTAGAGTATACAAAACTACAATTTTCTTCTGTTAATTTAATAAATTCCTTTCTTCACATCCAGGATACAGTTATTTCCCCTTTGCTTTTTGTTTGTTTGTTTGTTTTGTTGCTGTTGTTGTCTATAATGTCCTCATCTATTTTTACATTTTTAGAGCCTAGTTGTATCTGCAGCTTCTGAGCTTACCAACTTAATAAGTGTTAAAACAATGGTCAAACCATTAGCTGCTGTTAGCAATTTTATACACATCATGTCAAAATAAAGATGTAAAGACGGATACACGGACAAAAGAGAGCTTGGGGCTATGGCATCATCTCCAATGCACTTTCCTGAAGACTTCCAAGAAATAATGAAAGGCATGATTAATGGCAGCTAGAATCTTGACAGCACTTGTTGTGACTCATTTCATTTTGCAAAGAAGGGGCATCCCTACCTCCTCCCATGGAGATGGGCACCAGCTCTCAGCCATCTTTCCTGTACCAACCTGTGTTTACATCAGGGAATCCCATGGGTATACTCATTTCAAAACATTTCTGTGAAACAGGGAAACACAAGGTTTTATTTATTTTCCTGGAAAGATGTGTTGCATATAGGGATCTTGGCTGGATCCTCAGCCACTCTTTCAAGATGACCCAGGAAACAGGAGAAATGTGGAAAAAGGAGAACAGGGCTCTGTAGAGAGATCCAGTCAGTCATGGTTTAGGTTTTTTTTTTATTTTTCTCATGATATGAGGCAGAATGGGCTCCCTCAAGGCTTGTACCAATTGGAGAGACAAGGTTTAGCTGGTGTGGAGTACAGCAGTGCCTGATGCGGAGAAGCCCATGAACCCATGGCAACTATCTGGAGCCACCACTGACACTGACAGAAACAGCCCTGGAAAGAACACCCACGCTGATCCATGACTGTCAGTTGAAGAAACACCATCAGATCCTGGTAAGATACGCTTAAGAAAGGCCCCAGATGCTGGGTCTGAAGATGCACTCCAGGGAAGACATAATGTGCTAAAGGGATACAGGAGCCCCTGAAGGGACTGCAGCCATGGGACACACATGCCAGGGACTCTGGCCATGGAGAACCTGTATAGGACAAGGAACACCCCTGATGGACTGCAGCCAGGGCGGACCCTGTAACTTGTGAAAAACACAGAAACCTGAGAGTAGAGATAGGGGAGGACAGGTGTACCACTCAGTGTGTATAAATGCTGACACCTGTTTTCTCTCAACAGCTGAATCAATAGCAGAAAGTTTGACAATAGAGTAGGTGAAATTACCTGATTAAATATAGCAGCTTGCACTAGGACTGAGTGCAGTGGCAGTGGAGACATCTGCAAGGTTCAGGCTGCTTCCACCAGCAACCGGGGAGCAGAACACATCATGTTTGCTGAGCCAGGCTCTTCCTGCAGCTCTGCCTCCACCTCATCTCCCAAAACTGTGCCCTCTGTGTTGCGCTGGTGTCATGGCTTGTGTGTCACAAGAGTGAATGAGACAACATCATGCAAGATTTAAATTTACTTTAATATTTTCTTCCACCATAATCTTCAGGGCATTCAGCTTCTTCAAGATTCAAATGTCTTTTTTTCCAGTGGAAATTTCAAAGTGAAGACTGGGTTGGGGAGGGGAGAAGAAAACAGTCTAAAGACAGACATTGTACTGTAACATGACAACATATATGAGATGGTCCAGATCCACAGAAAACTATATCTAGCCTCTTAAAAAAATTGAATGTATTCATTTTACCAGTTTAAAAATACAAAGTCAAGAAAGCATTCATCAACAAACAGCATAATCTTGAACAAACAGTCTGAAAGAGTTAAAGACTTGTTCTCTAACAGACTGTCATATATGTGAGCAGATAAACATGGGCTGCAGAAGCACTGGGTAGAAACTTAGCTGGAGTATGACTACCAAGACTGCAAAGGGAGTACAGCAGTCATTATAGGCAGGCAGAGGCACCTCTCAGACTGCAAAGCCTTGCTGAACCCTTTGAAAGCAAAGAAATCAACCTACTAAGAAGTTAATGTCCTGTCACATACCTCTGTCCTTACTTCTTTCAGATATCCCAAGATGTTTATATTACCCATGCATGACGATCATCCTGGAACCCCAACAGTGTAGACAAGCACACTGTCAGAAGACAGATCAAGTAATGTCTTTTAAACAACAACAACACAAGAGGTGCAGGGCTTTAGTTTAACTATAAAGATAATTTAATTTGTTATTCTTTAACAATTCTCTTTATTCCTTCTTTCTCTCTCTTCATAAATACAATGCATTTTTCAAACACCAAGCTTAGCGCTGTTGTAAGGGGAAGACTGATTACACTGTCTCTAGCTAAGCAGAAAGTCTGCTGAAGGCTGCAAGAGCTGAACTCCCATTTAATAAATTGAGTCCAACTTACCCTTGACACCAACACATTGTCAGCCATGCTAAATGGGAACACATCTTTATAAGGTGGGGAAATTAACCAAAATTACATGCTGTGTTTATAAGTGTCCTGATCTCCTTCCAGCTTTGTACTGAAATACTCCTAACCAACAGATCTGGTTTCTTCCCTCCACAGTGTATCTAAAAACCCTCTGGCCTGTTTATATTCAAGTAGCTTTTCTAAACAAAATGGAAAAACTGCAGTGGTAAACATACTATACAGTTAAAACCTGTACATGGTTATTTTTAAGTCGCAAATATTAGAAGTAGAATGTCACCATTTTGAATCAGTAAAGGGAAGATTCCTCTAAGAGGATTTCAGAGGAAATTTTTTTCTTCAAAATAAGAGAATAAGGATCTTCCTACTAGTAGCACTGCACACAAACATTTAAAAGCATCCCTTGGAGTCTATAATATGGGCTAATCAGGTGCCTCTTCCTGTGTTTTGGGATATTCCACTGCAGTTTCTCATCTTTGCCTCCCTTAAAATAGTTAAAGACTTCTCACAGCTCTGGAAAATACCCACTTACTCATACGTTATTCAAACGGACCATAGACTTGTCAGATTGACAGGGTTTTGTCCCCCAAAGGAAAACCACAGTTGCAGTTTCTCTCACAGTACATAACAGGAGTGTAATAAATGCAGGGGAAAGTGGTTCATTCCAGATGCCAGACACACACTAGTAGCTTTTCTGTCCTTGTTTCCCTTCAGACGAAAGACTTCAGCACAGCGAACAGAATGTCACCCAGAACCTGTCCAGATTAAGCAATTATACATGAGTTGATAGCATCCCTGAAATCTCTTCTAGGTGACTTTACACCTGTTTTGGAAATGCTATAGTTCCCAGAAGACTTAAAGGGAAACAAGCACACTGCTTGAGTCAGAAAAAAGTGATCTTGAGCACAAATGAGATGAATGGAGTCTGTGTTAATACGGAAAATCAATTTATCACCCCACTTGAAACCTCAAAAATAATTTGTAAATTCATAGTGTTTATTAAACCAACTACAAACAGGTGAACTTGAAAATACTATGGCTTCCATGATGACTAGGCTTTATGTTTGGGCTTTCTGTCTTCCTGTTTTACTCCTCAGGACAAAGCAGTATGATTAGTCTTTGTGAGCTGTTTTTTGGGCTTCCTTTATAGACTTGTTGGAGGCAGATTAGAAAAATTTCTCTCCTGGAGTAAGGTAAACAGAGCCAAGACAGTGGCAGCACTAAGCAGAGGTGTTATATCACTTCGTCTGCTGTAGTTTGTGCATCTTGATGGTTGAAGTGTCTTCCTTGCAGTAACAGAACTGTGGATTCATGTTCTGCTTATGATTAAGCAGAATCTACATATCCATTTATGGACTATTGCCACTGAGCAATTGTTCCCTGTCCTGCATTTGAGTGACTGATTGTACCTACCAAAGAATAATGTTCTGTAATCCTTCTTTTATCTTTTTTTTTTTTTTTTTCCCCTGGCTATTTATCCAGTTTGTCAGAATCATTTTGTATTCTAAAGTTGCCCTCCAGCACTTGCAACTGCTTTTAGCCTGGTGTCATCTTCAGATGTACTAATTATGCTCTACTCCATTATCTAGGTCATTGACTGAAATAGTAGGAGATTGGGAGCAGAGCTTTGGGGAATCCCCACTTGATTTTTATTTTCTGTTCTTGCAGTGATCTATTAGTAACTGCTTGTTAGGTTTGTGCAAGTGCAGGATACTTTTATTAAGCCCCTTTTTTTTCCCTACCTTATTTGCTGAAATGAAATGGTAGGGTAGCTTCTACAAACTTCGCAGACCTAAAGGATGTCTTGATGCTTCAATTGCTCGAGTGATTTGAAAGTTTTACACATTACTGCTCAGAAAAAAAATCCTCATACTCGTGATTCCTTGCTGGCAAATAGTTTTGTTCCACTGGTTTCTGTAACTGCAGAATGCTGGTGTGATTGCCAGTTAGGCCCTTACTATGCTGACACAGAGTAAGTAAAGTACATGAAAAATTATCTTCGTGTTTAAGAGATTACTCTTAAAAGCTACTCAGAGTTTTTGTTACTATCAAAAATACTTTCTAAAACTTGGTATTTTTATGAAACTACTATTTGTGGTAAATTTCTGCATATCTACTTCAAAAATTTTAGTTTAAAACTGTGTTGGTGAACGCTGTTCTTTTATTGAGAAATGAACTTTTTCCCAGAGATGTAGTGATGATGTGGTTTGTTCACTGAGTTTGTTAACATTTAGCAAGTAGAATAGCAGAATCTCATTTCAGAGAATAGCTCCATAATTCCATGCACCTACCATAAAACCAAGCAAATTGACACCCTGCCAGGAGTAGCCAGAGGAGATCTTAGGAGAGAGTTCATAATGATACTGTTGCCATATTGCGTGCCTGTAAATAATTCATTAAGTCAACCATCCTTTTGTTTTAAGCAAACATGAGCAGATGCCTTCCTAAATTGGATGCAGACAACAGTTTTCAGCAAAACATTGTTGTAATATGACACTTAAAAAGAGTAACATTTTCCTTTTACTGATTTTTGAAGTGTTATCCACTCCGATAATTCACAGTGATTACTTCTGCTACACATAAAGTCCCTCATTGTTTTTCATCTACATTTTTTTGCTGTTTGATACATTCCACAGCTAACTGTAGCACTGGAAAATAAAATAGGTTTTCAGGCACCTAAGAGAAATTTTGCAGAAGCCCAAAATATTCATATTAATTATTTAATACAAGACTTGAAGTTAGACATTATATCTGCTTAGTATTTAGAAAATCAGAAAGCTCTTACATCTAAGTCTTCTCCACAGCACATAACCACGTAATTAAAGGACAAGAAACAGAGTTTTAGGGGTCCAAGAGGTTGAAGCTGATGACTGCTCAGTACTCAGCTTGTAAAGACAAATCATACCTTTAAAAACACCATAATTATAGTGTGTGGAAGTGTGTAAAATTCACTCTTATCTGTAACTGTTTTATTCTTTTTACCTCCCCAGTGGTGTGGAGGAAAGTTATATGCAATTAAGAGGTGATATTTTATTTTTATTGTTTAAATTTGGATTTACCAGCTTCTCTTTTTGTCAACATTTTTCTGCATACAAATTCACTGAGCTCTCCTCACATGCATTTCCCTATACTGATTTCATTCCAAGTTTATCTTCTCCTTTGAAAAAACTTTAAAATACGAAATAAGTATATATCAAAAATTAGATACTTCTGTAAGTTCTGAGGAGTGCAATAAAATTCAAAACTTCATCAAGAGTTTAACTGATATTTTTCAAGTATATTTTAACTTATTATGGCAAAACATTCGTGCCAATTTGTGCATCACTTCTGTCAATCATTATATTTCAAAATTCTTCTAAATCAGCTTTATGGTAAAAAATTAGAGATTGCTATAAGGACATTCCCTGATAGATGTTCCATTTCTTGTTTACTTGTAAATAAGATAGAATGTGTAAGTATGTTGATATTATTAGTCTAATTGACATTTCAGTACCACTACAATTATATTTTGCATGTTTCATAGGACTTTGAGTTATAAACTTCAAATCCTTGTCCATATGAATTACATAACTTTTATGGTACAACAAAGTGTTTGAAAATTACTTTTCTATTTTTTCAATTATAGCTCGACACTGTATGTTTAAGTTAGTCTGGTTAAGACTGAAACAGTAGAGGGGGGAAACCTCTTCAGATACCTCTTTTGTTTTTTCCTCCGTTTTTTTTCTGGGGTGACCAGCAAAAATGGCGCAGGTGAATATCTCAAACCCTACAGATTAAGTGTAAAATATAATTGGGAGAGTCTTGGGATCTGATGGCTGAAGGTATTTTTATAACCTAATCTCAAAAGCTTTGGCACGCCATCTAATTATTTTTGCATTAAGGCAACAGTGCTTAATGTAACCTCAACACAAGCAAAATTATTTAGATACGAAGCTTCTAGCCTTCCTTCAGGTCAGTGTTATTGATATATTCAACACTGTGGCATTCATTAAAACATTGTACTTTAATTCACACCTCTAACCATGAGTCCTCTGAGGAGCTTGTTTCTCGTACGGTACAGTCTAGGCAATGGAGGTAGAGATGCAAAGTTTATTTCGTACTTAAGTATGGTCAGTTTAGGGTCTTGGCACAAATAACAAGAGAAAAGTCACAATGTTTTTCTAACTATTACAAATAGCATTGATTATTTTTGATTCATCCATAAAATTCTCCATACAGAAAACACCTTAGTACACATTGATCAAAAATGTTCAATTAATTTAAAAATATTCCAAGAGAAAAATCAGTTTGTCACACCAGAGGACTAGAAGGACTTGATCAAATGGTTCGATATTTTCTTGTGAGGAGTGGAGAGGGGAAGTAATGGGTTGTAAGGTCATTTTTATAATTTTGGATATAATAAATTATTTAATTATTCTGACATAGCCTGAAAGTCTGTAATTATGTCAGGACCATGATATGCTGATTTTTCTAAATGCAACTGAAATGTCTTTCAGAAAGATTTACAGGGTTAATAACCTCCAGCTATTTTAAGTCACAGTCAATCTTCACGGAAACAGTACAGATTATACAGGGTTTTTTCTTTCCCTGTGGTTACTGCCTTATCTTTCAAATATAAGGTGTTTGATGAAAATAGTATTGCACATTCACACTTTGAGAATACTCAAAAGGTTGTGACTTTCTACTTTTCTTGCCCCCACCTGTTTTGCTCCGCTGTTACATGAGGAAGAAAGACTGTTACCCTGTGTTGGCCAGAACTGAACAAATGGCTTTGGGTTAAACAGATTCAATTGCAAATCATTTGGTTTCAACTAGATTTCACTTTCTGTGAGCTCAGTAGATAGTCCTCCAAGAATGACTGCATTTAAATAAGCAAGCAGACAAGAAGCACATATAAATGTCCTCAAGAATACAAATTCTTTCTTTGAAAATGAGAAGTCACACATCCCAAGTGATGAACAGCAAAAAACAGGTCCTTAACCTTGTGAAGCGGTAAAAGTCTAGATGAAATCCTAACTTTGGAACATTCTCTAGGGAGCATGATTTGAGGTCAGTGACATCAGCATGTTGTCAATGCTGCTTAAAATAGCTCTAAAAAAGTCAGACTGTTTGAATGCATTTCCATATAGTCATTAACTAAATCAACCACTGTCATTAAATTCTTTCTAATTTATTTTTTCAAATTAAGGTAGGCTTCTCCTAAGCAATAAATAGTATCATGTCAAAAAATGTGCTGCAAATTTGTTTTCTGTGCTTTATTTAACAGTGTAAGAAAGATGAGTGCCTAAAATTAAGGAAATCTTAGTAGTGAGGTTATGAACCACCCAGCTTCTTGAAACAAAATACTCATTTTGCTTTGTACTTTCTTGTCAAATATTTAACTTTTTTTTCATATGCCACTTTAGTGGTTTTGATCTTCAGAAATCTGATTCACCCAGAACACTGACCACCATAAAAAAGCTTAAATTTAGAAAATCCATGTTGTTTTGCTGAACAGACCATGAAAATGGTGTGGCAGGAGGAATGAGTTGCAAATGTGACAGCAACTTCATCATGTAAGCTGCTTTGAGAACTCTTGGTCAATAGTTTCTCCAGTAAGACATATCTTTTCCCAGTAAACTGCTTAATCACAAAGAGTCATTTTTGATTCAACACAATGGTGGACACGTCACTTGAATCCACCAAATTTCCATACAAGTTAAAAAAACAACAAAACACGATCACTTTTCTTAATACGACTGAACAATGGGTCTGTGTCAATAAGAAAGTGCCCTGTATTTTTTGTCAAACAATTTTTGTTGTTCAGTGACTCTAGGAGGAAGTACAAGGGAAGTAGGGGAAAAACCTTACCTCCCAGTACAGTCTATGACTGAGGAGAAAAACTTTTTTACTTCTTGAGAGAGACAATTTGCTGATATAGTTAAACTTCAAAACCGTGTCTTGTGTAGCTTAGGCAAAATATTTTTAAGTTTTGTTGAATATATACATGATATGAAGTAGACCAGAGCTACGCTAGAATTCTGAAACCAAAGCTACATCATAAATACATTTTTCTCTACCTTGTTAATACCCATGGATGAGATTTTTTTCTCCCTCTTTTGGGAAGAATGTAATTTCTTACTGTTTTTTCTGGCTTTTGTGAGGAGAAAACACACAGAATTTTGTGTTCAAACACTAAAGTCATGTTCTGTATCTGTAGTTCAGTTCCTATTGGCTGTCTTCTCCAGAAGATCCTTATAGAAAGTTAAAAACCAGACTGCTGTTCACACTATACCCTTTCATCCTGGCAACAAACCACACTCATCCTAAGTTGCCCTTGCATCTCCCTTATATTTCATATGGGTTAATGGAGGTCAAAAATTTTCCATAAAGGAGGTCAAGAATTTTCCTTTTTCTTACGTATTAGACAAAGTCTGTGATGTGACATGCTATTTTATGGGAATTTTTTTGGAAACACAAATTATTTTTTGTTCTCTAATACCACTTGCTCACTTCTTGTAGTAACCCTTTCTTCACAAGCCAGCTAGCCCTCTGAAGCTCTGTAACTTCAAGCACATGACTGCCAGTTTCCCACAGTGACCAGAGGAACGGGGGCTGTCTTATCTAAAATGTTTTTTCTCAATATGACCTGTTCTAACACTTCATTATTTCAAAACTGTTATGTAGTTTCCTGAAGACTGTTGCCATCTGTGTGTTTCATAGATTGTAGAAATAGAAAGGTGGTCCTGTAGACTTTAGTGTTAGGCCATATTTTTTTTAAGAATTAGTGTCTGTAATTGAGGCACTTTAGATGTAATTTGTGAATACACACTGAATTCAGTCACTGTGCTACCTATTAGTATTTTGTATTAAGATTGCAATAGTTTCACAATTGTGTTTATTGAGTATATACTTCCCTGAAAATACCTGTAATCTGCAGTGGGCTACAGTCTGCCCAGTTCTGAAGACTATTTTAAGACAGCAAACAAATCACTAGAAAACATGGGCCAAAAGGAGGGGGTTTTAACACTAAGAACAAAATTCTTCTTCAGATTGCTCCTATAAATATCACACGAATCCAGTCATTTTGATGACTGAGTTATTCTTTGCTTTACTCCTCCCAGTAGCAGTACTGAGGGTTTTCTGCTGCCTTGTTTTAATCAGTGAAGGAGGAGGCAGGTGCTTATATTTTCAGCTTCTTCGCAAAATTAAAATATTATGGTTTGCTTTCCAGGAGAGGAGAAGTTCTGCCAAATGTAAGAAGAGGAAAGTGAATGTGATATAAAAGAATTTGCCAATTTCTTTTTGAATTAACTGGCCATGTGGTATGAATTAAGACAGGGAAGTAGCTGTGGTAAGAATGGTGGATGTCTTAACCTGTATTTGATTTTAAATTCCCATATTTGCCAATAAAATGGGTAGAAAAGTTTTGGTGTTTCCTTTTAGCAGCTAGAGTGCATAAAATGTCCTAAAGCAGTATTGGCTTTTTGTGAACACCTTGGAGCTCAAATCTAGCCGGAAAGCTGCCAAAATGCATTCTTATTTTTTTTTTTTTTTTCAATCTCCCATAAAATTAAATGTTTGAATATTGTTGCTAGATAGTTTCTCTGTCTAGGCGGTGAGAGGAGTTATTTTAACATGTTCCTTTTATTTAGCATGAAGAAGGCTGAACAACAGCTGACTCATTTACACACTGGCTTACCAGATCTGACTCTTTAGCACAGTATAGTTATCTTGTGTAGCACTGACAGCATTTAGCATAGTACTTACTGTTAAGGTAATGAAAAACAACTCACGTGGAAAAAAGGTGTCACACCTCTGGCTAGATCAGATCTTTGTCCTTGGGCAGCTACTTACTGCATACATAAGTTCAATTTTATCTTAAACTAGCATCTAGTTTGAAGTAATGATACATCTAGCCTTTTGAGTTCCTGTAAGTATGTGCATCTGAAGTGTCCTACATGAATATTTTCCTCATGGAGGGATATGGCTCTTTAGCATTGTTACAGCAGACTACACAGCTTCAAATCGTGTATCTTGGTTAATAATGTTTCCTGAATTTCCCATTATTTACCTTCTAAAACATTCTGTGTATCCAGAGTGCCATTTTGCAGGGATTTTTTGTTGTTCTCGTGTTCTCTTTATTAATCCCTTTCATCTGTATTATTTGGTCTAAATTTTCATTTCTTGTAGCAGTGTCTATTTAAGCTTTGGAGACCAAGACTTTCCAGTTGATTCAGATAAACTTTACATCATGGTCTTGGTTTTTGCTTTTTGTGTATTTGCTATCTTCAAACCAGCAAAGAGCTAACTTAGGCACTGGGCTAGGGACTCATTTATATGCATTTTAGGCCATGCTGGCCTAAGACTAGCAGACCATTGAATGCTAAAACCCTTTAGGAGGAAGCTTTGTCAGCAAAATTTAAGAGTTTGTATAGCCAGTGTGAAGTGCTGCATAATAACATGTAGGGTATTGAAAGACTTTCATTTGTGGTTTGGTTGCTGTTGGGTGGGGGTGGGGAGTTGCTGCATTTTTTCTGGACCTTCTACTACCCTTTGCACCTGCCTATTCTAGCTAAGGAAATATCGACTTCACAGTTCTTGCAGAAAACTTAGCATCTGTTTACTTTTTGCCAGTCCTGGCAATAGTGAGGGGGGAAAAAAAAGAAAAAAGTGAGTAGTGGAGAGGAGGCTCTTGCACTTAAAAAAATCACCAAGCTCTACTCTGTGAGAAGAGCAGACTGGGCACTGAGTTATAGGGGATGCACAATAAGGAGGAAAACATAACTCACCCTTAATATAATGGCAGAGTGAGCGGCAGAGATACCTTCATCCACTGCAGAGTCTTCTAGGGTATTTACAATATTTTCTGCTCTTACTGATGATAAATCTTTCTGGCTAGTCATGTTGTCACCTTATGGCCTCTGCTAACTTTTCTCTCTTTATGGCCTTTTGGGCATGTATTCTCACCTTCTCAAATAACTTGAAGCTCAAGAAGAAACAATACCAAAATATATAACAGATGCACAAGTGTACCTTGGGGGATGTATGTCTTATGGACACAGAACTGTCATCACACTTCCATAAACACATTTTTACTGTCTCATTCATCATGCACGTGTGGCTTGTTGGCAGTACACTTGCTCCCAGTGGGCTAAACTTCAATTCTGAGTCCATACTACCTGGATACAGCTTTTTACCCTCTATCTTAGATTTTTTCTTCAGTCTGAGGCTTCACGTCTCGATCTCTTTTAAATTATCTAGAAAGTATTTTCTACATTCCCTACTTAGCGTGCTGCTGAAATTCGGTGTTGTAATCAAAGTTTTCACTGCCTGTAGCCTTAGAAAAAAATCCAGAGCATTTGGACAATGTCTAGAAACGACTGAAAACTGACAAGTTTGTAAAGTCTGAAATTTAATGAGCTTTTTTTTTTTTTTAATTACAAATGCCTGTTCACAATTAAGTGACTGAATTATAAATGGCCAGTCTTCGCAAACGAAGAACCGGGGAAGGTCTTTACACCTTCCAGCCTGCGCATTGGATTTTTTAGGTG
>JAYRBT010000093.1:17069899-17087479 GCA_036023395.1 Myiotriccus ornatus
GTTTGTTTAAAGGAAAGAGTTTGATATCTGCTATGAAAGTGTATAGGTCCAGTGCCATGTACAGAATTGATGCAAGCAGTGGCTTTCACCTCTCCTCGTGAATTGCTCAGAGCAGTGTGTGGGGACATCTCCCTTCCCTCAACCATTTTCTTACGGTAAGTGTTATGAGGGGTACAGTAGTAGTCCAGTGTCTGTGCTTGTCAAAAACCATGTTCAGTTTTTGTACAAAATACAAGACTGGAAAAAAATTATCGTGGGCCAGATTTTGAAGCTTTATAGCATTAAAATGTATCAAAAGGATTCCTTTCATGTGTAGGTATAGAGCAGATTTAATTTATCTAAATTTTTTTTCTAAAGAAATTACAATACACCACTAATAATTACTAAATAACAACCAAACTTGTCATTGTAATAAATAATTACCAATAGCTTCTCATCTAAACAGCCAATTTCTTACTCTGATTCAGAATTCATCTTCAAGAAATTAGACACTAAGAACCCTAATCTGGGGACCCATTTTTCACAGTGAATTTTCCCACCTAATTCATGCGTGACCCAGCTTGTTTAACTTGACTTTCATTTATGTCTTATTTGAAAGGCAGAGCATCACATGACTGAGTGATTTTTATGTCTGGGGGCATGTGTTTGAACTGGTGAAGTCAATGACTACATTCCAGTTGTTTGGAGAAGAAAAAAGAATATGTAGAGTTGTGCTCCTTTTTTTGGCACACGATTGTAGGCATACAGTAAAATGATTTCTTCTTAAGAGAGGCCTTATGGTAAATTTAGGTTCTGATCTACAAAGGGGTTTTGATGTACAAAGGTTTCACTGGATGATGTAAGCTGAGAGCAGTAGCCTAAATCCAAACAGAGAACTGAAAACTTTCCTAAATTCTCTATGCTCATCACATTTGACCACAAATAGATTAGCGGCTTTTCGAAAAATGTAGCAAAAAGAAATAGGTATTGTCATGCTGGGTGCAATGGGAATTTATTCTGGATTTAAGTGTCGTTTTAGACTACCTTCTATTGGGATCCTAGGTGGTGAATTGCTTTTCAGAAATAGAGAATATTTAACAGGTCCAAACTGATTGTGGAAGTTTTGGCATGAAAACGTGTAAGGCTTTCATAAACAAACAATGTAATAAATACTGTCTCATTATTTAACCATAAAGCATCTACTAAAGGATTAGTGTTCCACTCCCATTAACATATTTTAAACATACAGTTTGGAAGGAATATGAAATTGACCATGTGTGTTTACAGTAATATTTGCAAATGAAATACTTTTTACTAGTACTGCTTAACTGTGTGGAATGGGGAAAAAAAAAATACCTTTTTTTTTTTTAATGTTCTGACTGCTAAATGGCACATGTAATTTTAATTTTTTTTTAACAATATTATCATAGAATCATAGAATTATTTGGGAGGGACACCTTCCACTAGACCAGGTTGCTTAGATCTCCATCCAACCTGGCCTTGAACACTTGCAGAGATGGGGCCTCCATAGCTTCCCTGGGCAACCTGTGGAAGTGCCTCACCACCCTCACAATAAAGAATTTTTTCCTAATATCTAATCTAGATCTACTCTCTTTCGATTTGAACCTATTCTCCCTTTTCCTATCACTGTAAGTTCCTTTACATAGTCAGCTGTAAGTTCCCTTCAAACACTGGAAAGCCACAATTAGGTCACCCTGAAGCCTTCTCTTTTCCAGGCTGAACAAATCCAGTTCTCTGAGTCTTTCCTCATAGGGGAGGTGTTCTATCCCTCTGATCAGCTTGGTGTCGCTCCTTTGGACTTGCTCAAACAGGTCAGTGTCCTTCCTGTGCTGAGGACCCCAGCGCTTGGATGCAGTACTCCAAGGAGGATCTAGCAAAAGGAGAGTAGACCTACTGGCCACACTGCTTTGATGCAGCCCAGGATACAACTGGTTCCTCATCTGGTTCATCTCCCAGCCTGTATTGATGTCAGGGGTTGCCCCAGCTCAGACACAGCACATTGGTCTTGGTCTTGTCAAAACCAAATGAAATTCCCACATGTCCACTTCTTGAACTTGTCCAGGTCCATCTGGATGGCATCCTGTCCTTCAGGAGTGTCAACAGCACCACTCAGCTTGGTGTCATCTGCAGATCTGCTGAGGATGCACTCATTCCCTCTGTATATGTCGTTAGCAAAGATATTAAATGATATTGGTCCCAATACAGACCCCTGAGGGCACCACTCGTCACTGATGTCTCTTCAGACTCTGAGGTGTTGAGCACTAACTACCCTCTGGATGCAACCATCCAACCAATTCCTAATGCACCTAACATTCCACCAGTTGAATCTGTCACTCTCTAATTTGGAGAGAAGCATGTTGTAGAGCACCATGTAAAAGGTTTTACAAAAGTCCAGATAAATGACATCTGGGCTTCAAATCATAGTATATTAGTACAATTTTCCTGATGGCTACAAATTCCTAAAATATTGTGTAGTTTCATATCACAAGCTTTGATTAGCTAGAGTTAGACAAAGTTGCTGAAAATGATGTTTGCCTGCAGTATGATAGGCACATATTCATTCTGGGTCATTGGAAGTTTTCTGGTTGGCAGTGAAGTACGTATTGAAAACTTCACCTTCTAAAACTGTATTCCAACACTACCTGCATGTTTCAACAGAAAGTACTTTTTCAGGGGGTGGTTTTTTTTTTGGTTTGGTTTATTTTGCTTTGGGATTTTTGGTTTGCTTTGTTTGTTTGTGTGTGTTTGTTTTTGTTTGTGTGAGGTTTTTTGTTTGTTTGTTTTTTGGTTTTGGTTTTTTATTTCTTTTTTTTCCCCACACACACACTTTGTAGAATGGTAGATTTCATTGTATGTCAAATTATGGGTATACTATATTTGCATAAATAGACATGTTAATATATTGAGCATATTTAATTTGTATTAATAATTTGAATTAACATATAATAAGATTAAAATAAACTAGGTAGGAAATATCTCAAAATAGCAAGGTTTCCCAGGAGTACTGGTCAAATTCTTGTCCCATTGCAGCTATCAAGAATAGTTTTGTAATATAGAAGTTTAGAAATTTGAACTTTAATAATAATAATTTTAAAGTAAGGTTAAATGTATTGTTTAGCCTTACCTTCTGAATTTGCTGTCAGAATATGCCTCAGTCTAGACTAAAAGAGAAGACATGCTGTCATGTGCCATGCCTCTCAAAATTTTGCAATTTCATAGAAAGAAATTTGGGATTGAAGGTGGAGAGCCTATTATTTGCATTGTGCAAAATCTTGACAGAAATAACTTTAACAATATAAAATAAAAATTTAAAAAATTTAAAAAAAAAAAAAAAAAGACAAAACAAACAGCCCAGCAAAAATATTTGCATAGAACTTTGTCTGGGGTGTACTTTTAGAAACAGATGCCTTAAAGTGCCAACTCTGTCTTCCTAACCCTCTTTAATTCATACACTACTTAGTTTTTCACCTAATATATGCTCATGTTTGAAAAGTCTTCCCCACTTTCCGGCCTAAGCACGTTTATTGAAATCATTAGCACAGAACTGTGTGTTAGTATCTCATTTGATGTAGTGTCTTTAAGGTTTTTCTCAGACTTGGAGGTTGGTAATTGTTTTGGTGGTTTTATTCATAACACTTGAATTACTGGAATTCATCAGGGAAGAAAAGTTTTTTTCTAGTACAATGACATGTGTGTCTACTGATTGTAACTTGGTTTGGCTTCTTGGTTTATGTTGGCAAGATCAAATGGTGTAGTATTTTTATTTTTACGGCGACATACCTTTGGTTAAACAAGGTTAAACATCAGCTCTTCAAGGCAAGAAAAGGTTTGTTTGTTTGCATATCACTAGCCCAGTTGAGTGTCAGTGAAAATGTCTACATGCAACCGGATTGTAATAAATGTCACTTTCAAACTCATATGGTTAAAACAGGTTGTGTAAATAAACAATTCTTAAAATAGTATACATAGGGTTTTTTTAGTTAATAACTTCTGCTTTTTTTAGGACTTTTTTCAAGCAGTCAGAGAACTATATATTTCTATAATATATTGATTCTGGACACTTCCCAAGTACCAAATGCTCTTAGTAGTGTGAGTATGTTTTTCAAAAAAGGACATAATTTCAGCCCTGTGACAACTCTATGCTTAAAACTACATAGCTTTTGTATAAATGGCAAAATTAGCTCCTTGATTTGCCTTACAGCTTTTCCTTTCAGTAAGCACTTGTAGATCAGGAGTTCACATAAAGGCTATGGAAGAAATAAGTGGTGTGGTACCTCCTGATTAAATATTTCAAACAGAGGATAAAGAGGGATGTTTGCCTCTGGAAATATTTTGTTCTTGACTACTTCTGGTAGCTAGGTCCAACTTTATCCCCTTTAGTGCCATATGTCTGGGATAACCCATAGTCCTTCAGAGTCACACAGATTTGTGAGAGAAGGATACTGCTGTTGCAAAGATTACTTCTACATAACTAGGTTTCATCTTGAACCTTATAGTTGTGGGGATCCAAATATCGTCTTATGATCAGGAGACACGGCTCTGTTTAGCTTGTCCAGATGTTACAATTATTCTTATCGAAACATGTTGGCATTGTTATTCACAGAACTCAATTAGGAGCAGAGTTAAAGGACAAAACAACCAAATTTGAGTCGGAAACAGAGCATAAAGGAAAGAGAAATGGGTATTTGAATAGAAAATGGTAGAGCTTGTGTGAAGGAATGTAGAAAAGTGCTTGAATGTTTTCTCTTGAGAGGGAGACAAGAGCAAGAGAAGTTACTTTGTGTAGAAACATATTTCCTGTTGAGTTGTTCATTATGGGTGTGCCAATATTACAAAACCAAAACAAAAAATGTGGAATCAAACAAAGAAAGTTATATAACAAGGAAGAAAGAGAGAAAAAACAACCATGGTTCCTATATGCATGTCTAGACTGTATCGGCACTTTATTCAGCAAAACAAAATACAGAGAAAGCATACCTGTGAAACCAGACAGCTGTTACACACTGGATAAAACTAATGCAGATAAACTCAAAGAGATTACATTTTCTTCTGGAAAAGAGAGCATGTTTTCCATAGGAAGTACTCTTATCTTTTGCTTAATTTAGACCAGCTCTGCAAAGAAGACCTTTAAAATAGCTGATGAAATTGCTAATTGTATCTCTATATTCCATTTTAAAGATACTAATGATGATATCAATAGAAATATTTGTTTCATTGAACATTAGTTTGCCATACAGCAACTTAAGTTTAACTTTTTATTTTTCTAGAGGCAATGACAAAATATGTTGCTCCTAGTCCCAAAGGGACCTTCCCATAGTTAACAGCCCACTCAGTAGCAAAGGTATTCTTTCAAACATACAAATTGTTCTGTGTTTAAGTTAATAATATTAATCACAGTTTCTAGTGTCTTCCTCAACTGAAGGATAGATTGTCTCCCTCTCACATGTTCCTAGTGTAAAAACTTTTCCCTTTCCTTATTTGTTAATTTATTAAAACATTTTTTTGCCTGCTAAAGGTTTGGCCTGAATGCATTTACTTGATCCAGCTTGGGATCAGAAGCACAAGAATTCTGTTAGTGCAATGGTTCCTTTGGAGTAATTTCAACTCCCAAAGAAGTGAAGCAGTCCAAGGGACTTGCTTTGCCAAGTACAGCCCTTTGTGTATTCTTTGTTAACACTTCTACCTTTCTGGTTTTGACTGATTGAAACAGTCTGTATGTGCTTAAATTCAACTGACCTATGTCTACTTCAAAAGTTGAATTGGAAACCCTACATAGCTTGCATGTTTTACTTGATATTGGTCTAAAATCTGTTAATGTCATTAAGTTAAAATGTTATTAAGCTAAAATGTTAAATTGAGTTAAAATATTATTAAGTTAACCAGTACATACTCCATGGACAACAACTCCCACAAAAAAAGTTATAAGGAAAATCACAAAATTTAGTAAGTGTGCAAGAAAGAATAACAGAGGCTAAAAGTTCTGGCACAAAATAAGATAAGGTGATCTAAGAGAGAGCATAACCCATGTGAAGATAAATGAATACAGAATACCAGTCTTGGCTCATTGTTTTAACAGTCTGTGTATAGATATAAATGCATAATATTTAACAATGTGAATCTTCACCCATCTTATCCCCTAGAATATTACTTTGAATATATTGATAGTGTACTTATTTACAGTGATACTTTATGGACCTAAACACAAAACGACAGTAATGTACAATTGTCATCACTAAATTCATTTTTATGTAAATTACCATATTCAGAAAGCTGTAAGGGTAGTTAATGAACCTTGATGATGTTCTTGTTAGAAATGCCTGACTTAGACACTGATCTACTCTTTAAGCCTTGATAATGACCATGCCTTCCTAGTTTAACATGCTTATTGTTTCCCTTCATTACATAGTAATTATAATATGCTCTCAAATTTGTTTTGTTTTGTTTGGAGGGGGTTATTGTTTGTTTGTTTGTTTTATTTTAAAACATTTAACAAAACTGCCTTACAGAAACAAAGAAAGATTAGGTTTATGTTTGATTTCCTGTCTCCAAATCTAACTCTTTTCGTGGATCTAATAAGAGTAAAATGATTACACATTTATAAGGGTCTAGTAAGGCGTGGGTTGACCAGGAAGCTGCAACTGCCTATATGTTCCCCTTTAACAACCGAGACCCTGACTTGGAGGACATGTGCAGAAGTTCACAAGTTCTGTATTATTCCCTGTCTACAGCCCAGTGGAAGTTTCTGATGTTGCAAAGCAGACAAAAATAACATTTAACTTATTTGGAAAGCTTGAAAAGAAGTAACTGGGGATTGAATAATTATTTAACATAATAGCACATTATTTTCTACCCTCTGTCCACCTCTCTGTAAATCTGACCTCTTGGGCAGGGCTTTAATGGAGAATAAACAGGGCCAGTAGTTCTGCGGTCCAGAAATCTAAAGTCCTTTGCAAAAGGATCACTGAGAGAAAATCTGTGCCTTGAGACATCTGTGGGTAAAGTAACTAAACTACTTATTGTAAGGACGGGAGCAAGAGTATATAGAGACATGGATAGCCCTGTAGTAATTGAAATTCATGTTTTTTGATGGTTTTTTGTGTTTTTTTTCAAGCATACCTTTTATACCTGCAGGTAGTTGTGGCTAATAATGTCGCTTATTTGTATTCAAAGCAAACCTAAAACAGCTAAACTGCATCTGCAAGAAAATCCTTCCTCTCTTCTTTCTCTCCACATCCAAACATTGGAGCTTATGTTTGAATTCAGCAGTCTCTTTGATGTCTAATCATTTAGCTGGGTATTTCAGAACACAGGTTAATTGAGGACATGGTCTACAGTTGACTCAAGAGTTGCTTTAATAAGATTATGTTTATTAAATTGATTAAAGAACTGTTTGTCCCCATACTCGACTATGAGAATGTTATTTGTGGTATTAGAAATGGATTAAGATACACTCAGCAAATTAAACGTTTTTTATAGCAAGTTTTATTTGTGGAGAGTAGTACTGGTGTATTCTGCATGTGCCTTTTTTTAGTTGTGCTAGTGCAGGTCAGGGGACAGCGTTTTCTGGATGTCATTTGCTTACAGGAATCCACTGACCTGCACTAATCTTTCCACCTGGCAACTGCTTGGTATGTAACAGCATGGCAGTGCACCAGTGGTGGAAATTGGGCAGGAATTCCTGGCTGTTCACAGTTCAGTGCCAGCAAGTCATGCTTTTTCAGGGTTTTTCCCTAGTTTTATGCTTTCTCAGTTTAACAAAAAGACGCAGCTTCCTTACGTCTCAGCAAAAAGGCAGGAGATTATTTCAAACTGAAACAGCAGCTGTAATTTTCCCTCTCTTGAAAACACAGTAGTATCAACAAAATTAACAGTAATCCACTAAAGAAAATATTTTATGGATTTTACTATTAGCTCTGAACTTATTATTGACATTAACAAAACTCACACCACAGAAAGAGGAAGACAGAATATTTTGGGGAGTTTGAGAAAATACAGACAGTAAAACTTCACTTGGAAACATAGTTCTGTCACAATGGAGGAAATCTCAAAACATAGACAACCTTCCCAAAATAACTATGAAGGGCTATCTTCCTTTCTTTTCTCCAGTAGCTCACAATGAGGCTAATGCTGGCTCTAAGAGAAAAGTCTACCTATCTTTCTTTTCCCATATAATTTCTCTGTCCAAAGTAATTTTCCAAGCACCCAGGTGATGGCTACTTGCCTCTGTTAGTTAGCTGCAGACATATAGACTCCAGTCAAACTTTAGATCAGAGATGGAAATTGTTCCATGCTATTAGTTTCATATTGGTCCCAAATTATGGGACTATTTATGGGATCCAAATGATTAGGATCAATTATTAAAAATAAAGTTTGCCATTGTGTTTAAAGCTCCCCACTTGACTCAGCATAGCCAAAGTTTTACTTTTGACACCAGAAACTGTTGTTAGGAACCAATTGAAGTTTTTAGTCAGCAAAATAGAAACAGCTTCGTGAAACACTTCAGAATTATTATGTTTCATTAATATACTTCAAAAGTATGATGAAATACAAGTGGCCAAGATTAAAAGATCTCTAACTAGGATATTTACTTTAAAAAATTGAAAAGCTAACCAGAATTAAAGAAAAAAGCGGACAGCAGACTCTGAAATTGTAATCAGGGCCTTTCGTGTAACTATAACTAAGAGCTATTGCGGGTTTCTCAATCAGCAGAGAGTTAGAAAAATTTTACTTTCTACATTTTGAATATTTGGCTGATCAAAAGAGATTTTTCATGCTTATTGTCTATATATAAAACTATGGAGAATGACCATGAGATTTTACCACTAAGAAATACTGAAAACTAAGTGACTGATGTCTAACAAGATCAAAAAGATTTTCGTAAAACCAGAGAGGATTTAATGACCCTAATGGTACATTCTCAATTCTTCTGCATGTAGAATTACATACATAGCATGTGCATGAAAACCTCTTATGCCAGAGTTTCGATGGCAGTCATTAATCAGAAACTGTCTCCATTAATTTTATAATACTTCTGAAGGTGACAAATGCTAGTATTTCAAGTTCGAAATCAAAAAAAATGATGAATGAGTCTACCAAATTGTAGTCTGCTCCTCATCTTTAGACAAGGTGAGGCCACTGGCAGATGTAGAACCTGAGGTCTTCCTCCCAGTCTGTTCCAAGCTGTATCTGCAAAGAGCATTCCATAGCCTGCCATGTGTATGCCTACACTTCCTAAAAGACATATTTCTTAAGACAAATGCTAGTATCTAAAATATTAGTGCATTACAAATTGGAAAACGCTGATCATGTTGCTAGATGTCAAGTGTTTAAATAAGCAGATGTATCAAAGCCAAAACTTTGGAGACAATGCAGGTATTTCTAAATTACTCCCATGCTGTGAACATACAGAACTGACTAGGAAGTAGAGAGGGTCAAATAGCATATTTAAGTCTACCTTATTTTTCCCCCACTTACAATTCTTTTCTTTGCAGTATGACACCCACTTTGACACTTGGTGCAGGGATTTAATATTCTTTTTTTATTGCTTCCCTCCAGTAAGTACTTTTCCCATCCAATATTCTTCCTTACCTTTGTACTAAGATCCAAATTACTCAAGGAAACTAAAATTTTAGACTGGACCAGCATATCTTTTGGAAAGCTGAAACCCTTTTCCTGAAACTTGAGAGGTAGAATAGCTAAAATTTTCGAGGGTCACTACCAACTGCCCAGCATTTGAAATTTAATGGCATTGTGATTTTGTTATCCCTGTTCCTTGTTTTATTGCATAACTTTTTTTCTTTGGTGTTTCAGTACTATGTCATTTATAGTCCAGAGATGATATCAAGGACTATGAGCTGATAAGTGAGTTGCCACTCAGTTTCTTCTGCCTCACTACCTATTAAGCAATTATTTTTTCTGAGAGTTCTCATATATATTAAGTTTAGCTCTGCTGGAATAGTCATGAACTTATGACATCTGAACAGGCTTTAAAATTCCTATAAAATAATATGTTTATTTTTTGAATTCTTGCTATGTTAATGTTATGTTACAATAAGTCTTTGTTCTTTATTTTCCAAGATTCTTAGATTTGATCCAAAAAAGCATATGTTAACCCAAAGTTTTTATTTCCTTGTTCTTACAGAACACACATGAAACATGTGCTCATTAGTTATGGGAGCTAATTTAAATCATAATGCATTTAAATGGCCAACTTCAAATAGGAGGTAAGCATGAGTGCAACATGGTAAACAAGCTATGAAGTGCAGCTGAGCATAAAGATGAAGAGATAGGGTTTGTGAGTACTGGGCAAGTAAAGAAATCTACTTCTGGGTAATAATATTACTTTCTGATGCAATATGCCAGATTACTTCTCCCTCATCTGTGCTCTTGCTATTGTCTTTCAATAATATCCATTTGGTACACTCAGTTCCTGAGCCATTGCTGGCTAGTGCAGAGACCATCAAGCAGTATGTGTGTGTACAGGCACACTCTGCTGCTGTTATGTATTTTCTTAGTTGCTTTTGGATGTTCACAAAATCCAGAGTAGTCACCAATTTGTTTGATCAAGGAAAAGCAACTGCGTGTAAATTGGGGGATGCAAAGAAAAATTAGCATTTTCTCTCTTGGTAGCAATAAAACCATTGCTACACTGCTTAATCAGAGGAACTTCTTTTGTATTTATCATCTTGGTTTAGTTTAAATTTTTTCAACTTTTTTTTAACATTTACTCAATGATTACACACTTAAAGGGATCTATTACAGCACTGAGCGTGATCTCAGTGTCACATTTTGTAGCCAACTGCGAGGCATTGAAAAATATTATAGAAGGCTTTTATTAGGTATTTCTTGACACATTTTTCTGCAGGATCTAATGTTAATCTAATCCATATTTTAATGATTTTTACTTACAGTGAAGGTTTTTTCTTTTCTATCAGTGAGATAAGTGTTTGTAAATACCTCTTTTTGTCTGATGAGCTCAGAAAACTTTCAGTGCCCAATTATTTAGCATTAGAAGTCATTGTTACTAAATCATTTTTACAAGTTTCTGAGATGAGGCTCATGTACCCCAAGTAGGTTGTGATGCATTTGGGGAACAGTGGCAATTTTCAATGCTGTGATATCTTTTTGGAGTAACTTGGCCTCCGTTATGCAGAAATAGAAGCAGTGGGTCCACAGTGTGGTTACAGAAGACATAATGAAGAGTGTGATTAAAATGAGTACTATACCTAAAGCCAGTTCCAAATGTCTTACTCACTAATATTTATTGACTACCCATCTGAGAGAAAACAACTTTCAACCTGATTTAAATTGAGGATGCAGTGTCAGAAACAGGAAAGGAGGGTTAGGATAGGCCACGTTTCAACAAGCCTCTGTAACTATGCAGCCGCAGTAAGTGCTGAGTCAAGTAAGACGAGGGAAAGAAACCAAGATTTGCTCAGTTGTGGAGCAAACTCGTCATCTGGGAAGGAGCTCCCTCACAGATGTGCACCAGCTTAGCCCTGAACCGCTCATTGTGTCATCTAACACACATGATTAATTACCTTTCACAGAAAAGCACATCTCTCCTTTGCTGGATGCAAATACTTTCAATTTCCAAAGAAAATACACAGATGGTATAAGATTCAGACCAGGACCAGAGAATATTTATTCTGACATCATGTGATCAGTCAAATATAAAAGCAAGTGTTCCTTGTCATTAACAAACCAGGTTGTCATCTTTCTAGCTATTGCATAATTAGGAACCATTTTTAATACACTGTTTAAAAGTGTTAAAAATGCTTGAAATTTGATGTTGGTGAATTTGAAAAGGCACTTATTGCAGTTATTTTCATTCTGTATTTTTTTCACAGGGAGATATCATGATGTTGACAGATCCTCACTCTAAAGTTGAGAACCAAAAATTGGTACCAGAGATACTTTTTATAATGTCATTTCCTAAACTCTGTTTCTGTAATTTCACTGAGTGCATAAAACGGCAAGGAGTGATAGAAGATGTAATAGCTATTTCATTTGTGATAATTTGTTCAAGAAATTCCTGACTTTTCTCACAATGTAACTCTCCCAGTTCTATAAAACTTTACACAGTGCTACCAACTCTATCTGTTCTAAACAGAATAAACTAGGTATGTATTTAAACTCACATGCACCTAACTTCTTATTTTGTAATAGTTTTCCATGTTCATTAAAAAATAATTAAAAAAAAGTTTAATTTCTTTTCTTCCTTCTGTTTTTTGCCAAGATGAAATTACTAAATTCTGACTAAATTCTGTTCTTTTCTAAGGACAAATCTAAAGAGACATTGATCATCCAAAGAGCAGATAAATCAAAATATAATCTGATTAACAGGTTGTAGAATTCCAAGAACACAGATAGGTCTTAGCAGCCTTGATTTGATCTTAAATATATTAGCATTTTTAATGAGTTGAATGAATCACCAGCACACTAAGCATATGTCAATATATCTGACCACAACAGCAGGGATCAGACTAGACAACCCTGATGCATGAGAAATCCTGTACACTTAACCAGTTACTACTACTAATGTAAGCCATCAAATTTAATATAAAAATTTGCAAAGGTCAAACATCAGGGAAGGGACTGCTTCTTTAATATCCTCCTTTTTTGTAGACAACCTTGTTTCTCCAGAGATCTTCTGAAAATATTTTTGCAAACACTGAGTTTTACTTGATCTGCAATAACATGATTCTTCAATTCGATAAGCAGTCACAAATATATAAGCTGTAGTACACAGTGCCAGAAATTCCTTTGAGGATAGACAGTTATTTTTCTAGATCTCTGTCGAGGGGAGATTGTTGATATTTTCTTTGTTTATTTGCAGAAAGAACTAATAATTCTTGTTTTGCAGCTACTGAGCTCAGCAGGTTGCAGTACTCGTAATTTTGAACCTTTCTTTTGCACAAGGGCTTGCTGAAAAAGTAAAATTCAGGATCCAGCATAAAGTGGAACTGTTCATATTTCAAAATGGATTTTTTTTTTTTCATGAACACTGAGCTCTTTATCATTGTTTTGGTGGAGTCCAAAAACACCAGGTGGACACTGCACGTTCTGTTTTCTGTGCTAATTCTTTTGAGGGGTGACAGGGCAGTAATGTTTGTCCTGCATTGCTCAGTAATAATTAGAAAATCTTCCTTTGTTACAAGTGCTGCGAACCAAAAAAGTCAGTCCTCAATCACTACGGAGATGTTTGTTCACCTTGTTTCTCATTCACTCTGACTATGAAAAATAAGTCTGCTTGAGAGCACACAGCAGTGTAATTGACTTTATGGAGCAGCTGTCATAGGGGTTTTGCTATAAGAAATTGTATTACACTTCCTTTTAAACATGTTCAAGGTAATAAGTCTTTGTTGACATTCACAATTTATACACTTAAATATCCTCTTTTATAAAAAAATCAGCCACAATATGGAGCTTGTCAAATAATTAATATCAAACGTTTGCCATGGAAGTTATGTCAATTTTTAAGAGTGACTTATAAAGGGGACGGAGGAATGTTAGTTTCTTATCCTCATAATCCTCTTTATTTTTTATAAGCTACCTAAAAATCAGGGAGCTATTCTAAACAGTACTAACCACAAGTTACTGGAAACACTGTTATTGTTGTTGTTGTTGTTATTTTAACATGGAAATTGATGTAATTTTTCTTTTTTCTGCAGCCCTTATCGATGCTCCCTAAAGAAAACAACTTCCTCGACACACTAGTTCTTTCAAGGTCTGAATAGGAAGGATTTTTAGTCATGTTATTCTAAATTAGTCTGAGTAGATTTCAACTCATCTGTAAATGTGTTTATTCTGAAGTATGAAGGTAAACCCTAGAGTGAAATATACTTTTCAGAAACTTTTAAGACACCCCTTGACAACACTGGATCTTGATTTGAACCATCTTTTCCTTAATTCTTTCAGCTAAAGAAGTCCTTTCCCTCTAGAAAACAAGTCTAAAGAGAAGTGACCAAGGCACCTGGTGTTGTTCAGTCTGGAGAAGACGAGGCTCAGGGGAGACCTCGTTGCTCTCTATGACTACTTGAAAGGAGGTTGTAGAGATAAGAGTTGGCCTCTTCTGCCATGCCTCAAGCAAAAAAGATAAGAGAAAATGGCCATAACTTGCGCTAAGGGAGGTTCAGATTAGATATTAGGAAAAAAAATCACCAAAAGATTCATTACACATTAGAATAAGTGTCCCAGGAAGGTGGTGGAGTCACCATCTCTGGATGAGTTAAAGAGACGTCTTGAACATAGCCCTTGGAGATGTGTTTTAGGTCTGACTGTGATGGTGTTGGGTTGATTGTTAAGATGGTCTCTTCCATCTTGATGGAAGGTCTCTTCCAGCCTTGATGATTCTGTAATTCTGTGCCCAAAACCAATTTAAATCTGGAAGTAGAGAGCTGGAATGAGTCTCCCTTGAAAATTCAGGTCCCTTTAATATTGTTTTCAGAATTTTTTTTTCAGTGACAGATAACGACCTCTTAAATATTCCTTGCAATAGTCCAAGGTGACCAAAGTCTCTTGTCTACATACACCACAGACTGCTTGTGTAAGCGGCAATAAGGAAACAGCAGAGGCAGTGGAAATATGTGAGGGACAGTGAAGAATAACTACACTGACCTTTAGGATACGTAGCAAGGGCTGAGGAAGGCATTGTGGAATATCTTTTAGGCTTGACTGCAAATACATATAGATCACAATAAATTAGAAAAGGGAACACAGCCCAAATTAAAAACTTGTGGTTCTTAAATAATTAAAAGCTTTTATGCCTTCCAGTATGTAATTCTCATGACTACTTTTTGGGTTTTGGTTTTATTTCAAGCTTGACATGCATCTCATAACTAAGCCACGGGGGCTGGGTGCAATATGTTTGTTCTAATCACCCTACAGCCCAGGAAAAAGTCCAGGGAATTTAATTATATTGTTATACTTGCTCCTTGCTGTGGTCAAATATGGGGCTATGTAGGACTAAATTGTAATATGGCTGTTCAAAATCAAACAATATTTGTTTGCTTTAGAACTGGTCACTGTCAAGTAAACACATTTAACTTGCTGCTTCGCTGTAGTCCAACGTGGTAACATTTAACAGTAAGTGCCTGCCTGGAGGAAATAGAAATTAATGATCCACTAGTACTGTGGTGTCTAAACCCCAAGGGGAATGTAATTTTTTCTTCATTTGGTAAGGTTCAATTCACACCAAAGTTTAATGGCAAATAATTTACATATTCCATAAACAGTTTTGATAGTGTTCATATTTTGTTTAAATTATGTAATAACAAAATACTCTAATTTTGTGGAACCAAAACACATGATACTCCTGCTTCTTAAAGTTCCCACTGATTCAAACCTCTGTTATAATGTCTTGTAGCTGATTTAAAAACTATACCTTTCTTTTGGCTGCACTTTCTAAAAATACTTTTGACACCAGGTTGATATGTTTAGGATTGTAAAGAGGATGGAGTGACTCATTGAAAGTCTAATTCTGCCCATTATAATCTTGCCTCCTGGTTTATACTATTTTAGAAATGTTATTTGATCTGGAAGATCATTCTGTAATCTTCAGATTACTGCTGGGTGACTTCTGCAGAAAAGGAATTACCAATGCATTAAATTTGAATTAGCTTTGAGAAATCATGCAGATGTATGCACAGAACATTACAGCAATGCTGTCTCCAAGGCACAGCAGAATTGCCTTTATGCAGTTTTAAAGAATCACTTGAGCAACCCTTAAATTGCACACATGATGAAGCTGAGACAGCATCTTTACTTTAAAAAAAGCCAAACAAACATGCACATACACGTACACAGAGCAAATAAAGCTTTGAGAGTTGTCTTTCAGGGAAATCTGATCACAAACAGACTACTGCTGAATGGGCCATTTGGGCTCAGACCTGTCGTAGTAGAGAGCACTACTGCACATACTGTGGAAGTGTCACTTAGACTAATGATTATGAATTATGCAGAGGGTCACATCCTCTTAGTTACAAGCCATTTCCACAGTTTCCCTCCAGACTGCCTAACCTAGTTCCATTTTTTTTCTCTTTTAGTGCTGCTAGCAAATAACATACAGAATAAATGCCAAGACCTTCATTTATTGACATTTCATTTTCCTCCCGTAACTTCAAGTCAGTAAAATGACTGAACAGTTGGAAGAAGGGAGAGGAAGCCAGCTGCTATTGGTGGTTTAGGAAAAAGCTCCCTTCAGTTTGGTAGGTCATTCAGCAAAGTAGGACAGTAAAAAGCTATAGAAATTGTGTGTTTTGCTGCAGGCTGTGGATTCCAAGCATTTATCCCAAAAACACCATTTCTTCACTTTCCTGGTTTGGGGGAAAAAAAAAAAAAAAAAGGCTATAGTTTGACATATTTTAAAAAAGCATTCCCATTTTGGTAGCACTGACATGATAGCACCAGGGTGCATGACCTTCCCCTGTCTTAGCGTTAACCAGACAATCTACTGTCTAGATGAATAGGAATGCCAGCATGGTTCATGGAGCAGCTGTGGAGCAGGATGTGTGATGTGTATGGCAAATACATTCTCTGGCCTGGCTGGGTATACCTTGGAACATCCTTGACACTGAATGGGAAGATGACATATTTCAAGGGCAGCAGCTGAGCAGAAAGTTGTGGCAGCCAGGAAGATGAAGGATTGCTTATAGAATAATGTGTGGGAGGATGTTTTACTGCCCAGGTCTTTGCCTTTCTCCCACTGTTGCTGGGTATTAGAAGGCTAACTAGCAGTGTCCTGCTCCAGGAGGTTCCTCTCTCACAAGCACTAAAGGAGGAAAAGATCTGTTAAATAGAAGGATAGCTGCTTTTCTTAAAAAGCATATGCCTCTTTCTAGCCTTTCTTTAAAAGTCAGTTAACATAGTAGAAAATATAGTTCATCCTTTACAGAAAATGCCTCAGAACCTTAACACTTCAGATGTAATATTTTCTTGTAAATATCTACCAGTCTTTTTTTCACAGAATCACAGAATATGTCAATTTGGAAGGGACCCACAAGTCCCACTCCTAGCCCTGCATCCATTTCCAAGAGTCACACCATGTGCCCAAGAATATTGTCTAAATGGGTCTTCAAGACTGTCAGGCTTGGTGCTGTGACCACTTCCCTGAGGAGCCTGTTCCAGCACCCAACCACCATGTGGGTGAAGAATCTTTTCCTAATATCTAACTTAAACCTCCCCTGCCACAACTTCGGGCCTTAAGTTCTGTCACTGGTCACCACAGAGAAGAGATCAGTGCCTGCCCCTCCTCTTCCCCCACAAGGAAGTTATAACCGCAGTGAGGTCTCCCCTCAATCTTCTCTTCTCTGGGCTGAGCAGACCTCAGCCACCCCTCATACAGCTTCTTGTCAAGGCCCTTCACTATCTTTGTTACCCTCCTTTGAACGCTCTCTAATACCTGAATATTTTTCTTAAATTGTGGTGCCCAAAACTGCCACAATATTCAAGGTGAGGTTGCACCAGTGCAGAGAAGAGAATCCCCTCCCTCAACCAGCTGGCAATGCTTTGCCTGATGCCCCCCAGGACACGGTTGGCCCTCCTGGCTGCCAGGGCACTGCTGACTCATATTTAACTTGC
>JAYRBT010000093.1:17087579-17119569 GCA_036023395.1 Myiotriccus ornatus
AGGCACCATTGGTTTAGCACAAACATAACAACTCATGATTGGACACACAGCCACATGTCTGAATACTATAGGTTAGAGATGCCTAACAGGAAGCCCACTCTGTGCCACAGTCCTCACTGTCCGTGGTTAACCCTCTTCCAAGTGTACAGTTCCATCTTCGATATCTTAGCTTACAGAGAGCCCAGAGACAGCTGGGCTCCCCCACAAGCATACAAACATGTTTAATATTAACATCCAAGAAGAAAATGTTTCAACAGACATATTGAAACATAAACTCCATTCCAGGCATTATACTGCCTGGAATGGAGTTTTGCTATGTAGATGATACTGCCTACATGGTACTTAGCTAAGTGTGGTGCTAATAACACTGTGGTTGTGGATTTGATCCCTGTACAGACCATTCAAGAGTTGGACTCCATGATCCTTGTGGGTTCTTTCCAACTCAGAAGATGATTCTGTGAAATGTTCTTTCTTGTGAGAGTGTGTAAGAATCAAGTTATATTTGATTTATAAGATACTTAGACTCTCTGATGTCAAACCTTTTTTTTTTTTTTAAGTGAATTAAGTAATGCTCTCAGAGCCAAGTCAGTTAAATGGATTCCTGTTTTACTGCACAGAGGAAAGCTGCATCTTCCATTAGGAAAATATTGAACTAACTGTTAAATCTTGCAATATGTCCCCAGGGTAAATAAATTTGAGATAAGGAATGCCTGTAACCCTCTCGTAGGTAAATGTTAGGGCTACTAGTTTGAATAGCCTACACAACGCTAAACATCAGGACAGAACAAGAGGTTTGCAACAGGTTTTTAGCATCTGTCAACACTAAGAAAAGAAAAAAAAATGAAGCAACAAACAAAAACAAACAAATTCCCCAAAAGTGATTACCTCTTGGAGAACATAATCTGGACCTTAAGCAGATTTATTGTACACAATATTAAAATGCCATTGACAGTCAACAGTTCTTCTATGACTGAGCTTCCAGTTTCCCTACAGTGAACAGAATGGATATTCAACCATCTTTGACCCTAAAATACCCTCTATTTCTCTTCTGTGTTTTTTTTTTTTTAATGCTTTTATGTTTCAGGTATTATTTTCAAACAAGAGTCACAAGTGGTTTTCCCACACACGATTTCCAGCTAAAACAGATGGATGACAAAGATGAAATATGTAACAGGCAAGAGTGGTTTAAAAGAACCAGCCTGGACAGGAAACTAACAATTTCATTTGTCTCTGTTTTCTGCACCTAAATCAGATGTAATCAGGCAGTTTTTTGTAGGTGTCATCTGGAATTAAACTAGAAATTAACACATTATGAAGTACAGATGGAGAAGCACAGCTAAGTGATGTGGCATTGCATGCTACATTCCAGATTTTGAGTATCTTTAAGCCCAGGGTAGGCAGGCTGTGTTGGAGATTACAAGAGAGTCTCTATCCAGAAAATCACCATCTGAGATTTTTTTACTGTTTATTCTTAGCTGCTTTGATTCCAGTGGTTTAAAATAGGGATGCAGCTAAACACTTTTCTAAATCGTGTTGTTTATACTGTCTGACAGAAAGTGCTTTTCATTTCCGAAGTGGATTTTTTTATTTTTTTTTCACTGAGGGATTTGTTCCCTGCTGAGCTTCACGTCAGATGAGTGGGAATACTACTGGTATGCTGAAAATGTTGCATACCGGCACTGTAGAGTGATAGAAAACATACGTGAGAGCATACAGCATGTAGAAAGGGATGGTGTGGTTATATTTACTTCCTTTAAGAGCAGCAACAATCAGGAGACCTTCCTCCTCCCAAACACAGATGTTCATTGACAGCAGAAGATTTAAATTTTATTTTTATACATGCTGACTCTTTGATGCTGTGGTTATATCAGGGTACAAATCATGGTTATCCATGGTTATTCCAAGAGACTCCAGTATGCTAGTATTCTGTTCAAGCAAGTTAAATCAAACTGCAAATTTGAAAGAACATCTGATTTAAAAAAAAAAAAAAAAAAAAGTCCCATTATAGTAAAATACAACATGGATGTACAGGTATATAAATATATAGAGGGCTTATCAGAAATCCCTTAACCATTACATGATTCCTTTTTGTGTGATTAGGGCATTCTGTGACTTGATACTGTGCTATCCTTTACTGATACGATGCAGAACTTGAACTGTGAAAGGAAAAGATATCATCCTTCCCTTCTCTTGACAACAGCGGTATGAACAGTGTAGTATATCAGATTGCTTTAATCCATAGTGGAAGCAGACCATTACAAAGTAAACTACTGATGAGCTAATTTCTAAGAACACTCTCCTTTTTTTTTTTTTTTGCGTCTTTAAGGGAAACCAGATATAGTGGCGATGACTAGAAGACAAATCCACATCAGCACATCTGCCTATGACATGGGGCTTTCCTTTCTCTTCCAGTGAAGACCAAGGACTGGGAACACGAAATTTTATTGAACAGTAGGGCTGAACCCAACTTTAGTGCTGGGGATGAAGTGGCAGCTCTGCAGCTGTTCATGTCTCCCATTGCTTGAGTGGCCTCACTGGTGCTGCTGAATGGACACGGTCTCCCTCCACCACCTGCAACCCTCTGCCTCCTTTCAGCTCCTGGCAGCTTTCCTGTGCTTCTTCACACAATCGTGCCATGGTGCCAGCTCCATCCCAGGCTATTTGGGGCACTGAGGGAGTTTGGGAGGCCCCAGAAGACTCCAAGGAGACTGGTGAGCAGGTGGGCACAGCAGCTGGAGAGCAATCCCAGACAGCCGGCAGGTGGATGGAACAGCAGGGGGGAAAGACCAGACGGGCAGCAGGTGGAGAGGGCAGCAGGAAGGCAGCACCACTTTGTACTCAACTTGACATTAATTACACTTGTTGGAATCCTGTGTGGCTCCTAAGACCTTTTTTGGGGTGTTAAATTACAAAATATATTTGTTTGGATTCTGGGAATAGCTTCCTCTAATGACTGAAGACCCAGGAGGTGACTGGAGAGGAGAGGAAAGAGAGCAAGCCTTCCTCCATCCTTAAGCTCTGAAACTTGACCAGACTTTATGGGCAGGAATGAGCTGGCAGTTTGTTAATTTGCCCCTAACCACCTATGCACCTAGGAAAAACTCTTAGAGGCTTTAAATGTTGCTGGCTTTCTCAGTGGCTCTAATGTGTAGAGTTCTGCATTGTGATGTTTCCTAAGGCACCCAGGTGTTTATAGTTAATTTAGTCTGATTACTTCTAATTACTTCTTCCAATATGCATTATCTTGCATTTGTCAACTTCATATGTAAGTAGTCCTGCTGCCTATTTATTTTAGTTTTGTAAGGTTCCTTTGGACTTTCTTAACCTTCTCTAGTGATGACTAACCTAAATAATTGTGCTGTCTGCAAATTTTTCCCACCCTTTTACCCAGAACATTAATAAAGAGAACAGAGTCTTATCCAAGCACAGAAACATAAAGAATCTCATTGCAATCCTGTCATGATGAAGACTATTAGTCTTCCTTCCTTCCTCCCTTCCTTTCTTTTTTCCTTCCTTTATTCCTTCCTTCTTTTCTCCCTCCTCCTCTCCCTCCCTTCTTACCTTTGTCTCTTAACTGATTTCTAATTCCTGGCAGTATTTTAAGCCTTCAGTCTTTACCATTTGAATTTCTCAAGTCCCTTTTAAGGCATTTTGTCAAAGGCGTTTTCAAAGCCCGAGTAAATCATATCTATAGTAACCACATTATTGCTATACTCAAAGAAATCTGTTAGCTGAGAGGGATGGATTTTTCTTTCTAAAATATTATTTCCTGTGACATATCATGCTCAGCTATCTGTTCTATAATTTCAGTTACCTTTAATTGCTTCCTGTTCATTTTCCTGATCTGAATTAAAACATAGCATTCAATTCAGAGATTTTTTGAAGTGTCTATTTGTCAGTTCTTCTAAAACCTGATCTACAGTTTCAGGCAAACTTCTTACTTCTCAGTCTCACTCCTTGTAGCCTTCTCCTATTGACAAAAAATACAGTTAAAATAGCTGTAGTAGTCTCTTCTACTTATTGCTCTTTCAAGAAGAAAGTAGAAAGCTTAAAATAAATTTATACACTTCAAAATATTCCCTAGTCACTGATACAGCTGTTCTGAGAGTATGAAGAAATGATAATACAAGACCAAGATCCAAAAGTATTTCACTCTTCTAGGCATCCTTTATTGCTTATACAAGAGCCTCAACATTGGCTTTATGTTTCTGTATTGCAAAGGTAACAAACAGAAAAGGAGTGCCTTCACCTCCTGGGCTGCTGACTACTTCCAAGATCACTTTTCTTCATTTTGTTGCTTTCAGTCCCCATGCCAGAGCCCACTGAAATGTACAGAGCTTCTTGGGTGGGACTTTCTTAATAGGCAGGTTGAGGAAAGGTCTGTTTAGGTAGCAGAATAAACAGAGAAAACTGCTGAGATAAAGACACAGTGGAGGAAATGCACTGTCTTTGACCTGAAATGCAAGTGAATTCTGCCTGTCCACTTCCTTCTGCCAGTTCAATGGCCAAATGCAGGGCCTTGAACAGTAGGTAGTAAGGGGGAACCTGTAGGAGCTCTCAGAAAGGTCAGACCACGAAAGGCTTGTAGCTTCCCTTTTCTAATCCTGCTTTCCTAGCAGCCTTATCCCCAGGTGTTCAGGGATAAAGTGCATTGCACTGCTCTGTTCCTAAAAGTTGTTGAACTTGAAGGAGAAAAAAAGAAAAACCCTCATGTGGTTCCACCGGAACCTTTCCTTTTTCCATGGAAGGTGATCCATTTGCCTTTACCTTAGAAGGGAAGATTTTTAACTGAAGAACTGTATTTATATTGTTAGTCTTCTGTAGAAGCCATGCTATGCTTTTCAATGCTTACACCCCACCCCCATTCAATATTTCCATTGAAGATCTGTCATACCTTTCTTTCTGAAACAATTTGGAAAAGGCAGGTATCACAGTTTTGCTCAGATTTTATTTGTGTGCAACAGATGGATGTATCAAATTTTCTAAAATAGTATAGCCCTTTTATAAGGGCCATTAAAAATGAAACCTGTTTGTAGCTGGTGTTGCTTGATAGAATGTATATAGGAAGAACATTTATGTCTGCTTTCATGGTTGGTACCATATAAACATGACTCAGCATTGCCAAAGTATTTTCATTCAAATGTTTCAAAATATTTACAAACTAATTAAGCCTCACAATTCTATAGGTAATAAGTTAGACCACGTCAGAGCAACCATTCAGGGGTTTAAATGTAAACACAACATCTCATTATAGGATATCAAATAAGTCTATATTTCTTTAAAACCATGAAACCAACAGAGTTTAATGCTCAGAAAAGGTACATATTTGACAAGGAAATTGTTCAGAATGAGGTATGGCTCCTCACAGGAACACTAAAGCTACAGCTACCAGAATTTTAGCCTTTTAACGGACTCTGCACATCTGTGGATCTGCTGTTCATCCCCCCATCCATGAACAGGCTATTTTATTCTCCCTGTTCCTATTTGCATAAGAACTGATCATTAGAGTCATCTTGACCCATTTCATTAGGCAGGCTGTCCTTAGAGATATCAGAAAATCACCTAAATGCTTTGGAATTGGCTACAGAGCCTGGACTTGCTATCTCTAATGTCTCACTGATAAGAAAGACAAATCTAAAACACTCCGTAATGCTTCTGCTATTACATGGTAATTTTCTCTTTCTGCTGATAGGAGACAATGGGTCACAAGTAATTTTTAGGAGCCAAAATGATGCATTTAATTGTAAATAATCCAGGCACCAGTTGAACCTTTTACAAAATCGAGCAGGTTTCTAGCGCCAAAATCAGTAACTGTGTTTGGACCCCTTGTATCTCACCGTGCTTGCAGGAGCTCTTTTTTGTATTTGGATGGGCTTTGGGGTGTGCAGCCAGCAGGTTCAGCAGTCTCCACAGTTCTTTCCCACTACATTTGGGCTAATTGTGGGTTTGTGAAGCACATGTGCAGAGGTAGGAGTGCAAAGCAGGAAGGTCAAGGATTGTTCACCTGCAACCTGCAGGGGTTCCTCAGTAAAGTTAATTTACAAAGGCTCTGTACTCAGGGCCCCCATCCCTCTAAGCCTTGATGAGGTATTTGATTAATGGTTCTGGAAGTCAAATACGCAGAGTACCCTCTCGGTTTTGAAGGTCGCAGGTAAATCCAGGCCTTATTCCGACTCAAATAATGCATTTACCTAAATGCCACTTCTAAGTTATAACCACTCATCAACGAGGTGACTAGGTAGTGCAGCAATTTCAGTTGAAACATAGAGCACCATGTGATAAATTGTATCTGCAAGATTTGTTTCATATGTCAAGCCCACACCACTTCTAAATCAAACACTAAAACATACCTTATTTAGTCAAAAATAAGCAGAATGCTGTAATTTATAATCATCTTGAAGCACACTGCAGTGAAAATGAAAGCAGACTATTAAAATTTAATGCCTGTTTGGCAGAGTAGCACATTTCTGGCCACGTTTGATGCAGCATCATTTTCTCACACCATTGTGTATGCACAAAAAGTCAGCTTGTGTTTGCCAACTTTTGTGGAAACTAATTGAAAAAAATTATTTAGCTGTTAAAAGGCTGACATTGGGCTGGAAAATTATTGTCAGCAGACACTGATGGCAGTGGCTTCTTTTTCCTCTTCTCACCCCCATCCATCTGCTTTTAACAATTGTCTGTTGTTCTTCAACACAGCTCCCCACAGTACAGTTGCTAGCAAATATTCATTGGGGTGTCATCTCTGTTTAAAGTCTCTTCGTACACACCTATTCATCTGTGCTAAGTGAACAGCAGCATCAGCTCAAATTAAGCTGGCATGAAAACAGCCACTGTTAATAGTTTCTGCTGTGATTCAGCTTAGCTTTGGATAACAGGTGAAGATGTTTCATAACGGAGGCAATTACAGCTCTGTAAGCTCTTTCCGGCTGCCTGTTCCATCAGAGGCATGGAGTGTGGTAGCTGCTGGAGCATGTGGCACGGCCAGGCCCAGCCTCCATCTGACCACATTTGTTATCTGCTGAACTGAGCAGGCTGCCTGTCAAGGACAGATGCTGGATGCAGTGATTAGCATGCAAAATGCTTGGAAAGGCTGAGGTGAGAGGGTGGAAGTCAGTACACTTCATCTGAATTTGCTGCAGACCTCTCCCACCAGATAAAACCCTTCTAGACCGGTTCCTCTGGCTGAATTACAAATTTGTGTCCCAGGCATCACCTGTGCACATGCATCGATGTCATGTGTGCCATAAATACATAACTAAAAGTCAGATTACAGGAAGCACAGAGTTCTATTTTACAAAAAAACCAAAATTCCATTTGCAAAATGGTAACAATTGGTGAATTTCTGAGATGATAATCAGGTCTGATGAAGAAATAACTGTTTAACATCTGCTCATTAAGATGCAGATGAAGGAGTAAGATGGGTAGAAATTAATAACTAGCAAAATACAAATGAAGCCTGTAATTTCACGTGAGAAACGTTACGATACTGTGATGGATTTTTAGATTTTTTTTTTTAATTAAAGAACAATGTACTTCCATCTACTGAATCTCTATTGTTCTATTATTTAAGTTACCTTTCATGTCAGTGCCACATAGTTTGAAGTATATTGCAACATAGTCATATACTTAATTGTGTGGATTTGCAGATGGGTCATTTCCAGCCAAATATTTTTCCTTAGATCACAGAAGAAAGTGTCTAGCAGCCTAAATTGAATTTTTATACATTATGATTTCCAGAAATGTACTTCTTAATGGTTTCTGATGTGCCTAAAGGCATGAATCTTGAACTAGTTTCTTAAAAATGTGTTACAGAGAAACTGAAAAATATGTTGTGATTTTGTTTTTGGAGTTTTTTGTTGTTGTTGTTGTTGTGTTTTTGTTGGGTTTTTTTTGTTTGTTTGTTTTGTTTTAGGGGTTTTTTGTTTGTTTTGTTTTTTTTCTCCCCAGTTATAAATAGTGAATTTCAATTGTGTGTGTTAACCTACTTTTATTGTATTGCTGTAGTGTTTTCTTGACCACTTGTAATAATGAAAATATAACAACGTATACTTCAAAAGTGCTTGATAACAATTCCACCCTATCTACAAAATGTGTAGTGTATATTGATTTCCAGAAACAAAAGACACGTCTGCTTCCTTTTCAAGGAACAAACCTAGTTGCTTTGAAATACTCGAGGTTTATCTCTTACAGAAGGTAGCGTTGAGACTGACCTATTTCTATCTTCCATTTTTTTTCCAATTGTGACATTGAAGGATTCTCCTTTCAATTAAGGGAAAATATTTTTGCAATTATTATTAAGTGCCCAAAAGATTAAATTGGTTGTGAGCTTGTATCCATAATCAAATTCTAATCTCTCCAGCTAGTAATTGTTTTATTCAGTTCTGACAGTGCTCTATCTATTGTCGTCTCTGACTACGTTCTGCATACTGTCTCTCCCCCTGACAATTACTGCTGTTCCTTATCCCCACAGCCTTTAAAAGCTCTGTGTAACATTAGCCTATCTAGCCTAGTGAAAACGTCTTTACAGATTAGTGTAATGTTAATACTGCTGGCTCCCTGCTTTTGACCTGAAGTGGAATATATTGCACTGCTGGAGCAGATGGAATCAGGGCTTCATTGGGAAACGGAGATTGCTTGGCCGCCTGCCAAAAGCGCGGTGCTGGCGGCGGCTGCCAGAGCCCCCGCCACCAGGAGCGGGAGCGGGGGGAGCAGCAGCATAGGACGGCGATGAAGTCACTCTCTGCCCTTGCAATGCTGAGTGGCGAGCGAGTATTTTAAGCAGGGTTTAAATTTACTTTGGATCAAAATATGCTTAAGGCTGCTCATCCACAGACGTTTACGCAGCCTTCTAGGAGGAGACGTATCTGTGCAAAGGGAAACCTCTCTTCTGTGTGTTTTTATATTTTGATGGGAGCTTCTGCGTTTTTGTTAAATGGAGAGTGTGAGGCAAAAAAAATGAAAACAAAGTTGTGACCTCCTAATAACCTTCTGAATAGATGTAGATTGAGTCATGAGGACAATGTTCCTGCTGCTTTTATTAAATTAAACATACTTTTTTTGTTTCCCTTTGTTTTGGGTTGTTGTTTTGTAGGGGTTTTTTTGGGTGGGGGTTACCAAAATATTAGAATGACAATTATTCCCCAAATATTTACTATTAGGCCTTCTATGAAGCTCAGATGGTGCTAAAAAGTAGATATGGTTGGAGGATTAGGATGGACACGTCTTCTGCATGTTGTATGCAGTTCAGAGTTTAAACACATTAAACGCAACACTTGCACTCTACTACCTTTCACTGAACATCCATATTAAATATGTCACCCTGGATTTCTACCTTTTTTTTCCCCTCTGCAATCATATTTTTCTCTCAAGTACTGCATTTCCCTAGCAATAAAACATATGCTGTTTTCTGCCTAAGTAGAGGGATAATATAAGCTGTGATGTGGAGAGTATTTTTTCTTACCATTTGCTTTTTGAGGGTGTAGTTACAGTAGCATATATGTGCTTTTATCTGTAATAAGAACTACCATCTGGTAGCTAAATGTGCACAGCTTATTGCTTGAAGTGCTTATACACATTGTGAAAACACACAGCTTTTGTGTATGTTAGAATACAGGCTATATGTATTATTAATAAACTCACATATTAGCTATTTGAATATGTCAAATGATTGTAAAATAGAACAGTGATTCTAGACAAGAAGGATTAGGACTGGCACGTTGCCAGATGTGTATTTATTCCAGCAGTACTATTGTAACCTTTTAATATCATATTGTTTGCAACCTCTTCCAGACAATAATTGTTTGAAGGGAAAAACAGAACCTCTTTGACAAAGGAAAAAGCCTTTGTTATATTCAAGTAGTTGAAGCTTTCATCCTTGGTATACCAATTCACAGAGATGCATGCTGAATGTGTGCAAACAGCAAGAGAGACAGAACATATAAATTTGAGTTACTTTGACCTTTAATCCAGAAGACCAAGAAGAGAAATGCATTAGGAAGGCTGGTTTGTTGCTGTCTGGAGACTGATAAGCTGTAATAAAGGTGCACTCTGTTGCAATTCATCTAAAGCTTCCATTGCTATCATCCTCTTTTTTCGATTTTTGTTACCTCAAGTACTTATCTAAATCCCTTTCAATGCCAGCTTGAATGCACTTTGTATTCTCTCCAACTGTGACTGGTTCTGTCTGTGTGTGTCAGTGCGTTTCAGCATACACTCTTTCCCCTTGTTTGACAAGAGTCAGTGCCAACACCTAATTAAGGATAAGCCGTGGAGCTCTCAGCTCTATCTTTGTCAACAGCTATGTTCCCAGCTTTCTGCTTAGTTGAGCTTTTATGACAAGAACAACATTTCAGGTCCAGCCTACCTCTGGCCTCTCAGTTCTCCACATGAGAACTCAATGCAGCTTAACACAGTGGATGATTTTAGAAATATTTATCATCATGAAATCCCCAAATCCCTTCCATCTCTTCCTAAAGTACACACATTTTTACATAGATCTGTCTTAGCACATCTATATAAATGGATATGAGTGCACATCCATAACTGAACATAAATTGGACAATTTCCAGATTTTCTTTTGTCTGGTGTCCTCTTGCAAACTGTTTCCTAGGAGATGATCAGAGGGGTTGGGACAGGAATCTTCTTTTGCAAACACTGCATCTAAAAATACAGCCTCATTTAGCAGGACTGAAAACTGCTATTTCAGGGTCCAGTCGAGTTGTTTTAACCACTTTGTCTTAATAATACAGATGAATTTAGGTCACTAAACAAGAAATTCTTTCAAAGGGTTAAGCATTTGATAAGCTTGAAAATCAGATTAACATGACTGCTACCAGACAGCCAATTAAATGAATACATGAAATAATTTTGTGGGGAGATTTAAGTATATGTCTGTCTGCGTAACCAAGTTAAATTACTTTAGGGAGCAGTTTTAATTTTTTTTGTTTTTTTCCCTGCATCCAAATTCTGATCTGAATTTTATGTAAGCCTGCATACCTTGCCAGGCAAATAACACAGTTGCAATGGAGGTACACTGGTGCATGTAAGAACAGATTTTGATTTACTGGTCAAGTAAAAATTAGGCAAACTTCTAGAAGAAAATCCTAGTTACGTAATGGATACCTCCATTGCTACTAAATACACATGTAACTGAAGGCAAAAAATGTGGTTACTGGCTTCAGTTCTTGAAATACTGCTTCTTGTGCTGCTAATCTGACAAGAAGGAATTCGAGTGAATTTTTATCAGCAATTCCTGAATCTTAAGTTGGTGATAATTTTAACTGAAAATCCCACCTATAGAGTCATCTGAAAAACTACTCAGGACATTCAGGACACATTTAAGCAGTTAACAGAAACTGGACAGCCCTTCCAAGTTAGGCTTTAAAATTTGGCCAGCTCCTAGTTTTGAAAGTTGCTTGGGATCAATTCCCTTTGCAACTATGAGTTCACCTCTTCCTTGAGTTTTGCCGGGGACAGTAGCTGCTGAGCTGCTCTGGTTTTAAGATCCTTCAGTTACTCCCGCTTTTGTGCAGTACCCTTACTTTGTCATTACACTGGGGAGAAAGAGAATGCAGTTGTTGGGAAGCCAATTCTCTCTTTAATTCCTAGCTTTAATCCCAGCCTTCCTGGGACTGTAGAGCAAAAAACAAGGAATATTTTATTTATATTCTTGTCCAGCAGTGAGTAAAATCATGTCAATAGCTGTATTTTATAACGTGCATAAAGACATTGTCTTGTCACTGATGTAGTTAAAACTAGCCTAAACAATTTTAATTACTCAGGTATGACAATGAGTGCTATGCATTTCACAGTCTTGCTCTCTGCAGTAAAAACAACATTACCTGAGAAGCAAGAAGGTAGAAAAGCTGTTTAGAAACCAGAGGAGAACAAAAAGAGTACAATCATTATCTTAATCTTGCATTTATTTATTTATTTACTTTATGTCAAGCAGCTCCCCAGCCAAACAGCTGGAGGCTGAAAGTTAAAACCTGGCAGTGAAAGAGATTGTAATGAACCCACATGTGCTTTTTGTGCTCCAGAAGAGAAAAAAAAAGGGTTTGATTTGGCTAGGCTACGAGCCTTGGAAAACCACTCTTCATGTGAGCTCAGTACACATAACAATTATAGTAAAATTAGTTTCAATTACGTTAAATTGTGGAAGTAATGGATGAGTTTCAAGAACTTTACTCAGATAGAGCATGGAAAAGACAAAATATTGCGGTGTGTAGTACCTCTGTATTAATTTTACTCATTACATTGCAATTGCAAGAAAAACTGAGCTGGTGATCATCTTTGGTCCAACAAGACAAAGTGATATAACGTTTTACTGCATTACTGCTACCTTTGAACATTAGGTATATACATCCTGATGCCATTCACTAAAAAATTTTAGAGTTTTTATGCCCCATTCTGCTCACTGTCTGCCAGGATTACTGCAGCAGACAGCTGTGTATTACAAGAAGCAGCCACTTCATCTATTTTCTCACAGTGCAAACAGGCGCTTGTAAATTGACCTTGAATTCTAAGACAACTGAAGTGAGCAGATTATAAAGATCACAAAGTATATGTCTATATTAGGAGCTATAAGCAGAACTGGCTTGAATATTTAAATCTGAATTATCTCCTGCCTGCCCCCACTGCACTCCATCATAAAAGACGTGTAAAGAGCTCAGCTGCAACTGCTTTCCTTCACTGTTCCACTTCAGCTATTGGAAGAAAACTGCTAGTATGAACACAACCATTGACTTGTGATGAGACCTATATTCCTTCTTGTTCAAGCTGTTTCTAAAAGCTGTTTTAAAAGCTTTAGAAAATGTTACCCCAAGGAGATGACAGACTTATCAGCTTTTCCAAGGATACTCATAAAGATGACCATAGAGGAAGAAAGCAAAAGTGTGGTTTGAGGTTTATACTCAAAGCCTTAACTTTGTGGCATTTCTAGGGAGTACAGGCAAAATATCAATATGCTTTCTGTGCAGACAATGGGTGTTTGTGGGAGCATGCAGTCAAAACAGACCAATCTGAGAAGCATCAGCTCTGGTCATTCACAGTTCAGTGCAGAGACAGCAGGAAAAATACACAAACATCATTACTACAAAAAGTGGTAAGCCAAAATAGCAGTAAAGTCACCGGCAGCACCAAATATGGGATCAAGACATAAGGTATTTTTTGTATCTAGAAAACTGGAGCGGGTAGTTACGCATGTCTCTGTTTGTGAGCTCTTGTGTACACATACCTAAGCATGACACATTTGGAAACTGGCATTTTTACTGCTTCTAGAGCAGCACATGTGCATGCTGGAACTGCTCCAGATTTCCCCTTCCCTGGGGCTTCCTTTGTAGTTTACTTAAATAACAACAAACACGCCTGCCAAATTTTGCTTTAGAGCTTGGCTGCTTCTTGGTCTGCTCTCTGCAGGACCTCTTTTGTCCCTGTCACTATTTTCCTGTGCTCCAGAGAGGCATTCACAATCCGTCCCACATCCAGGGCTGGCGCCAGAAGGATCCACCTGCTCTGCTTGTTGACAGACCAAATATCTCTGCGTTGTTCAAGAATTTCCTAAAGCTTGACCACAAGAGTGAACAAACAAAACAGTCTGGCACTTGCATGCAAGATATAGGTGCTGCTGTCTTGCTTACAAGATGCTAAGAGGTGTTTGTACACTAATGCACCCTGGCTGAGAGAATGGTGCTGGGAGGCACTGAAGCAGAATTTTCTTGAGTAGTTGATTATGTGCATTTGTGTTTGCAGTTGTCAGGACTTTTCATCTCCACAGTGGCATTTGCTGAGTTGGATTTTTATAGCGATCAGCTCTGTTGTTTTCAGACACCTTTCCCCTCAGTCTTGTCCACTTCCAAAGTCTCCTCCTGTGTTTTAGGCTAACCAGAAGCTGGTCATCTAAAGCAGCAAATAAGTCCCTCAGATGATGCACATGACAGAGTGCAAAGAAGGCGGTGTCTTAGAAATAGAGAATACTTAGTATACCAGTTAGTGTTTCTCAGAAGTACATGGAAGTAGTCTGTTGGTTACTGCAATGCAAACAGTAATAAGAAACAAATGTCACGTGCAGTGTCAGGTTCTGGTTTTCATAACTTTGGTGGAGGAGCACAGTGAATACAAATTATGCCTGATTTACTGGTACCTGGTTTACTTTTGATGATGCATGCATGTGTATTACAAATACCAGTGTGAACTTAAAAGTCTTGGTATGACTATAAAATGAAGTTGTTCCAGCCTAGAATGTGTTTCTCCTACAGTTTGTGTAAGAAAGTGGACCAAGTGCATGTCTGAAGTCCCAGTATTGCCACTCTTTCTCCTTTTTATCACTGGGCTCAAGAGGCGAGCATGCCAGTACAATTCTTAAAGCATTTTAACTGATAACAATGGCTCCAAGGATGTGGAACGAGCCTCCAGAGAAGTCCAGATAACGTTATTAATTTTTTTCAAGTAACAGTCCATCTAACTTCCTGCAGCTTACATACTCTTTGGCAGTGCTTTTCTGCAAATGCACTGGCACCTAGAGAATATGTAAGATGCTGAAACCTTTTCTAATTAAGGTTAAATGCATTCTCTGATCCTTTAAGCACACATAACTCTTTTTAAAGGAATACTGTGTTAAATTTCTCTCTGTATGTTGCTTTAAAGACAAAATTATAAGCTTGTTTTTGCTTAGGGGAAAAAAAATAACAGCATCTCATTATGGTAACTTGGTCAGAGAGACGTAAGTTAGCTTCAGCTGTAGCAGAATCTGATGTTAGCCTGGTAATTACTAAGCAGAGTCAATAATACCTCTCCTCAGTATAATTGCAAATCCAGTACAACCATGACCAGAACTAAATTGCTTGAGAGCAATCAATAGAAATCTCCTGATTACATTCCCTGGTGTACACATCAGATTTTAAAAGGAAAACTGTCCATCCAAGCAAAAGGTCAACTTTACAAATGAAAACTGCAACATAAGGCTAAGAAAGAAGTCTGTCCACACAGAAACCTCTTAGTTAACTCTGGCCAGAGGTAACAGGCCTAAAGATGCATAGAAGTCCTGCATGAAGATGCATATTTTGAGAGTTGTAGGCTATACTTACCAAGACAGTAATTTGATGCAACTGGAGGGGAGCAATAGATTTGTGCAGTTGATGCTGAGTTCCTAATATTTGTTCCCTATGTGGTTTGTGGGATTTAGTCAGCCTAAATTCAGTCTGTTTTCTCAAACCAATATTCTCAACACACATGGCACAAAACTGTCTGAAGCCTCAATCGTTGCCTCAGATTTCTGTGTCCCTGTAACAGGCTGGACATCACTAGGTTTGCACCTGGACTAGAACTTCTGGCGCAGCTTACACTGAGAGGAATGTGGCTCAAATACACCAAAACCACTGTGAGGACCAAAGCAAAGCATGGTAAGTGGCTCAAGGGATTAATTTCGAAACCTCAGTGTTGCTTGAACAAAAATAGAATTGCAGATGTAGCCCAAGATTTGCTCCAGAAACCTTAATTGTTATTTTCCTAGATGCTTAGGGACTTATCCTTCTGCTTTTTCCTTTCTCAATCACATTTGCTTGTACATAAATCCCTGAATAAACACACTGTCTTTGGTGCCATGTAATTCTTACCACTTGACTTTTTTCTACAAGTGTTAAACAAAGAGACATCTAATGATTTAGTAAATACAAGATTAAATGTTACTTATTGTTGTGGAAAGAGTCTGAGAGGAAATGGGTAAGTTTGGTGCTGATGTTGTGGGTGTGTTCTTTTTAAAAAGAAAAAAGCTTTTTCTGTATAGGCTTCAGGATTTGAATATAAGCTTTGAAAAGTACTAAGTCCCTTGAAACTTACACAAGAATTTCTAGAGCTGTGAGAGCAGACCTACTTACTCAGGACTCTCAAAAACACTGTTAAAAACAGGCACCTAATAGTCCCCGAATTCTTGTTGTATAAGTGCCTCTGGTGGTTGATGGAGTCTGAGGAGTGGATTGTTAAATTCTCTATTTTTTTTTTAATATTGTCATTATATTCTCTGTATTTTAGTTTGGGTGAAGTGGCAACTGTTATGCATTCTGTCTGCTACTACATTTCCGTTTGAAGGCTTCTGCTGCAATAGATTGGTTTTCTTAACTGACTAGAGCTTTCTGAGAAATCTGTTTTAGAATAAAATTGTTAGTTTTCTTACTACATCAAATTATGCTGCCCACACAGTACACAACACAAAATAAAGAAAACTGCACGAAGCTGTGGTGTGGGAAACATCAAGAGTATTTTTGCTTAGGGTCTGTTGACAGAAAATGTTTTCTTTCCGATGCAACTCTGTGTTTCATTTGACATGTCTTTTGTTACAAGTTTATGAGCCAAATATTTTCAACAGGTGCCAGACTTAATTTTTTGGTGTTTTGGTTTTGGGGGGTTTTTTTAGATACTTCTGTAATCCAGTAATAGGGAAAAAATGCATTTGCCCCACAAGAAAGTGTTTTGTAAAAGCCAGTACGAAATTCTTTTCATCACTCAACAGAAAAAAATGTGACAGGCGTTGCATTTGCATTATGGTATGGAATAAAATACTGCAGTCAGAATAGCATAAAAAGGCTGTTAAATACCTGATAATTTCATCGTGTTGGAAGCAAGAGTAGAGCTACAATGCAGTTACATTAGCACTGTAGTGATACGAACATTTTCAATTATCATGCTTAACCTTGCTAAGAAGCTAAAATGAATGCTATCGATATAGCGTGGCAGGAATAGCACAATAGCAGCCCACTATTCTCGTGCTTTCTCTCCCTCCCTTTCTTCCCCTTTGCTACTGTAAGGGAAATGTGTGGACTCTTGCCCACACCGTTTCTAAATTGCTCAAGCAATTGTTTCCTGTAGATTAATTTGTAATTCTGAATCTCAAGAAAAGGAAATGGGAGCACGTTCCTCCCTCAGGCCATTTACAGATCTGGAGTTTTAACGTAATCTAAAGCAGAGGCTGAGGAACCGACACACACACGAGGAAAGGGAGGGAGGCAGAGGCAAAGGTGACCCCAGAGTGTTTCCTTAGCAGAGGTTTTTCTTTGTGTGCCAGAGAAAAAACTTGCTTCAACCAATGCTTATACCTTCCTTGGTCTATTCTCTCATGCAAACAGCCTTACATAAAAAAGCTGGGGGGTAAATGTGTGCACACAGTATAAGTACACACGTGGGGCGGTATTTCAAGGAGGCCGATGTGTGACTGCCTTCTTTGTTTGCTCATGATTGCTCTGGTGATCCCTTACAGGGATCGATTAAAACAAACAAACAAACATCTTCCATCAACACTGATGCTGTTTTTCATACTGTTTGAACAGGGCAGCTGGAGCTGTGAGCTTTTAAGGTTATTTAGCCATGAAAAGCAGCAGATAGGCAGATTTCAAGGGGGAGTTAGAAAACGTAGCTAGTGATCTGAACGCTGTTACTACTGTTACTATTAAAAGCCCCTCCAGTGCTTATATATGACTCTATTGTCCAAATACCGTTTAAAATATGGTAGTCCATAAGGACACTCCCCATCTTCACTGTCTTCTACCTTTTGGGGCTATACAGACTAAGATAATCACCTTTATCAATTTCTTGTAAGTTTCTTTTGTTCTACCTTAGCAGTGAAGATGTCTGCTCACCTTGGAGCAGTCCACAATAAAAGAGGTGTAAAAATGGAACCGAGGAGACTAAAGGGACCCAGAGGAAAAAAGCGTTAGAGAAAGGAGGCAGATAATTTGCCTTTTTGCAAGCTTCCCAGAAAGCTTTCCGGAGGGGGGTTCCCAAAAGGTGGCATTATTCTCTTCTGCTTCACAGGATGAAGGGACAGAAGTCTCCAGTGAAAATGAAAGCAAAGTCCATGTATGTGATTACCATGAGCCTTTAACACAGCGGAGAAGTCATAAATGTTAAAGCAAAAAAAGTCTTTTAAGAAGACTTTCTGTCTTTAACAGTTTTCTCAGCCACCTGCTATCATTTTTAATCAGAATATTCTGTGGCGCTTTTTTGTATTAAGGGTCTTTTCATCTCTGCTTGCAAATCAGAAGCTACAATCCCTGATGGCAAGTGTAACTTCAGGTCTCCTGCCTCAAGGTTACCTCTTCTGTTCTGCCAAAGAACAGTCTTCTAGGGCTTTTAGGACTGTGCCCTCAGCAAACTAGAAAATTCATGCCTTTAGAGAAGGCAAAAGGTAGGAAATCAAGTTGTGCTCCATAATTTCACCTGTGGGTTCTTATGCTTCGATCTAAAGTCTCCAAAACTAAATGAAAAGTGCATAATCTCCTGAAAATTGCCCAAACATCAATTAAGAAGGAGAAAGGGGTGTTTAGAAAAGAAACATCTGTAGTGTTATCCCAGGGACTCCAGACAAAGTTTTCTTTCCTTATATTTTGTCAAGGATTGGTGTTGATTTGATTGCTTAGGAAATTTATTTTCATTAGAAACTTTAGGGAATATTGTTAAATAAATGTTTAATATTACTGTGGACTCTAGAGTGTGCTTTTTTCAGAGAGGTGCTAAATTCCCAGCCAATCTATTTCATTACAAGGAGGAGACAAGCTTATCTCTTCTCTGCTCAAGGCATATTAACTCCTGCCAAAATCTCTTTCCTCAGACAACAGTGTCAGAGATCACCCTGTAACCATTCATAAGATAAGGGAGGAAATCATGAAACAAATGGACACCAGAATAGGAGGGATTTCCAAGTGCTGTAGAGCAAAAGAGAAAACCTTCCTGGGCACAACCTTTGAGAATTGTCTTGTGCACCTCTCTATAAATTTCCCATGACACCAAAATGGTACAGAAAGCATCTGAAATCCTGTCTGATGGAGATCTTGCTGGTCAAAAGGAAAATTTAACCATGTCAAGAGAACACTGAGCACCTCCTGATGCCTGAAAACAGCTGGATACCTGAAAAGTGGGGTCAGAAACCTGGAATAAAGGGATATGTGCTAGAATCAGGAGATGGCATTTGGCTGAAGTTTGACTATCTGCTTAAGTTGGAAAAGAAATTTCATCTGAGAACGAGGAAATATGGGGCATTTTTATTTTATCTTGACTGTTTATCATAGATCTGTTTTCCAGTTACAAATACTTAAGACTTCCAAGATATAGCTGGTGTTTGCTGTATTAGTGGCTAGATTAGAAGCCTACTACAGGTCTCTAATTATAACTGTTTAACTTGTTTTGCCAAGGAAATATAAGGACTTATGGAACTACATTATATTTATGTCTTACTCCTATCTATTCTCTTAATCTCTAAATGTCTCAATTATTCCAGTCCAATTTGATGAGTTAGAAGGTTCTTTCATATTCGGGTGAAATGTACATGTTTCCAAGTGTTGACAGAAGTGTACTAGTAAGCTAAGAAAGTCAAAGCAGGTGTTGTTCAAACATGAGATTTCTGTGTTGAGGTTACACCCAATATGGCAACCTCATGAAAACACTCCTGCTTTCCTTTTCAATTTTTTTGTACTTTGCATTTCATATGTGCATGGTCCAGTGCTGACCTTCACAGAGGAACTGCTGGTGTGCACTCCTAGCTGGAATGGTACTGTTTACTGGTGCAGCTGATCTAGGCCTTCAGACTGGATTTGAGACCTCCCTCCTGTTTGGTACAATTGGACTCTGCTTCAGGGTTGAAGTCTTAACTGCTTTGTATTGCAATGCAATTGAAGAGGGAGGAAAAAAAATTAGTAGCTACAGCTGTTCAGTGCCAAGCTGATTTTCCAATCATATGCACAATCTCCTGTTAATACCATTGGAGCTTTCCAGGGCAGCTTTTCAGGTTATTTGGTGAGACTTTAAGGGAAGACTCTGACAGAGAAATCGTGTTTTTTGAGCTAAATGACAGCTGTGTGAGGACCTTGAAAAATTTGGATCTATTTTTTGGCATCTGTACATCCATGGGCTAGAAGAATTTAGTAGTATGCTTAAGGGCCTGAAAAATGTTATGTAGAGCCAAGTATTGCACTGTCAAAAAGCTTTTCTTCAGGTTTTATTGTCTGCAAATCTGTAGTATAAAACTTATTTCAATAAAAAATTTAGAGTTCTTCTGAAGTTATCTACTGCCTTGAAGTTAAAATTTACGGTATTTTTCTGATTTTTCTTGAGCCTTTGGAGATGCTTGTTCAGATGCCTTAATATCTCAACACAAGGCTGGATTGCTTCATACACTTCACCGCATAATTTGCCTTTTTTCTTTATCCTTTCCCTTAATATTTTCCTACTTGGAGACTACCTGCAGTATAACTTGAAGAACCCTTCATGGACTTGTTGAAAACATTCAACTCCCTCTGCTCAGCATGTTCACTCCGCTTTACCTGCCCTATACTCTTGTTTATTGTTGTTCAACATGGATGTTACATGGTACTCAGAATTTTCAGTAGTACTGGATCTTTGAAAGCTGGCAGGATGAATTGCCTGGTTTCCAATCTTTAATCTCCCTTTCAGTCTTACCATCTGTTCTTTTTTGGCAATGCAGGTAAATGAATTTTTTTCAACTTCCTCTCATTTGCCCTGTTTCCTGCAGATACTTAGATTATCTGTTTCCTCATTCTCTCTCCTGATATCATCAAGAAAGATTTGGTGGCATTTATTGAAGCTGATGAATCTGACTGAAGTTTTCAGGCTGGATTGGGTGTAGCAGGGTTTTCTTAGAGAAGACATAGGAATTTAATTTTTTTTAATTGGGGTTTATATTAATTATTGCATCCTCATGGAGTATAATACAACAACATCCACAAAGTTAGGTATTCAAGTGTATTCCTCCTAACTTCTTTCATTTGCCTTTGTTTCTCAATGTCACATCTTTTAACACATTAGCAAGTCACATAACCACACGCAACCATTATTTTGGGAATTAATGTCTGTTTTGTAAGCGTTCAGTTGCAGTATAGTCCAATCCCAGGACAGTCACAGCTACCAGAGGCAATCCTACACCTAAGACCAGGAGTCATGCAATGGAATCTTGAACTTCAAAGGCAGTGCACTAAGCTCTTTCAACTTTTCTCATTTATGGTCAATTTCCGAGTCTTCTGCATCGCAGAGTCTTAAAGGAAGATGACCTGTTACACCCTTCTGCATATTGCTGAAGGGAAAGAAAACAAAAAAAAACAAACAAACAAAACAGAGTGTGGAAAGGAGAACATTTTTTTTCCCTCTCAATTTTATTACCCATCACTGGAAGCCCAACTTTGAAAAGCTCCCCTCAATTTTGTGTTTGTAAACTTCTGGAGGTATAAAACACTGTCTTCCAGAGTCATCGATATTATCCTTCTTTGCACAACATTTACTTATGGCCTTTTATAATGTTCCCTCAAAACATCTCTACTTTGATTACTTTTTAAAGTTGACATTGAAATCAAACGGGATCAACTTGTAGTGTATGCCTTAAAGAGTTACTGAGGGACAGTTAAGGCTCTGCCTCATGAAAGGATTAATCTGAATGAAAGCCCACCTGCTGTTCTTTTTTGTCATTCATCAACTGTCCTCAGATTCTCTGCTCAGTCAGACCTATGAAATAATTTGCCAGTTGTTGCAGTCTGTCGACTATGCTCATTAACTAAAAGTCATTTCCATACAACAGCTGTCCCTCTGTAGCTTGTTCGTAACAAGTTGGTTGCCAGTCCCCTTCCAAAATCAGAACTAGGAGCCTTTTGACAGTAATCATAAAGAGCCCAAGACCCAAGCTCACCCCAAGGCTGAATGTCAGTCTAGGATTCAAACCCCTTCCTGCAGGACTCTCAAGGATTTTCAGTTGTTCTACTTGGTTCATTGGGTCAGAGACATGCTGAATGACCAAAGCAGATTTTGCATAATGGTTGGTAAAATGGTTGCTGTATGGCTAAGTAAAGGGGTTTGGTTTCCAGTTCTGTCAGCCAAGCATTTTTCCCCAACTATTGAAAATTAATTTTTAAGCTATGCTATAACAGCTTTTACAAAGATCTTTTCCTTCTTTTCCAGCAATTTTTGGCAGCTCCTGTAATTTCATGCAAGGACATGAGATTCTTTTGACTGCTTAACAAGAGGTACTCATTCATTCTTCCTAAAGCCAAAGAAGCTATACTAGGTTTTGCAGAAGTATCTGAACTACTGGCATAGGTGATATTTAAATGATGAGTAGTTCCTTAGACATCTGGGTTCATAATGATTTTGGTTTCTCAGGTACTGATAATTTCCTGATAATTATTGTCTTCAGCAATTTTGCAAATAGCCACAGACTATCCTAATGCAAGACAAATAGTAGATCATATCTGGTCTTTAGGTTGATTAATGCTTTAATTTTCTTTTTCATTTGAGTGATCTTTAGGTTCCAGACTATGCTCAGAAAATATTAATTGAATTACTTGAAGCTGCATTATTTGTGAAAGCATTTATTGACTTCAGTGTTGCCTGCTTGATTCAAACGACTTGCCTGTTTTTTATTTCCTCTATCTTAGACTAATGCCTTTGTTTTTTTACTTACCTAGTAGTTTTACCACAGTTCAGTCTCTGTATGAAATTCTTCTCTGAGTGCAAAAAAGCAGAGAAAAACACCAACTCAATCCTTATTTAGATCATTTTAGTTCCTTCTAAGATTTTTTATTCATGCACCAAAAGATAGATTTCAAGGCTTTGCTAATGTTCTGTAATGTGTTCTATCATCAACTGGAATACATTTTAGACTCAGATCTTAGTATTTTGTGAGATGTGTTTCCTTATTAGTTTACTGGGCAACTAAAATAAAACCAACCACCTGAATCACTGCATGCTCTCATGCTTAATTTTCTACAGAGTGTCCCTTGTCATCCTGCTTGAGTTATGCACTCACACATCACAGCACTGGCAAAGTGGAGGGAGAGTATTGTACACAAGACACTCTGTTTCACCCCTCAGAACCACGCAAGGCTTATCTGAATCTGCTTTAAATCTTAGTCTCAAGTGAGTTACACTAAAAAAAAAGCCAGAATCACTACATGGTATCTCTGAATTTATTATATCACTTGAAAACACTGTTCCTAGTCAAATCAGGTTAAAACACTGCTAAAAGGGCACAGCCAGACATACTGGTTTGCTTTTCAGCTGGTTGAAATGGGTGACTCCATTTGCACATTCTCAGCTGGTTCAGATTTTCTGGTTTTACTTCATTTGTAACTGCTGAGAATAGTCTCTGGTAACTTGCATACAATTCAGGTTTTTTGTTTTATTGCAACCTTTTTTTCACAGAAATGGTGAAGGTGTCACTGCTTACACAGTTGTGCTTACATAGCTGAGGGAGCAGGAGCAAGACAGAGGAGGGGGTAAGCAAAGGAGGACAGTGACCTCTTAATCAACTTAAGCTGTAGCCACAGCACATCTGACTGTCTACTGAACAATTTTAATGAAAAAAAAAAAAAAAACAAAACGAAGGTTGACATGGGGATGGCCAGAAGCCAGGAATGAAATTCTGGCCATGCTGAGCATGCAACTGGAAAGAATTTCCTGGATCAATAAATCCCATCCTATGTTTTTCCAGGAAAACATTCTTGAACTGATGATGGTCCACACTGAAGTTTATTTGGTCTGTTGACCTGCTACCCTTGAAAGCCAAATATCCCCTAAGACTTCATTTGGGTTGTGATTTCATTTCAAGTGATAGTTCAACAGAGCCATAAATATACACAGAAAGTTTCTGAATAAGCCTTCCAACCAGTGCCTTCCCCACCACACACCCTGATGACATCCCAACTGCCATCCTGTTCAAAGTGCTGCTCTATTTTAAAGGGAAGCAGCAGAATAACTCTGCAAGATTCTATAAGAGTGTTTTCTGCACATTAAGGGTTTTTCCCCACAACTAGGATAGTTTTGTAGTTGAAGTCTCTGTTGCCCAGCCAGAAGGTTATGGCGGGGAAAGATATCCTATTGTTTCTTTTACACAGACCTTATCTTCACTCAGGCTGTTTTGTGATGATCAGGTTTTTCAACAAGCTAAAAGGCATAGCTGAGAGTCTTAGAAGTTGAGGTGCTAACCTAGCTTATATTATTGTAACTTTTTCATTTGGTCTTGTGCTGGTGAGGGTAGTTTCCTGTCCTTTCTCTGTAGTCTTCTGATTTCTTTCACAGACAGCTCATACCTCCCAGTTGTGCTCATTTCCCTTCCAGTCCTGGAGAAAACTTGTTAGCTGGGCTCTGACCTTTGCTTTTCTAAAATCACACATCTGTGAGTTCCAGCTTTCCTTTCAACAGATGATTTTTTTGTTTCCTGATTTTGTCTTTTCTGTATACTTCTGAAAAGCAGTGGAAAGAAAGACAAGCAAACTAGACCACTTTCCTGTCTGACGAGGGAAAATGACATGACTTAAAAGTGGCTGAGCTAAAGAAAAAAACTAAAACCTTCAAAAAATTCTAACATTTATCTGGATGTTTTTGTTTATTTTTGGAACTGTGGAATATCCATGATTTTTAGTGTTTTGACCTTTACTTTGAAGAATGTCATAATTGTACCAGCAAACTCGGCTGTCAATATTTTCATTTCACACCTCTTTATAGAAGTTCATAACTGACCTATAAAATTACACATACCAAGTATATGTGGTCTCAAGCAGGAAAAGATTTAATAAATAAATACATAAATTTAAATGTGCCTGTTTAAAAGTTATAAAGCCACAAGAGATTATATTGGTGATCTCAAATGATTTTATAGTCCTGTAACTAACAAACAAGGCAGTCAGACTTTTCTACTTTTAAATTCCAAATGATTGACCACCTCTTAGTCTTTAATGTGGATTGATGCAGTGCCTGTGGTCATTATGACAAATAACCACATTATTACATTTAGGAAATTAGCTACTGTGTGCTTGTGGTAATTTTGTCTCCATTAAAATATCTCCCAAATTTTAAGCAGCAGACTTGTTACAGGAGTCAGTTCTGCTTTTAGATAGACACTATCTTTGTGCATTCATGGAGCTTCATCAGAGTGTATTTGAAAGGTTCTTTGTCAGCCAGTTTTAATATTAAGACCTCTCCTGCTAAATAACTGGGGAAAGGAGAAGGGAAGGCATCTAACCTTCAGAATGCCATATGTTTTAGTGAAAAAATATTTCAGTTTTTAAAAATTTCCTTAATTATTCTCTCTTTATAATTCATATTCATGTTTAACTCTCAGATAGTAATAGGTCTGAAAAGGTTGTTAAGGTTCTATAATTTCCAAACTGATACTAGTAGGGTAAAAATGTTTCTGTGCAAAAGTGATTGTAGCATTAATAGGAACCTCAATCTTCAGCCCCCTACCTAGCCTTCTTTCATAAAATATTAGGACCACCCAGCTATCTTGTGCTTCTGAAAATTTGGCACTTTTTTTTACCCCTTTTTTTTTTTGTCCTTTTTTTTTTTTGTGATTAAATACACACCCTTATGAAGTTTTATACCAATAGAGAGCTGAGTTTTTCAAAGTACTGTACAACAAGAACTGTATAGCAAAAAGGTAAGAGAAACAGTGGAGTATATGGTAGACTGGTGAGAAGATTTTATACCATGATGATATTGTGGATGATAAACTTCCCCTCTCCTTTTCTACTCACTAAATAACGACATGATATGAAAATGAAGAAAAGCAGCATTGTTCTTTTGGGCAAATTCAGTGAGAGATCAGTTTTCTTCCAAAGAAAAAGCAAGAAGGACCCTCTCCCATAATTTTATGAGAAATTGCTCGCACCGGGCTATCTAAGCCGTCGTTGTGTTGGTTTGGACAATGCTTCTCAGGATATCTCTCACAGTGACACACTGTTCAGTTATCAGTTTTATCAACAAGAATGACAGCACAGATCAGTCTCTTGCTGGCCTTTTGTTGTCCTGCTCACACAGGCAGCCCAGAGCAAGGTTAAACTGCAGTGATGTTATCTCTACCACAGCCAGGTTGTTTCCATTTAGGGAACTATGATTTGAGCAGGTAAAAGTTTATTTTAAACCTTTATTTTAAGATGAGGGTTTCTGTGTGAAAAGTAGTGTTGGTCTGGCCTTGGGAATTGCTGAATGTCCTAATGTTTCATTTTGCAATGAAATCCTAACCAGACTATGCCTTGAGTGGTTTTGCATTTCAGTGAAAACAGTTCACACAGTTCACATCCTAGGGTTGCATTAATAAGGCAATGTGTTGAAAATACAAAAGCACAGTGTCTCTAAGTAAGCTATAGCGATTCTGTGCTTGGAATACATGACTTTGAGGTGCCATTAAAATCCTATGAGGGTCTTCCATACCTGAGTCTTTTCAGTTCTGTCTTTTAACAATTAAGTAATAGATCCTTTTAACACCATATTCATTCTCTTACATATGTAAAGTAGCATACTTTCTCACTAGAGCTTTACAGGACACACTAATAAGTCTCAAGAAAATAATTAACAGAGGTGTCATGGAAACCAGTCTGGAAAAATATTCTTTATACCACAACTTATGTTACAGGACTAAGAAAATATTTGATAACTCAAAGAAAATGTTAGGTTTTCCAGCTTTCCCTTACCTCTGTTAGATTGCAGAAAATAGCCCCTTTCTTTAAAATTTATAGATTTCTGGTTTTCCATTTTGCACAGTACCACAATATGAGATGAAGACTAATGTCAGCCTTTCTATTTGAGCTGTCCACACCTGCAATAATAAAATTCCAAATGCAGTGAAAACCACCTGATTTCGGATTTGCTCACAGTTTTTGTTGGATTTGTTGATTTTAGAGACCACTGTAGAAAACTGGGCAAGCTTGAGGCATTTTTTTACAGTCATTACCTACTGAAGTGCCCAGGGTATCCAGGAGCTGGTGATTGTGCCTGGGAACCTGGTAGCTGGTTTTGGCATTTCACAAGTGCTGAACACAGAAAGGAATCTGATTAAAAATGTGAACATTTCCATAGGTCTCTGGAGAACTAGGAATGGTTTCCTTAGTTTGGAAAGGAGTCCTTCAGAGTCACAAAGAAAAGGCAAGGATGTTCTTACAGACTCCATAACCCAGAAGACTACAAAAAATATTTAACTAAGTAGTGCCAGCACTTCATTTTCATGGGCATCACAGATTACAAAGTATAAACCTGAGCTGGTCCAAGCAGAAGACCGTTCTCATCTTACTATGGAAATTACTGATATAACATCCTACTACACTTTCTTAAACTATTCTTATTGCAACAGAACTATTTTAACTTTATATAAAACAGAGCCTGCAAATTCAGCGTTGCCATGGGCCACCTTAGTATAAAAACGCATGCTCATGAAGTTGTCTTCTAAAGCATAAAACAATGTTTGGCCCAGGTAGCACTACCTGAAGGTTTTTGAGAAAAGGTAGCTAACAACCTGACCTATAACACTGAAACTCAAGAACCACTGCATAGCCGTATTCATGGAATCAGTTGTTGTATGGTGTGAGAGAAACTGCTGCTAACCTCTGAAAACAGGAAGAAAAAATGAACAATTCTATTACTTAGCTATACAAGCCATTTAATAATCCTATTGCACATGGAGCTGGGCCCAAACCAGAGTCACATTACTTAGGAAGTAAGAAAAGGAGGAACCTTTATTGCTGGTAGACATAAGGCTGTCAGAAATCCTGTGGTTGAATGCCCTGGAGAAAGCAAGCGTTTTTCAGTGTGCTCAGAGGATTACAAATCAAAGACAGAGGCAGATGCTGTACTCTCCCGAATAGCTATTGATTGACTGATATACTTAAAGGATAAGGACTGTATCCTGCAGGCCATGGAGCTGAAGGCAATCATATATAAAGAAAAGAAAATAGTGTTCTTTCCAGAGCTTGAGTAGGGGACACATATCTGGGTGCTGCTGAAATAGGGCTTTACTAAAATAACGGAAGCACAATATCTTGAAAGTTAGAAGGCTTGGTTATCGAGGACAAGTGTGTATGTCACACAGGTCAAGCTCTTAAACCATATATTTGAAATTTGGTAGACGATGCTTGAGTGATTTGAACTAAGTGGGTCTTTTAATAATAAAAATTTGATTAATTACCTACTAATTAGAAGATTAAATACAAAATACAGAAACTATTGTTTGCCAAAAATTAACCCAGTTCTCAGCTTTTCTCTTTGGGAGGGAGTGAAATGGGTAGGGACACTGAATTTTTTTTTTACTTCTTATTTCTAATATTTTTCTTACATGGAAATTTATTGTGAACAGTTCAGTCTCTCCCTATGTAGCCTATGTCAACGATTGAGTATATTTAATTAAGTAGGAAAAAACCCTGAAACTTCTGTGTGATACAAGCATATCTAATCACTTGGTCTTTTTTTTTTTCATATGCACTTTCCTTCTCTTCTTCTACTGTTCAGAATTACCATCATGCACCTCTGGATATTCAACTCCTTTGTCTCCTCATAAACTGGAGGAGCATAAAGCAAGTATTTTTGTAACATAGCCTTAGAACTGACCTGTCTCTTAAAAGGCAAGCAATACTAGAGCTTTGGAAGTGCAAAAAAAATATGCATAGAGAGGAGCAAAGGGAACAGTAAACTAATGAAAGGGAGTAGTATTTCTGTCTTTGATAGCAGGAATAATGCAAAGGTAGAGTTCACCAAAGAGCCCAGTGTGCATAAAAAGAATAAAAATCTTCCAAAATTCTTCCTGCTAAAGTCACATCCTCTACCTTTCATCTCACAGAAAGAAGACAGGTCTAGAAACCAATGTCCTGGTTTGGGTAGGGTTAATTTTCTTCTCAGTGGCTGGTATGGGACTGTGTTTTGGATTTGTGTTGAACACAGCACTGACAATATAGAAACTCTTTTGTTATTGTTGAGCAGGGCTTGCACAGATCCAAGGCCTTTTCTGCTCTTTGTACTGCCATACTGGCGAGGAAGTTGCAGGTGCATGGGTGGTTGACAGGAGACAGCCAGAGCAGGTGACACAAATTGACTAAAAGGATATTCTAGACCTTATGACATCTTGCACAGTGTATAAAATGGGGGGAAGAAGGAGGAATGGGGGAGTATTTGGAGTGATGGTGTTTGTGTTTCCAAGTCACTATTACACATGATGGGCCCCTGCTCTTCTGGAAAGGCTGAACACCTGCCTGCCCATGGGAAGCAGTGCATTAATTCCTTGTTTTCTTCACTTGTGTGTGTAGTTTCCATATTACACTGCATTTATCTGAACCCTTGAGTTTTCTTGCCTTTATCCTTCAGACTCTCCCCGTGATCCCACAGGTGGGGGAGCGAGCAAGTGGCTGTGTGGGGCTTGGTGTCTGTCTGGTATTAAACCATGACACCAAACAAACCCCAAAACAAACAAATCAACCAACCAAACCAAACCAAGACAAAAACCAAAACAAAACAAAATAAAATTTTCAAAATTTTAGTTGAGTCATCTTTTTATTCTCCTGTGAATGTGTAACATAAGAAAACATCAATTCTGTCCCAGTAAGGAGAGAAGGAAAATTTTTTTCTCTACAGATTGTTTTTTAATGTTGTGGGTTTGCTATTCTGTGCAGAATAGCACCTTCCATCATAAGGAGCTGATTCAAAACAGATTCCCTAAAGAGAATATGAAATTATGATGTTAAGCTAAGCATCAGAAAACTGAAAAAAATTGGTGTTGAGTATTCCACTGTATCTGCAGGACTTAAGCACAATTAAAAATGTCCTCAGTTTTTATACGCAAGTAGCAAAAGACAAAAGAAACTATGATAAAGTGATGCATAAATTGAGAAGGGTCTTTAGGACATTGAACCAATTCAGAACAACATGGAAGTAATTAAAAGTCAAACAGGCAAAATAAGTTTTCATAAAAGAAAATTACAGACTAAACCTGAGGAAGTTTAAGGAATGGCGGCACATGTAATGTATTTATATAATAGATTGTGAGATTACAAAACAAGATTATGAAATAATTAATGTTGGTCAAATCTCAAGAAGTTTGGAGGTATTTTTTAGCTAAAATAAGAATCAAGAGTTTAGGCTGCTTTCCTAAATCTTCTCATGGTTTCAAAAAGTTGACAAAAAAAGACAAATAAAACGAACAAAACACTTACACAAAGGAAGAATATACACCCTACACAAGGGAAAAATATACACAGAAATCTTTGCACTTTTTTTATTTTAAATGTCCCCTCCTCCATGTTCTGGTGTATTTGTTAATGCTTCTCAGAGCTAAATAAAAATTGATAATGACCCTAACATTTCTTTAAATACTTTAATTCCCAGGTAGCATATGAGTTATGAATGTTTATATGCATATGTCCTTCTTCTGGAATAGCTAGGCTTACTTTTTAAAATTTCTAGTTAGGAAAACTCACATTTGGTGTGTTACTACCAAATGTGTGTATATAATTTTATATATATATATATATACACACACATATCTATATATACACACATGTATATTGATATATGCAAACAAAATGTAGATGTATTGTTGGGGAAAAGTAAAACATTCAAATTTTAGCATGATTCTTTTTTCAGTGAGAATGAGGGAACAGGATCAGTCCAAATGACATGAGAATTTAAAATGGTTGGTTAGTTGTCAGTAGATGAAAATGCAACAAATTGTTGTAAACAGCTCCACAGGAAAAAAAGAAAAAAAAATGGATTATATGTTCTGCATCTGGCTGAATTACAGGTGACAGAGACGTAACAGGTAAGGCTCCAGCATAGCAGCACTCCTGATAAATATGCAAGTAGGCTCTTACAGGCGGAATCTAGAGAGCAGTGTGATCAGAAGTTCTGGGTTACCGCTCATCGTCACAGGACCTTTTTGGTGCATGCCCAGAATGCTCTCAGTTTTCCTTTGCCTGCATTTGCAGGTCTTACCCCATGACAGAACATGGATTACATGGTTCAGACACAAGATTTTTTTGTTTGTTGGTTGCAGTGACTCAGCTGTGTTTGGGACAGCAGCAACATAGCTTCCATGGCTAAAAGGAACCAGGAGAAATTTCTGACATTATAAGTCTTGTGCCCCTACTGTTTTGGTAGTGAATGGGTTTGGAGATGCTAAAGCAATTTTATGCAGGTTTTTTCCCCCTTAGAGTTTTCCATCTTTACTCCCTTTCTAAGATGGAGGAATGGGTCACTAAATCTCCAGATGTAATTGTAGTTCTGCACTTCACACTGCCTCTGCATTTTACTATGTGGAATGTGGACTATCTCTACTTAAGAGAACAGCTATAGGTACTCCAGGTAACACTGGTTCTTCCCACTATCTGTATTTGATCTCTCCACTGACCTACTTGACAAAGCTTGTAGCTGTCTCCTTTTATTAGTACCCAATAGTACCTCTTAAGGTACTTTATAATAAATGTGTTTATATAAAGGACAAATAGGGCTTATCAACCATCTAATTCCTTTTTACAGATAAATGTAATATTTACTTACTCTTAAGTTAAGATTGCTAGAAATGATGCTCCCAATCCAGCACTGTCTATATTTCACTCTTATTATTGGAACTAGATGATCTTTAAGGTCCCTTCTAACGCAAACCATTTTATGATTCTACGATCCGTCACTCTGAATTATTCTGTGATGGAATTCCTCTCTCCTATTGCTGGCTGTGCAAGAAGTTTAAGGAGATTAACATCCTAATTTCAGTGTGTAAATGTGACTTAACATTATTTCTCCTGTGAAGAATGTAGAGTGACTGCAAACACAGGGTATTTTTCACATGCTCAAAAAGTACTTCAGCAGTGAAAATGACAGCTTCCAGTTAGAAGAAGGAGGCACATTGGATGCATCTTCTGTAAAACCTAAGGAAACAAACTGGAAAGAGATGAGCACTGATAGGAAGGAAAATGCAGACATCGGACAGAAAGCCACTGACTGTTTCCATGAGCAGGAAAATGACATAAACTCCAAAGAGAGGCCATGTTTTAAGCCTGCACACATTTCCATAGCTGTTGCCAGATATCAATTCTAGGAATCTGTAAACAGCAAAGACCACATCTTAGCTTTGGCTTTGCTAAACAACTCTTTCCACTAGGTCTTTTAGTAATGGCCAGTCTTCGTGAACGAAGAACCGGGGAAGGTCTTTACACCTTCCAGCCTGCGCACTGGATTTTTTAGG
>JAYRBT010000093.1:17122128-17154092 GCA_036023395.1 Myiotriccus ornatus
CAGCTTTTCCAGGAGAATATTGTGGGAGACAGTGTCAAAGGCTTTGCTGAAGTCCAGATAGACACATCCACAGCCTTTCCCTTATCCACCAGCTGGGTCACCTGAAGAAGGTAAAAACTATGCAAACAAAACCACACACTTTAAAATGGTCTTAGAAAATCAGTAACTTTGCACTTGTTCACTAAGGTAAATAAAAAGAAAGTACAATCACCTTGAAAGATGTCAGAGATAAAACAAGCAAATCCTCTTTCAGTGATCAAGAGTAAGAAATTAAATCTGAAATATAACTCCAGCCCAAGAAGAAATTTAGACATAATAAAAAACATGAAAAAAGCATGGGGACTTTGTGAAAAGAAAACATGTGATACTATACTATTCTCAGAAAGAGAGTTTTGATGCAACAGCACCTATAAATCCAAATCCAAGTGCATAAACAGCTGCCTTACAAAGAAAGGATCATGATAACAAGAATTAGTAGCACATGCTGCAAGCTCCAAATTAGGTCAGAAAGCATGTGCCAATATTGAATTTATGAAACTGTCACCAAAACAAGCTAGGCAGTATAGCAATCAATGATATTCTCAAAGTCTATACACTTGCATTCTGGATGCTGATTTACAAAGAGAAGGGTTGTGCCAGGTTGGAATGGATGATACAAGATGTTTTAATAGTTACATTTCTGTTCCTACAGAAAGAAATCTATTATAAAGAAGGATTTCATTATTATTTTGGGGGGGGAATTCAAAAAGGTCTGATTTTAGCTGAAACTTTGAATTGCTCAAGTACTTACTTTATTGGTGTTATTAAGACTGTTTCTCAAATGTTATTATAATGTGGAATTAGATAAATGGATGTATTATACAGTGATTCGGGGTATTTCAGAAAAGTGTTTTTGTAATGATCACATATATTGCTTGAAAAGTCTCAAGATTATACTGCCTTGCATTACAAAAACTTATTCTTTCTGTAACAGTGTCTTGATAGAATGTGGGTGGAATGAGTGGTTCCCGAGGCATTAGCAAAGAACTGACATAAAATATTTTTGTTTTCTGTGGTTGTTCATCATATGTTGAGGTAAAAGAGCTATTGAAATGTATGTACTGTGTAGCTATAGAAAAAAATAAATTTGCATTTTTGTGATTATTCATTAATACGACACTCAGTCACTTGTTGAACTACAAGCAACATGAGGCATTTTTTTGGACTTAATATAGCACAGAATCTAGCATGTCTGGGACTAAATAAGATTTCTATTTCCCTGAGGTGCCCATGAAAGCATCCCAGCAAACAGATTGAGAACCACAAAATGTATAAGGTTGCAAGGGATCTCTGGGGGTTGTCTAGTCAATATCCCTGCTCAGAGAAGGGTCAGCTATAGCAGGTTTTATCTCAGGACTGTATGTCTTGATATGACAACTACTCCAAGCCCCCTAACCATCTTTGCGGCCCTTTGCTGGATATGTTCAATATGTTCGTGTACCTCTGCACTGGGGAACCCAGACCTGGACCAAGCACATAGATGTGTCTTTAATCCAGTGCTACATGGAGAAAAAGGGTCGCTTCCCTCAACCTGCTAGCAACGCTCTTCTGAAAGCTGTCCAGCAGGTTGTTTTCTCTTCTTTGTTGCAAATGCATATTGATGGGTCAAGTTCAAGTTGGTGTCCACCAGGAAACCAAAGTCTTCTGCCAAGCTGCTTTTCAGCCAGTTGGCCACCAGTGGGTACTAGTGCCTGGAGTAATTTCCCCTTTATAAACTTTATAACTTGCAGTTCCTGTTGTTGAAATTCATGACATTTCTCAGGACCCCTTTCTTCAGCATTTCGAACTCCCTCTGAACGGCAGCTCAACCAGCTGAATCAGGCAGTTCCCCCACTTCTATATCTTCTTCATACTTGCTGAGTGTGCAATGCATCTCATTAGCCAGGTCATTAATGATGTAGTTAAACAGTACTGGTCTAGTCTGGTATCAGGCCTCAGGCTGCATCACTAGGGACTGGTCTGCAGTTGGACTTCACGCCCCTGGTCACAAACCTCCGAGCCCAGCAGTTCAGCCACTTTGCTATCCACCTCCCTGCTTGATTATCTAACCCATACTTCATCATTTTGTCAATGAGAACATGATGGAAGACAGCGTCAAAAGACTTGCTGAAGGTGAGATAAACAATATCCACTGCTACCCTCATCCATTAAACTAGACATTTCATTGTAGAAAGCTATTGGGTTGGTCAGGCATCATTTTCCCTTTGTAAAACTAAGACGATTACTCTCAATCTCCTTAAGTTTCTGAACTTTTTACTCTGGAAAGCACATAAAAGTTTAGTAACTTTACCTGAATAACTGTGATTACTTCATAGCTGTTACAACATGGTAATTGTAAAATGTTCATATCTGCCAATCTCAGCATTAGAAGCACGATCCTGATGTAAGCACAGAATCTGGAGTTAATCCAAATGAGAGCAAGATGAAGTTCAAATTTGTACTAAGAGTTGAGTTTTGCAATGCTGTTTGGACACTAGTGGTTTATTTTATTTTAAGCACACACAATATTTGGACAAGAGTAAGGTTTATGTAAGAATTTTACTGGCTTTAGATTCCACTTCTCTGTTCTTGGAACTCTAACCAAACTGATTTTTCAATTCAAAACTTTATTTTGAGAACTAACTCATAATGTTAATCTTAAATATGGCCTAGATAGCATGGTTGGAAAATGATTGGAAAAAAGTCCTGTTCAAGTAAACCTGTAAATTTTTACCCTCATATTTTTATTCTGATAGTCCCAAGGTTTGAAATTATTGAGAAAATATTTCTTTAATGATACAGTAGGTGCGACTTACTTCCTCCAGAGTTTTGTTCATGTGAGTTAGAGTATCCCTCTGAGATTTTGTGTCACAGATTTGTTGCTAAAATTTCAAGTATCTTTACAAAAGAGTGCCAGTGTTTTGGTGATCCTAGTGTGCTACTGTTATATTCCTGATTGATATAACTTCCACCTCGGGTGGGAACTGATGGTTAAGTGGTCAAATGTTACCTTTTCCTTTTCTCATTCATCATTTTATGCAGTGCTTCTTATAACATTAGCAACAATGTGTAAGATGTTACACATTATAAGATGTGTTACAATGTATCTTAGGAATTGTGTGTCGTAAAGGGTTTGAGAAGTATAAAAAGGAAAGGGACCTGACCCTCAACCTGCGACTCGTGAACGTTTTAGATGTGTTCACACTGTTGGACACACAAGGCAGTAGGCAGATGGTCTCGTATGCAATGGTTGTGCAAACTTTCTAGCTGTGGCTTTCAGCCCGTATCTGAAGGATTTCTTTAGATTTGCTGAAGTGTGACGTCATGCAGTAAACTATGTGTTAAATTCAGCTGAAAAAAACCCCAAGCTGAAACACACTGCTGTACTCCAATTCTTTACTAAGAAACAGGGTGTTTGTTAATAAGAACAACTCTTTTGATGCTGTAGTCATCCTCATTACTGAGTAGAATATGTATATTCATAATCCACCACTTGATAGGCTTTCATTGTGTCACAAGGTCTGTTTATACACTAACGTTCTCTGTGACAGGAGAAGGTACTGAGAAGGTGCAATAGAGACTGAGGACTGTTAATTTTGTCTTCCATTGCCCCAATGGTTGGTTGGCTATAGGTTTTGCTGGAAGAAGGCTTGATTTATTTTATTGAATCAAGAGTAAATGTGGATGAGACAAATTCATAAAGATGACATGTGAGCTCTAAAACTCTGCAGATGCAGCAGAGCCATTAAGTTGGTGATCACCAGGGATAGGGACTATATGAGAGAGCCCAGCTGGTTCTGGGGTCTCTGTAAGCTGAGATAAGGAAGACAGAAGGCCTACACATGGCAGAGTGTCAGCCATGGATGGAGAGTACAGTGACACAGAATGGGTTTCCTGTCAAGAATGCTGAGTCATTGTTTTAAGACATACGTGGATGTATGTCCAATTGTGGGCTATTTATGTTACTAGTAAACCAGTGATGCTTATACAGGTGTCACCCAGAACTGTATAAAGTAGCTGCGCTGTTGTAATAAAGCTGCTGGTATCCTGAAGCTGTGTCATGTATCCACCCCAACCACAACAGGACTAGGCAAGGCAAGCGCAGGAATGAAGGCAGGCAGCAAGGCTGACAGCACTATGCCTGCACCCAAAGGACGCACACAGATGAAGCCCAAGCGGGGGTGAGATGTGCTTGGGGCATTGGCATTTTTTTACCCACAGGCACAACTCTCACATGGGTGAGTATAAAATGTATCTCCCTGGGGAGAGAGAGCCTAGGTCTCCTACTGGGGAATCATCTGCCTGTTACTCTGTTAGATAAGCACACTGGCCCCAGAGGGCATTTCCACTGATCTCCCAAATTCCAAGCTCTCATTGCAATCACCAGTGCATGCAAGGCATGTGAAACTCTTCTATTTCTTTCCTGAAGAAAAGTGCCTACAGTAATGTATTTCCATAACATTTTTAGTGCTGAGCAAAATGCATATTTATCTTCGCTAATTTATTTAGGTTGGTTTAAAAAATACATATGTGCACATGTGTGGCTAGGTTTTGTACATACTTGTATATAAACAGGAACAATAAATAAATAAACACAAGGCCAGATTTTCTAAATTAAATGCCACTTCCTGCAGTTCCTTTAATGGGCAAACTTTTTGCACACAGGGATGAATTAAAACATTATATTTAAGAAGAGAGCAGAATCTCAGTCATTTTTACTGATCAGCAAATAGACATAGAGTCTTGTCTTATGAACATTAATTTATTTCAATATTTTCGCTTTTCATCAATCAACGAAATGAAAAACAAACCTCAAATATCAATCATTAACATAGCAATAAAAAATTCTTCTAAGCCCACCAAGATTTATGTTGCACTGTATTGTTACTTTCTTGTAACTCTTGTAACTAGAGTTACTTTTGTGTTCTTCAGTAACATCGTCAGTATTTCATATTGCATCCATAAGCAGTAAAGTAAAAGAAGCCTTGGAGGTATTAACGTGTGAAAGAAAAGGTGAAACAGCTGTTATAAATGAAAGTTGCTAAAATCCACTATGTTATTAAAACATTACAATAACTTAACAAAATGTGTGTGAGAGGATGATGATACGAGACATCAGACACCCTTGTTAATCATCAGCAATTCAGAATCACAGTGCAGACTGGAGTAGGATATTGATAACCATTTGCCAAAATAGCCCTAATATCAAACAGGGCAGGGGGGAAAAAAAAAAAAAAAAACAGAGAGTTGGGGGCAGAAGAGAGGGGTTCTAAAGAATCATCCCATAATTCCGCTGAAGAAAAAATATAGTGGAATGTGATTTTTGCCTATATGACATTTTCTTAAATTCTGCAACCATCCAGTAATAAAATTTCATTTTATTTTCTCAAAGAAACATGAATTGTTTATCCAAAAGTCTTACAATTAACAGACAGTAACTCCATTTTGCTCTCATTCTGCCTGTGAATTTGTGAACTTAAAGCTAACAACTGCTTCGATATCTTGATTGTGACCTTGTATCTTTTACTTATGATGAGAAAACACATCACTAACTACTACCATGTATTTTTGAATCTTCAACAGGACCAGTTCTCCAAAGCTTAAAGCAACTGATGAAGTAAATTTTAAATGGAATTTTATTCTGCTGTTGCCAGCTCTGAAAATATAGCTGTTAGCAGAGACAATTCTTGATCCAAAAATATTTTTATGAAAAACATGAATGTTCATACCACATCTTTTCTGTGGCAAGTTTCAGATGGGACAAAAGTCCATCTAGCAATAAATAAAAATAGACTACTCTTTTTTTTTTTTTTTTTTTTTTTTTTTTTTTTTTAACTGATCTCAATCAGCTGTTTAAGCAGTGAGAGTCCAACTCAGATATTGTGGTACAGGTGATGCATGTGAGGTTGAGTCTAGTGTATGACTGCAGGGTAAGAAACCTACTGGAAAGCAGTGACTCTGAAATTACTTTAGGGTAGCTCATGATAATATGCAGTGCTGTGAACAAGAAGCCTAAGGCCAAGTTTCAGAATATAGAGGAAATAAAAAGATGTGCAGGTCACCTAGCATCTGACTAATAGCTACATAGAAGGATAGTCAATTCTTTGAGGAGAGAGGTGACTTATGTTACTCTATCCAGGCAACTATCTTGGGACAGAGATCTCATGCAGAAAGGGTAAACTACTCAATCCAGTTGGCAAAAGTGTAACAAGTTACACTGGTTGGAAGTAGGTAATTATAAAATGTTGGGAGTTAACACTGTTAAAAGTTACTGTCAGGAAGCTGGGAGTCAGTTTACTCTGAAATTGTCTAGATGTGAATTTTAATCTGTTTCCTAGAGAAAGTTCATAATTCTTCTGTAAGTGCCTAAGCTAGATAGTGTTAGTTGTTCCTTCCCATTTTGGTATCTTTGAATGTTTTAACCTTTACCTTGAAAATATTCTTTCAATGGCCTTAAATGCACTCCTCTCAGCAACATCATGGAGCTTCCTGATGTGCGCTAAGTAAAATGTCAGTATTTTTCAGACAATTAACTAAGTGGTCAGGAACAGGTTTTTTTCTTTTTCCTTTTTTGCTCCACTGTGTATTTGGACAGAAGACATCTGGCAGTGTTTTCCTGTTCTTCTGAAGGAAAGATGCTGATGGAAATAAGGTCAGTGGAGAAAGTAGAACATAGTTGTTCTGACCTGTTCTTGTGTTTAGGATTAAATTGATCACAGTTTTTGATTGTGAAGGAATGCTTCCAGCACACTGATACTGTAGGTCTTATACTTGGCGATACCTATACCTACGTTCATTTATGAATGTTAATGTCACTAGTCTTCCCCTTTTTTCCTTCTCTGTGGTCAACAGACATGTAGACCTACCAAAAAAGTAAATAATTTTTTCTGTCATTACTTGGGTTGTTATGGAATCATATATCAGTTAAAGCAAAGAAAAGTGTATTCAGAAAATCAGACAGGGTAACCTCAATTAGAACTGCATGTACTTATAATGAAAATTATATTTTCCATCAAGGAGAATTTAAGAGCTATATGGCAAGGCTTAGCTGTAATAGCAAGTAATAGTTGATTAGAATAACATTAAATAGTTGTGGAAACTAAACATCACTAATTCGATGTATGCAAGAGAAAAACACATGACACAGAAGTTTTCACTTCACACAATATTTGCAGCTAGGCTGAAAAATACAGGTTTTCAAATGTAAGTAATGTCAGTATTCATAAGAGGCTATGCAATTCATAAAAGATTATTTGTTAGTTTCCCCCCACCCTGTGATATTCTTTCTGCTTTTATTCTGCCATCTACCTTATGTTCAAATCAATACCATCTGGTCTTTAAAACACAGACTTGAAAAAAGCCTGACTGATTTTCCTTCACAAGCGGGTGAAACTCAAAGTAAAACCGTCTTTCAATCCGTAAGAGAAGCAGATACCAAATTAGCTTTATAAAGGGAAAAAAAATCCATTTTGTACCTCTTTAAAGGAATCTTTATCCTTACAGTCCCTGCTCAGAAGCAGCTGTGGGAGCTGCTTCTCACATGACTTTCTCTGCCTCAGGATAACCAGTTGAGCTGTATGCCTGTGACTTCCTTTGTTTTAAAACTGCAAGTGTGATGCTTCATCAGCACCGTTTAGATGGGTTTATGAAGAGGTATATTTTCAGAACAGTTAGCTTCCTGTGATGTAATGGGCATTTGAGTAGAACCATGTTTTGGCTATTTCACTAGCTTAAAAACAAAACATTCTATAGATGATTTATGAGGGGGAGGACTTCCTTTACTCTCCAGAGATTGGAATTTATGATTTATAGTTGTACTATTTCAATTTTAATATTGTCTCAAAAATGAGATTTACCAAAAGGGACATTTTGTTTCTCTCCCGACTCTGTCAGTGAAGGAGCACTGGAATTACGCTGAGACACTGCAGTCTTTCAAAAAATGTGTATCAGGTTTCCATGAAATAATTCTTCCATATCCCCAGTAATGACCTAACTAATTTTATTTCTTCTTTAATGGTGTAGTACACATCTCTCACACCTGGAATAACTGTTCTTTGGGATATTGACTCTCCCAGCTAGAACACAGGACAGTCACTTTCTTTAAAAACTAAACAAAAAAAAAATTAGAAAGGGTTACAATGTTAACATGTTCTGTGTGCAGCTTGCCCCATTGTTCTAGTTTTATAAACTTGAGGATTACATCAAGTTATGTAGAATAATGTGATCAGGGGTTTTTTTATTTTGTTGGGTTTTTCTTTTGTTTTCTTTTGTTTTCTTTTGTTGTGTTGTGGGTTTTTTTAATGTGGTAAGGAGATCACTGTTTTTTCCCTTCGGCTTCAGAAATAGAGCTGTTTTGTATGATGGATGTACACACATATGCAGCAACATACTTATGGCTGGGGCTGCAAGTTTGTGCCTGTAATTTATGAAATATCAAACCGGAAATGTCAAGGGCTTGTAAAATCGTACTATTTCATGTGGATCTGTCAGAGCACAAGGCTGATGCCACTGGTACTATCTCAGCCATTGAGTTCAGTATCTTGCAGTCACTGACATTCATAAGTTAGGCAATAAATAACAGAGGATCCACAGAAACCTTTGATGTGCTGTGACACACCTGTGGTCACAAACATAAAACTAACACCCACAACAAAATTAAGACTGGAAGGAAAACTTCTGAATCCAAACCTGGCAATTACTTCAAACCTGAACAGAGGCAAAAACATGTCAAATTGGCAAGTGAGAAATTCCAATGTTAATAAGACCCCCATCACACATTATCTCTTCTTATACCCACTCTTGGAAACATCAGAGGAAATAAACTCATCTATCATGTTTCTCTCCCTGTGCATGCATCTAAAGCATGAAGGTTCTCCCAGTGCCGTGAACAGCCAGCAGACACACCAAAATTATATGAATGTATCAATGCATCAGTATATCAGACTGCAAATTCCTACTTCATATTGCATTCTCTGACAGATTCCAACACATCATAGGCATAAGAATTCACCTTGTAATTCTCTCTATAAGCTTAGCTGTCCCTTCATTTGTAGCAGAAAACACATAGTTTAGTTGTAGTATTTTCTATTGCTTATATTCTCCCAGAATTTCTTGCTAATTTTGGAAAGCAGGACTTGAATTGAGTGGAAGTAAATCTTGTTTGAGAATTATGAGATCCTTTTTTATAAGCTGGTCCTTTCAACATCTTTTATATTCTTATTGCACTTTGATCTTAATGTTCTATTAGCAGAACTTTTTATTATTATTATTATTAATCTCATACACTTTTAAGTATTGAAATGTTCTATCAAACTACAACTGATTTGAAATTTTTTTTTTCCTTAGGAAACCTCTTTTGGATACATGGTGATTTTCTAGATGACTTGGAAAGACATTTAAAGGACAGCAATACAACTTATCAGTTTAAGTGGTTACAAAATCCCCCTGAAGAATATATGATGTCTATAATGGTGCCATCACTTTCCAGATGTTGAGGAACAGTTGGTGGCTTAAAGTGTTCAAGTGTACATATGATTAGCAATGTTTGATTTTTCAGTTCTTGGTAAAATTAAAATTTTTATAATTTATACGTTATATTTTCATTTTTTTCAAGACTATAATATAGAGTATTCATGATCTAAAGTCATAAAATACACTTACATTCATTGGGTACTTCAAATATAAGAAATTCATAAATATTACAAGTATAATTTCTAGTATACTGAGTTGCATAAAAACATCTTCTGAATGGGTCCAACAGCAATAATCCTGGAGAGCTGGGATATTTTTGTGGTGTAGTCCTGTATGCAGGCACCCACTTTAAGTCAAGCATGTTTTGCAATTTTAATGCAATTGCAAAATAGTTTTGCTGTGATTTCATTTAAGTCTAGCATCTGGGTTTGGTTGATCTAAATCATACTCATATTTCTCAAGTGAAACCACAAGCTAACCAAAACCAGTTTGTTAAAATTTTCATATTCTTCTACAAGCTTCTAAGCAACTTACAGAACACAAGTTGAAAGTTAGGAGGGGTTTCCAGCCAGTATTAACACAGGGAACAAGCAAAGCTTGGTCTTGTGTGGTTGCAAAACTTTTTAAAAAGTTCCCTCAAAAAAAAAAAAAAAAAAAGTTGTCTATTTTTAAAAATCAGGATTGTTCTAGGTCTCCTCCTTTCTTTTGAAAGATTTAAATGAAAATGGTTGAAAGTACTTAAACATCTCACATCTGCTCACCTCAGTGCTACCAAAGGCGGTGTTACACTTTGCTGAAGCTCTCTTCTGAAAAGCATATTTTGGTTCCTAGGCTACTTTGACACTTACAATAGCTACTCAAAGGTTAATTCAACATGGCTTGTTACAACATGGCCACAAAAATTAATAGAGATTGTGATGTTCTCTTTGTAAAGTCTTAGTTCTGAGTTCAGAAGACGGACTAGAATTTGGAACATATATATGGGGGAAATGTACACCGATTTTGTTGTGTTTGGGTTTGGGTTTTTTAGATGTTTGGGGTTTTTTTATAGAGATTCTTTAAATTCTCTGCTTTATGTTCTGCCTACACAAATAGTTCTATCAGTAATGTGTTTTCTAAGTAAAGAATCACAGCATGGACTAAGGTTTGAAAAGCGGGAAAATTTAAAAAAGGCTATTTCTTAAAATTTTGCTGTCAAGGTACCATTTAATCTACTGCCTGCCTATTGCTTATTGCTGTTGTACACCATTTCTATTCTTGGGTATAGTTGCTGATACCTTAGGATTTAAAAGCCTGAGAGGAATCTGATCCTCCTTTTTGAGATTTTGCACAGCAGCAGACTATCATTTTTTTGCTCATTGTACTGATTAATCAGAGTCTTTGCTACTTTACCTCTTCCAACCTGAATTTGACTGTCATGCATCTTCCAGCCATTGGATTTTGTAATGCCTTCTTCTGTTGTAGAGCCATAAAATCAGATATCAGTTTTCCTTTTCAGTACATTGTCACAAACAAAACAGAATTGGATTTGTTTATGCCTTCTTATGCTATAGAGACATTTATAATCAGATATCACTTTTCCTTTTTGATATGTTGTCACATCACAAGCAAAACAGCCTTGACTTGGAGAAATATATTTGACTCATTGTCAGTAAACATAAAGTTAGAGTACAGACAGTGAATGTGACATGACAGTACAGTCCTATTTAGTGTGTAGAAATGCCAGTCTCAGTATTCAGATTTTGAAGTTTACCTACCAGGATATCTGCCACTATTTTCAATGCTGCTTTGGTGTGTACTGTTAGCTGAGATTCCTGTGATTCACCTGCAATTAGCACCATATCTTTTTCTTTCTGAAGAAAAACAATTCAGCATTCTTGGGACAACTGGAGTGTCCTGTAGAAGTTCTTTATTCTGACTGTTTTATGCTTTTTGCTGTCTGATTTAGAAACCATACTTAGATTTGATGATCTGATGCTTAAGGGCTTGCAGGTGGTGTAAAAATTATCTTACCCTGAAAAAAATCCTATCTTACCCTCCAGTTTCAGGTGTGTAAGTAAGTTGCAAGCAATATCACTTCTATTTCACTTTCTGACAATCAAGCCGGGGCATTAAGAGTGCTTCGTACCAGTCTTACGAGTTCAAACCAGAGCAACTTTGCATAATATAAAGGTATTAATCCTCTCAAAGAGCACAGGAAATGTTTGCTAGCCTTGAACTTCATTAGACAGCTTGCAGTGAACTCAGTTAGCACTAAGCACCAATTATGGATAACTATTTTTCAGAGATTTAGGAAGAAAAGCTATCTAAATTATGCTTCATCTTGGCTTCATAGGACCACTTGTAAGTTCAATGTCTCTAAACATAACAATATAACTGCTAGCTTGGGACATACTGAAGCTTCAGCTGATGGAGCTGATGGAGCTTTTCTGTCACAGTAAGCTTGTGTACTGCTATTGCACTGCCCAGGCACGTCTCAGCATACAGGCTCCTGGGCTGGCAAGAGATCACTCCATTTCCACACCCTTCATTCTCAGTGGGAGAGTAGAGGTGTTGGGAGGGCTGACACTGCTACCCAGGACTCTAGGTTTCAAGGAAAATAATTAAAATTTAGGATGTCAGTGGGCATTTGTTTTATTCTCCCTATTACCTGATTTTTCCCATTTTCAGTCATCTCAGTGGTCTCAGGGTAGAAGAAACCTGTTTTCCTATTGCTGTTTCAATTTAAACAAAAGAAATAGAATAGTTTCTTCCAGTGGCCTGCTGTACAACTTCATGTAACTGGCTAATTGGCTTCCTATAATTATTGCCGTAGTTGAAATACATCTGCATTAGATGCGAGGTTTATGTAGGTCATCTGGTTTCCTGTAAAAGTTGGACTACACTCAGACATGAAACCAATCTAACCAATCTCTGATTTTTCTCTGACTTTTCTCACTTACTAACATTGTAGCTCTGCCGCAAAGAAAGCTGGTTTAATGAAATGTGATCTTTTGAACACAAGTATCAGGAAAGTAGGAGAACTAATTTTAACATATTCAGAGCCTAATTGAGAAATGGTGAAATAACAGTCTTCCTTTGCATGTTGATTCCAGGCAGTAATTAGTATATGTACAGTCATGCACGTATGAATAAAATTTTGACACCCTCTGGGGAAAGTACAGCCTCAAGTTGCAAGTTGAGACCGCATGTGCCTGTAAATAGCTGTGCATCTTGGATATGCACACAGTTGCATTAGATGTATGTAAATGTGCAGAACAGACATTATTTTACTTCTAGACCTCAGCTTTCAAGTTTTTGGTTTATTGTTTGAGATTATCTGTCACACTTATTTCCTGTTTCCTCTTTGAATAAAGATACACATCTCAGGTGGAAATTAAGACATAGTTTAATTATTTTAAAAATAAAATTATGGTTATCATTAACCTGCTTTCAGATTAACTGGATGTGTAAAGAAATTTCAAGTCCTTCACGACCTCGAGCATCTTATTAACAGAAGAATTCCTTTGAAATACTAGAACCAATTTTTCCATTGGTTCCTAAGACCATCAACATCTAATCTTTTTGTTTGATTTTTGGGGGAGAAAAAAAGTCCTTACCAATATGAAAAACTGTTTAGCTAGTTGTTTTCCATTTTTATTTTCTCCAGATAGCTTTTACCTTAAATTCAATACAAACCTTTTCTCTGTATTTTATCTTTGACTGTAGCAGCATTTCACTTTGGCAGAATTATAACAGAGGATGATGAGTTGGGAAGGATCACTCCTAACCCTGTGCAGGACACCCCAAGAGTCACAATATGTGCCTGAGAGTGTTGTCCAAACGCTTCTCGAACTCAGACAGACTTCGTGTTTTGACCACTTCCCTGGGGAGCCTAAGCCAGTGGTCAAACACCCTCTGCGCGAAAAGCTTTTTCCTAATAGCCAACCTAAACCTCCTCTGACTCTGCTTCATGCCATTTCCATGAGTCCTCTGGTCATGAGAATGAAGAGATCTGTACCTGCCCCCTTGTTACCCCTGAGGGGGATGTCGAAGACTGCAATGAGGTCTCCCCTCAGTCTGCCATTCTCTAGGATGAACAGACCAAGTGACCTCAGTCATCCTCGTAAGACTTCCCCTCCAGACTCTTCACCATCCCCGTGGCCCTCCTTTGGACACTCTCCAATAGCTCCCAGGCTTGTCTGGAAATGGAGTCCATTGTTTTTTATTATGTGACAGAGGGTCACTAGAGGTCACTTTCCTTAATTCCCAATTTGAGAGTGAAACTGAGAGCCTGCACAATTATGGACATAAAAGTAATGCATCAAAGCAGGCCTCATTAGAAATTTATATATATGGCTACTTGGGCTGCACAATATTCTAGCCATTATACACAGCGATTTACAAATTTCCTTTTCTGCCAAAGTACCAGCCAGAAGCCTTGTATGCACACATCAGGATCTCAATAAATTACACTGAGAGCAATCAGATAATGTTGTTAATATGACTCACTTCAGTGCAATTTCTTTACTCCTCCCTGTATGATTAATTACAACCAAATTGATGTTGCCAGCAATGATTAATTTACAAGTTGAGATGCAGAGTAAATGAGCTAAGCAAAGCTGAGTTGGCATTGCCCCTCATTTAAGAAACTGCACAAGGGATCACAATTCACAGCTAACCCTGTGACCATTACTGTAATTGCATAAAAATTGGCTATGTTGAATAGCTGAAAAATTATAACTTATTATTTTGTGATAACTGTTTAGGAAAAAAAAATAGTTCAGCTAAATCAGAAAAAAAAGAGCATGAAACAGGCTTCTACTGTGAAATTTCTGTGCAATTCAAATTCTTGATCAGATAAAATAAAAATGCCAGCCCTATTCTTCATGAAATCCCTGAATTTCCCTTGAAAGAAAAAGAAACAAAGAACCAAAACCAAACAACCAAACAAAAAACCACAAAAATGCAAAAAACAACCCACCAACCAAATAAAAAACCTAGAAACCACCAAAAGGAATAAAGGCATTTCATTTGATAACTGTTTTTTGTTTAATGATAAAAAATTCATCCTCTAGGAACTACAATAACTTACCACATTGTAAGTATGTCAGAATTGTTGTCTGTGTTAAGGTGTGTGCTCCAGTTTTACATTACTTTTCATTAATGAATATTTGAGTCCATATTATCTTCCACATATAATCAACTGAAGCAGTAGACTTGAGGGGCTTGCAGAGACTCTTACTCTAAAAAATTTACATTACCTTGTGGTGCGTACAGCGTTCATTAGGTAGAGGGGAAATTCATGATTTAATCTTTTTCATGAAGAATTTTCTTCTGATGGCAAGCATTTCTGAGGAATGAGAGAACTGACCAGTAGCCTACTTTAGGCTCCTTTTCCACTACTTTAAAGTTGGGGTTTTTTTGGCAGAAATGTTGATGGAAAAATTAAATACAGTTTTAGCCACAGCTATTTGCAGATACATAGCAGGGGACCTCTTGGGGCTCTGAAATCAAATGTTGAAGAGAGGTAAGATTTGGAATAGGAACTCTTGCTCAGTATGTGCTTTCCAGAGAGAAAAGTTTTTGATCCCACCCGGCACAAATTAACTCACAGAAAAACTCACTTCTGATTATGAAGGTTTCACATCAGTGCACTGGAGGCAACACCATGCTGTATGAGAGCTGGTGACTAGATGACACTTCACGCTTCTAATTGTTCTATGGCAGTTTTGAGGTAGAGGGAGCAACGCTAGACTGAACACATAGAACAGGGTGGATTAAACATTCAAGGTCATCTTTGGGCCTAGGGGGGTCACACACAGAGATTTCCTCCATTGCTCTCTAACATAGACACATGCAGACTGTTTTGAAATGCCTGGGATTTATCCCAGTACAGAAGGGAAAAACTTCCATTTCAATGGTTGTGTGGGAGGGCAAGGCTGTTTCCCATCTATCTCTAAATCTAATGCCGAAAAAGATGTAAATATCAGTAACTACTAGAAAAAACCTATAATCAACCTTCTGCAAGTAGTGATCAGAAAGTAGGCCTTCATATTTGTAGACATTCTTTTTAATATAACAGCTTACACAGTTGAATATAGAGGGACATAGTATAGAGGGACATATAGAATAGATTTTTTAAAATGTCTTAGAATAACTTAATCTGGATTAAGACTATGTAAATTTGAGTAGCAAGGTGTTAGAAAACTATTTAAACTGAAAATAGGACTTAATTGTTCAGCTGTTTTTAATGACGTACGGGACCTGCAGCAACCTTAGTGGCTCCCTACAGATAATTTTTAATTGCTTAGCAATGCTTTAGTTACTTTAGTATATCCAGCATTCTAAAATTTGCAGCCCATGGGAGGCACAATGGTTTTGCTTTGTGGAACTCCTCTGAAGCCAGCAGATACAGAGAACACAACTTCTAATTGAAGATTATTTGGATGTTGACAGCACACATAACCTACATTAAATTTTCAAGTTCTTATTCGTATTGTTTGACAAAAATAATGTTTTTACTTTCTCTCTTTTTTTTTTGCTGCAAAAGAGAGAATCCAAGCTGTATTACATTTTGCAATGACAGAGTATGCTATCTTATTGAAATGAAAAAAATAGATGTACTCAGAAAACACACCACACACTGTAGAAACCAAGAGTATATTCCAGCAATACAAAAGTCTGGTAGGCTCTTCATCCTCGTGTACATTACAGAGATAAAGAATTGCCGAATGAACTTTTATTTGTTGTTATCTTCTGGATCTTTGGAGTTAGGCATAATGTCATTAAAAATGGTCAGGCTTTTGTGTTACATCAGGTTAAATTACTGGAACATCCTAACTGAATGATAAGCTACCAAAAAAAGCTCTGTTCAAGAACACCTGGATGATTTTAATAACATACTTCAAGAAAATATACGTATCAGTTGTTATAACCTGCATGTAGAGGAGCAATTTGTATGTCTATCTTTAAATTCTTCCAGATCAAATAGAACAATGAACAATTGGATTAAGATTACTGAAATTCAAGTCCTTTTCCAAAGCTAAATGTGTTTTCTGTGTAACTTTATGCTATCCATGTAACAGTTAAGACCTTTCTGACCTCCCAGTGCTACTGCAGAGGCCATCTGTACAACTTCTCCAAGGATCACGCTCTGCTGCAAACAGAGCTTCCCAAATGTCTCTCTCTTTTCAAAGCCTAGTATTCTTTTTGAAAAGGTAGGAATGAAGCCCTTTCCTATTGACTGTAGACTATTTTACTGTTTTCCAACACAAGCTATCTACCAATTTTAAAATAGGTATGTTTGCCTTTCCCAAGACTCTCTATTTTGGAAATCTGAAGTGGGTGAATATAAAGTGGTCTCTGCACACACCATGTAGTGTCAATAGGAATACAATAACAGGAAGAGAAAAATTCCAGTGGATCTGTACTAGCATCAGATTAATGGTTCTTTTGAAAGAATACAGTATTAATAATTAATTTTATTCATGATAGCAGAGTCCACCTCCTACAAAAGAAACATCACCACAAATGGCTTCTAATTCCTGCTTCTTGGGTATGCTTTCAAAAAGGCAAAAGATTAAGTTCATAACAAATATACATTCTCATATGGACAGTCAAGACTGAGATAAGCAACTTTCATTTCCTTATCATCTCTGCCAGAAACACAGCTCTGGATGTCAAGAAAAAGGCTGTTCCAACGTCTGGAATCTCTACAGAGATTACTGTAATTTGTTCTGTTCTAACCTGAGATTACTGTAACCCATTCTGTAAACATGGATTTCCATTCCAAAGCGCTATCAATTTGGCGCTATTCAAAGGATTTATATGCTATAAAATTTAATAGAGATTCATAGTATTTCTTTTGAGATGCATGTAAGATAGAGGCGGAAGAGAATGCACAGCCCTTCTAGATCTAAAAGCCACCACACACCATTGTCATTTTCTTGGGAGCTCAAGAAATTTGAGACCACATTGCAGTTACGACAATGATTCATTTTTTCTGTTTTCTTGATTAAAAACAAGAACACAACACACCCTTTTAGTAATCACAATAACACAGAAACATTTCCGTAGAACACCTGCGTAAGCAAGCTGTTGAGTCTGAAGCGGTGGACATTCTCAGCCCCTGTGTCTGGATGGTTCATAATGCATATTTTCTTCTAGAGGAGGGAGGTTTCCCAGCTGGAATATTAATTCCTGAGATAAAATGCAATGTATGTCTTTTTGTCCTGTCTCTCAGAGGAAAGGTTCCTGTGTTTACAACATCAGCAGGGATAGCAAATGTGTGCTTTTCTAATAACAGTCTAGTTATATGATTATTTTAAAGTGCACAAAATTGCAGATGTCCTAAAAAGCAAGGGCTTTTTAGGACATTTTCACACTCCTTTTGAAGACCAATATTTTTATAATTATTTTATTATCATTTGCAAAATTCTTGCCATCTTTTATACCAAACCAATCTGACTCAATAAATCCAAAACAACTTCTGCATTCAATAAGCAATAGTACTATGATCCAGCATCCATGGGTGGTATTACTCACAGTGGTCTTCCCATTCATTGTGCAGCATTTAAATATTCTACATCTCCAAAAACTTATTCAGAATAAGATGTGAACATCTGAGGGCCTTCTATACTAACACTGATAATTATTGTTGGTTTTTTTTTCCAATAGAGAAAGAATTTATACCATTAAAGTAATATGAATACTCTACAAAACTCTTACTGGAAACAAACTCAAAAAACTAAGGTACCTACATACACAGCAAATTCTACTTTGCTTCTGTCCATCTGTTACATCCCCTGGATATAATAGGGAAATTATTTTTAGTGAAGAATAGCTCAATGTGATCAAACCAAACTTAAAATAAGCATATATTAGATTAATAGCATGTTTATGCTACATGATTGAAAATTACACAACTTCAGTATTTTCTTTAAAATACATTGAATGAGTCCATTTCTCTCATTTAAAATATATATAGTTTTTGTCTCTTACTACAAGTACCGTATCAAATTGATTTGAAAATTAGTAGTCAAGTTGTTTTGTAAAACTCTGGTGTTTAATAGGCAGGTTGAAATCTTTCATTCATTTTTAAACTTAAGCGAGGTTTAAACTGAAAGAAGGTTTAAACTAGGAGACTTAAAAAGAAATCTCCTTTACCTTGTGCGATAAAACCTTTCCTTGTAGGTTCAATGCTAGTTCAAATGAAGTTTCAAGTTATATTCTTGTAGTGTTATACTTTTTTCCCCTTGGTTCAGCCCCAAACAAAAATGTGCTTACACAGCTCTAACTGTGAGATTGTGTAAACACAGAAAACATAACAGTAAAGATGTGGGTATTGAGTAATGTAACAAGATACATAGTATGGTGTGCTGTGAAGCAATACAAGCCTTGAGGCTCGGAAAAACTCGAGATCTTGCAATACCGTATTGTAAGATCTTTATATATTAGACCATTTAAGTCTCTATTAGAGTAGACGATTGAATACAATACACGAATGTGTACAGTTTTGTATTCTCTTAGCTGACATAAATATTAGTTTTAAATAAGGATTAATGGTCATAATCTTTGGGTCCTAAGACTTCGATTCTGTCTTTTCTGGCAAAGTATAAAGGTGTAGCTTTTTGAAATGAACTTACACTCACCAAATTTATTATGCGTTTTAAATCCTTTTTTCATTATGTCCTCAACCAACAGTCTTGATTTCCTGTTTTAAATACTAATATTGAAGACATGGGGAAATTTTTCTAGATTATTCATGCAGAACTTTTTCCTCTCATATGAAATTTCATCGCCCCTGCTGGTCTCATTGTATCTGACATTCAAGTCCTCCCTGAAACTAACGAACCTTATATTTTATTGATTAAGTTAGTTATCTGTCTTAGAAGTTTTTGGAGGTATAATTTCTACTGAGACAAGTTGTTTTTTCCTCAGATAAATGAGTGCAAACTATTTTAAGGCACTGGTAGACATTGAAGTTCATATCTATCAACCTGTGTTACTTAACTTTTCCAATAAGCGTAGCAAATATACATTCCCTTATTGCATACCTAAAAAACCTGAAAGGTGTGGACTGAATGACTCCCATCTGAAATTAATAAAAGTGAATTTTTTTAGTAGAAGTTCCTTTAAGTCTGTCCCTGTAGGAATAAAAAGAAGCACTTCAAGTAATTTGATTTCATTATACATGCTCTTTTATTGAAATTATATCTGACCATCCTGAAGTGTGGGGGTTTTCTGCCATCCTTAGCAGCAGTACTAAAAATTATCCTGTTTTTTTAGAAACTGATTATTTATTGTAGCCTTTTTATTCACAGTATTTGCTTAATCCTCTCAGGCCTTATTTTACTGTTTATAAACTTATTTACCACCACCATTTAAATAGCTTCAAAAAGCCATCCAGAAGTGATCAGATGGATCACAAAAGAAAAATCTTTCTAGGGTCAATAAATTCTAGGCTACACAAACCAGCTCTGAAGAAACCCTTGGGAGCCCCGCTGCTGATAACAGGTGAAAATACAACAAGGAAGATGTCTATCACTTTAATTTTTGCAGTCTCACCAACTTCAGAGTCTGCCAAGACACAGAACAGTGGGCTGGACGCAGACAGACCTTAGACCCAGCACTGCATCTGCTTTTATGCTGTTAAATATTTCTTTACCTGTTTTCTTTGCTAGATGCCCAGTTTTCAGTTTCAGACCTCCTGTGTTCAGAAAAACACCTCTGTGTTGCAGAGGATATGTAGAAGCTCTGTGATAGCTTCAGCGTAAATATTCCTATTAGCATAGATTCCCACATAGGCCATGTAGAGGTTTAGGAAGCTGAAGTCTTTCTTGTGCACATGTGAGGAGTTTTTTGCACTTGTGTTTCAGCAGGGTGGGCAAGAATTTTAAACCAAGAGAGGCCACTCTGTACTTTGATTAGAGACCAAAATGGGAATTATCATTGTCTTCTTTGGCAGCAAAACAAGGCCAGCATGAGCAAGGTGTTCTTTTAATTCTCTCATGATGCCTAATTAGTCAATAGCCTTGAATGTCTGTAGCGCTGGGAACTTTCTGCAGTGGTGTAGAATAGGTATGCTCCAAGTTCAGGTGTATGGTTTTGTGCTTGTTTTTTTATTTCTTGTTCCTCCTGCCCTTTCTCTGTAGAAGATATTAAGAAGAAAAAAAAAAAAGCCAATGGGCAAATATCACCTTTCAGGATTTTTCTTAATGCTGCTATCAAGACAAGCTAGAGGAAAGAATGAAAAGTATGTATTTAAGCTTTTTCATTTCTTGTGAAAGTAATGATATGTCAAGTAAAGTAAAAAAGTAAAATGATATGTCTTTTCTAGTATTTGTTTCAGTCTTGTGAATTCTGATCACAGCTGTGCATGGTTTTGGCAGTAATGTGTATTTCTCTTAGGGCAACCTCATGTCACCTGTACCTGTAGTGACCGAATGAAGCTCTGCCTCCTGTATGAAATGGTTATTTTTTTAGGGTATGAGGTGGGATTTTATTTTAGCTTATGGGTGTGACCTCTTTTCTAATTGTTTGTATCACCTTAACTGACGATATCTAAGGAACTCACTGCCCTTCATGAAGTGTGGTTCATACACTTATCCAGCATCCTATAAAATGCCCAGAAGATGGAGGTTTAAAAATAAGAGTATAGTACACAAACAAAGCAAAAATCCATGAAACAAAACAAGGGCTAAAAATTAAGCAATTTGCTGCAGGTATCTTAATCTACTGAATGCTGTCTTTGAGGGGAGGGGGGGGAAATGACAAAATTACATTTTTAAACAAGGCCAACAGAAATGTACAAAGAAAAAAGGATTTTCCCCTGGGTGCTTCAGATCACTGTCTCCACATTAATGTAATTTCAGCAGCTGACTGAGCTGTGGGCTGCTCCAAAGCCAGCGATGTGGCATCTTGACAGCCCTTGGCACTGCCTAAGACTCTTCCGTGAATGTGACCCAGCTAAGCCTGGCAAACAGCACTGAGTTTAATTTCACACACTATATATAAAGAAGGCTATGTGCGTATTCTCTTTTCTAGGAAAATGATTTTATGATTTAACATGCCCTAGTACATATGACGAGCATCAGGAACACAACATTAATAAGCAGGCATCTGTCATCATCCAGAAATCGTTACTGCATCTTCTGTGATGCTCTTCTTTTTTTCTTCAAGACAATATTTAAATCTAATAGTAGCAACTCATGGTTGTAAAAAGACAAGTGTTGGGACTTTTACTGTGACTGTGGAGGAGCAAAAGGAATGAAAGAAAGAGAGAGACCATATGTGTAGTATACTTGTTGTTACAGCTTGCACTCATTAAAAGTGTGTTTGTCGTATTATACATCATTGTACTGTAGTTGTAGTAAATGTTCCTTGTAATACACTTTCAAGTACAAAAATTGCCTCAGAAAAGAGCATTTAGGAAACTAATTCTATTGAAACCAGTGAAGTGTTGACATGTTGCCTGATGTGGATTTGTTTAAGGAGGCATATTTTAGGTTATAAAAGTACAGTCCTTAAGGCAAAAATCAGTGACTGCTTGGTATAGTGACTGAGAGAACACTGCAACAGTATGTTCAGCAAGAAACCCCTCATTAATCCTTTCCTGTAATTCTACCCTATTCACCTTCCCCCTTGCCTGACTCAATAGAATTTAAAACCTGCTGTCAGCACAGTAACTAACCCAGAACCCATTCATTACTCAGTTAAGGCATTTGAAATGTTTGCTGATTTGTCCATGAATGGGAACACAGTGTAAATCTGGACTAAGGAGACGCTTTTTTCCCCTTGTCAGTTTAATTGCCCCTGTGTGATGTGTTCAAGTGTTAGGAATCATCAGGGGCTTTGACACCCTCATCTGTCTGAATGGCCATAGCGTTTCACTGCATCCAGGCCCCAAGAAAATCCAAATTTATGCAGCTGAGAGGAAATATGCATCACTTACTAAAAGCTGCTTATTTGCGTCAAACCAGACAACTGTCATTCCCAGGAAACTTCTGGTGCCAGAAGACTCAGCAAGAATTAAACAAAAAAGCAGGCATCCCCCTGCATCCTGAAAAGTGCTCCAATGTGACAGAATTAAGTAGTGTAATAATTAGAGGAGTGGACAATTAATTCAGTGAGTCATCTGTTGTTATAGGACTTCTGTTGAATGGACAAAAAAAGCAAACAGCAATTTGTAGAGTATTTACATGGTCCCTAGTAATTCCTATCCCAGTGAATGGCCTCTCTAGACTCGACAACCAGTAAAGCAGTTGCAAACAAGATGCTATACTGGACTCCCCATCACCACTTGGTGATGACACATAAGAAAGGCTGTAGGGGACACTAGGACATCTGTGATGAAGCTTGGAGGGCTGCTCCTTTTGGCAACACCATGAGAGGTTTTTGTATGTATCCTGACTCATAAGTAGTAGTCTTCGTTTTCTGGTGAAGTCTCTAGCTGTTTGTTGCTTTTCCAGCAGCAACAGGGAGCAGAGAGGGCAGACAAGTTAACATTTCTATTTTCAGACAAATAATTATCCAATTCTTTGGTCCCACCACTCCTTTACTCTACCTCACAAACATTTTTAAATTATTTTTTTACTACAGCTCTTGTTCTGAAAGCCTGTCTTTACATTCTGTATAACACTTTCAGCTTTGCTACCTATGTTGCAATGATGTTTACACACATGTACCCACACAGCCCCCAGCCTGCAATATCAGTATTGTCCAGCATCAATTGCTCACACAAACTGTGCTGCACCAGTGGATCACTGAGACAAACCAACAAATGCAGGACTGCCAATAGGCAAAATAAATCACTGGGGCAGTTCCTTGCACCTCAGAGAAACTTCTCCCAGGCTGAACGTGACTCAAAGTCTGAAACTTTTCTCTAGCACAACACAAAATCAGCAGCCCAGCTCAGCTGCCTAAGAACATGTAGCTTCGAGTTTGGTGATATTATATTAACTTTTACCTCATCTGCCTTGAAGTGGGTGCTTTGGATTGCAGAGGTGCTTGTCCCTATGGAGCCTGGGGTCCTGACACCACTTTCATAAATCTTTCCCCCTCAGGCAACTGCAAAAGAAATTTCCAATGGATCTGTTCAGCTCATGCCTTCATAACTTCCAGTGTAAAACAAGCACTACTTGTGTTAATTATTGTTAAGGCCTATGATAAGGAGTTTTTGCACTGCAGTTTAGGGTTTCATGCTGATCCAGTTGACATAGCTCGGATCAATCTGACCCGCTACTGCAGTTGTTCTCCTTTGATCCAGAGCGGTTTGTAATTTGACCCATTCAGATGACTTTCTTATAATAGCCCTAGCAAGACAAAACCAAATCAACTCCATTTATCTTAATGGGCTTTTTTTCAGACATGAGGCCTTGCCAATCTTTTGTACAGAAGAAAAAGGAATCTGTGTATCTGATGGGCTTTGAAATGCCATCTGGTGTTTAATGTTATTGTGCTCTGCTCTCATAGTGCTGTGCTGAATCATATCTTAAAAGTTCAACAAGCATTCACTCAGAGCCACCATTCAATATGACCGTGTCATTATCAAAGATTTGGATTTACCAAACGCATCCTGCAAACAAAGCAGATTTTACAGACCCTTCTCCCTGAGGCTCTGCTAACTAGGAGGAGTCTTCAGATGTGAAGCCTGTGTGCCTTACGTCTTTAGCTGCCATTTGGATGCACAGAAAATCCTGTTTAACCTCTAAAATAACTTTTTGAGACACAATCATAGGCGTTAAAAGAACAGGAAGGGCTTTTATTAGGGCTGTGTGAATGTCCCAGAGGCTAAGCTTTTGAGATCCTACACATTTAGAGATAGCTAAACTAGATTTCCAAACACTCTGCTCCTCTTCCCTTGAAAGGATGTTTTAGGGTTTTTTGGTACTTCTCGATTTATTTAGTAGTTCAATGACATTAAAAAAATACAAGCATGCTTCATTTTTTATTGAAGAAGCTTGTGTTATACACAGAAAACAAGAAAACAGCTCTCCCCCTCACAAATGAGATCATCCAGCAACAGGTGACCTACATATGACAAACAGCATATCAGCATATGGGTCTTTAAATGCTGCTCTCTGCTCCTGATTTTTTTTTTTTAATTTATTATTATTTTTGTTTTATCATTCTCTGGATAGAATATTGGCTTCCTTGAAGCTGGTGGCACAATGCCCAGTGACTTCAATAGGGTCAGGATTTCACAGTCTGTGTATTTAGTTGACTCTGAACTTCATTTTTCATTGCTTTTTTTTTTTTTTTTTTTTTGTCTGTGGCCTGTATCTGCTTCTTTCATTCTTTCTTCTACTTCACACATCTTTACTGAAGCATGATGTGAACAAAAGGACTTCTTGGATCAACTTACAGCCTGTCATCTCAAAGAAGTTATTTCACAAAACAGAAACCCAAAATTCTAATTCTTAATTTAAATATAAATGTATGCCTATCATGTTTCTGTCTTTATACACGTGATCTCCCTATACTTATATTTTTCTACATAGAGGTAGATGTGTATTATTAACTTTTCTTTAATTAGAATATATGCCAATCAATTTTCTTTCTCATTTAGTTAAATTAATAAACTTATAAATGCTAAAACTCCTTCATACAAATAATTGCCAATTTTTCTTTTAAAGGTACTTTAATTCCTGATCTTTTACTTAGAGCTTTTAGAAAAACAATGTAGTATTCTGTTTTTATTTAATAATGTTCGGAATGCTTTTGTATGAGACATAACTGTGGAATATTTTTTGCATAATATTCATGAACTATTTCCCCTGAAATGCATTTTTGCTTTTATACCTCAGTGAACAGCTCTGTTTGAGTAAATGATCCGTGCTTGACTCATTGTGTATACAGAGAGAAGATCTGCCTTTGATTGTTGTTTTAATAAACTGGAAGTCTGCCAGTGTTCTCTGGTAAGAGGAAGGGAGCATTAATGATACCACTGTGAAGCTCATCCTTGTTTGGTCTCATACTAAACCCTCACTGGTCATTTTTTTTCATACTGAGGTGGCTGCTCAGGCTCGTCAAAAAGCACTGAGTAATAACTGCTGTGGTCTGGAAGCAAGAACCTTTTACAGGTGCCGACTGTGCCACATTCTAAATTCTTCTTATAGCACTTGAAGGACAGTGATTAATGAGTTTGTTATCTATCAAAAAGCTTCAGTTTGTGTTATCTATCAAAATGTTTCTCTCATGTTGCCTGGTGTGGGACAGGATTTATGGTAAAGAAAAACCTGCCATCCGTCCATAGCATCTAAATTTATCAACTCCACACATTCATGCAAATAATGCTAAATGATAGATCTGCAGCTATCTGGAGATTAAAAAAACAGAACAAAACAAACCCAAAAAAACCCCAAACCAAACCAAACCAACCAGACAAACAAATAGAAGACAGAAAGAAATTCTGAATTGTCAAAAAGTGGTCTTTAAAAAAATTTATTTCCTTCCTCCAGCCTAAGCTACTGAGTGTTCTCTTCCTGCTACCAGTTTCTCATTAAAACTAAAATATGAATTTGCCAATGGTCAAACGACTCTGTTAGTAGTGTTCAGTAATATCTTTGATTGGTTTCTTTAAGTCTGTAGTTCTCTGGAAGAAGTCATCTATAATATATCTGATAAGGGTTATAGCTTTTTACAGAGAACTCATAACTGCTTTGCTTTGTTCTTTAGCTCTTAAGCTTTCATAAAGAAACCGGCTTGCACCTTCCATAAAGTATGCTTCTCTCCATCTGTCAGGAAGGGAATTCTCCATATGAGAGCTGCAAATGCAGAAAGAGGAGAGGAACATATGGCATGTCTTAGTCTTCCCACCCCCCACCCCCCCACCTTGTGATTGCTCTCTCTCATGCATTTACATTTTTAAATCAATTGGTATAATGGTTTACAAATCGTAGAACACTAGCAGACATGCCAATTTCTGCCATGTATATGTCATGGTGTTTGCTTGAAAGTATTCTCTCTGCTAGGGGGAGAATCAGGCTTATTGCTTTTATTTCACAATTAACTTCAACTTTGTGCCTTTGAGATGTATGAGAAAATGAAACGGACACAATAGCAGATTTTTTGGGCCCCTAATATTTTGCATAGTGCAGCCAACAGAGATTTCTGAGGTAAGATCATATGTTTTTCACAAAAATGGTTTGTCACTTGCTATGATATCTGTTTAGTTTCCCACTCATGTGGAAGGGTGGCTAGCATAGTATGCTGTAACCTCAGTTTCACCAGTGATCAGCAGACGTAACTTGATAAATTTGTGTCCTTCCCCTTTGCCACCCTTGCTCACATCATTGCCAAGAATATATTTATTTTTTCCAGGATTATTAGATATAATCAAATTGAGTGAAATTATGCCCTCTGACCTAATTCCAAGCACGCATTGGTACCGATGCTTCGGCCATTATTAAGGTCAGAGTGAGTTCCATGTTTGAAGTTTTATGCCATTAAGGCTCAGAGTGACCACCAGAAATGTCACGCCTTTTTTTTAAAAGCTATTAATTATGTTTGTTGTTCAGTAGAATTAACCTATTATGTTGCTAAAATTTGCTCACTTTCATGCAATCCAGGAGATTTGTGGAAGGTAATGGAATCAACTTTCTAACTTGAATTCTGGATGTACCAGCCAAGGGTGATGCATTCCTGGATGTACTGCTCACAGACAAGAAGAAATTGACTGGGGTTCTTCCCTTAAAGATTTTTTTGATGAGAAGGCAGCTACTTTGTTTTAAAAAAATACATTTTAAAAATAACTTGGCACTTTTGCTTGCAGAAATATTTAATTGCTTAACTATGACAACTAAGCCATCACATGCAAGGAACTAGTCAAGCATGAAAAGAAAGAGGGAATCCCAATATCATTTCATGTACCTTTCAATCCTGATTATTCCATGATCTTGAACAAATTTAAAAACACAAAAGCTGACCTAAATAACAAGAAATTTCTGTTCAATCCACTTGTAAATTAGTTATTCGAACCTGACAACTAAAGTGCCTTATTGGGTGTAATTAAGTCTAACTAGTGTTGGCTACTTTTTCAAATGTGTAATAAAAATAGTGAAATAACAACCCTAGAGGTACTTGTTTTGTAAGGTGAAAACTTGAAAAGTTCAGAGGGATGAACTATGATAACAACATTTTTATTGAAGTAGATTTATGTGTCATTGCTGTTCTCTCCTATGCCCTGGTGATAGAAGTTACATTCCCTTCCAGCATTCCTCCTCCTCCTCCTCTTTCAAAACTCAGTCATTATCAAATGCCTCCATCTTGTTTAAATAACATGGTACTTAACCCTTGTTTAATGTTGGAAGTGTAAGGTTGCTGAAATTACAAGTAGAAGGATATGAGAGTGTATATTAGATATGCATTCAAAACCTTTAACTTTAGAATTATTCATCCAGTTAACTGAGTTGGAATCTGTTAAACTTACAGCAAATGTTTTGTTCAAAAACTCTGACTAAATTAATAGTAATTGACTTAGTGTATTAAAAATTATGCATATAACGTTACTAAATGCTCTTTTATTAGTGTTATCTAAAATACAGGATCTTTCCCAGTTAGATATGTGTCTAGATCTTACAGATCAGTTTTAAATGCTGTATTCCATTGTGTACATAGCAGGCAGGTAAAGAACATGAAGATAAGAATAAGCGTAGATATCTTTGACTGAACACCATGGCATGTTTGGCAGCTAATCTGGAGAACAAAGAGTTCCTTGACTTCCACTGTCTCTGATGTGGGATTATTCAGGTTTGTCTTGTGAGAGGGAAACGAGGTTTGCTGCTAAGCAAAGCTGTCATTCCAGGACCCTGATGCAACTCGAATTGTTCAGGAATTCTACAGGCAGGAGGATGCATTTCCCTTCCAAGTCTCTTTTCTCTGTCACATTTCCCTTGCCTTCAACAGAACTTTTTGAGACAATTGCAGAAGTGACATAATGTCACAAGAAGCCTGAGTTTCAATCTTAATCACTATAAAGGGCAGGATGGAAATTTTAAAAAATCAAATAATCTGGTCAGGTGAGCCAAAAAAAAAGAAATTTATTCATTTCTAAGAGAGAATAACCAAAAGACCTGAACTACACAACAAAGATGAACTTTGCTTTGCATCGTACACTGGTTAAAAACTAGGTTCTGCTTTATGTGAACTCTCACACTTGAGGCTTCCATTTTTATCCAGTTTCTATTTTAAATCAAAAATGAAAATGCACGAAAAAATATAGTCCAATTCATTTTGAAAAGCAGGTTTTGTGAAGTTTTTGTTTTGCAAAGGACTTAAAATACAAAGAAAGCTCAACAGCAGATTGCAATTGCTATTCAAAAGCCTGTAAGGCCACAGATTGCCATACAAACAACCAAAGCATTTCACACCAAAGGGGAACAGAGGAAAGGTGTAGCAGTGTAACATTTACATTGTCCATTAAATACTCAAATATACAAAAAGACTATGATTCCTGACACTGTCCCCCTCTCACAGTGTTGTTCGTTGCTGGTTATCATTTAGCCTTATGAAATATGTGATGTATGAATATTTATCAATCTGAACATAAATTCTCTGATGTCTTATAGGCAGGCATGTCACTTACAAAGGAAAAATAGGAGTGTTTTCCTCCCTCAGATTTTGTTTTTCCTTCCCTATTTGCTAAGTTTAAAGAAATCAAACAGAATAACTTTTCCCTATTTCCTAAGCTGTTTGTTTTGTATTGTCAGCTTCTCTGCTTACTACTGTTCAAACCTTCTGAAATGTCTGGTTTCTGCTGCCTACAGCTGTGGCTAATGCACCTACAACATTTCACTTCTGACAGTTAAAAGATAGTATACCAGAGCTGAGGCAAACAGACCACAGAAGTAAACCAGCAAAGAACCCTGTACCTAGGTTCACAGTGGACTCTGTCTTCTGATGAACTGGTGAGGTGTGAAGGCAGCTGTGTTCTAAATCAGACCCTTGTAGGAGAAAAATATTAAGGAACAATAAGGAATCAGATGAATAAATAAATAAATATTTGCTTACTCTCAAAAGTAAGCTAGCTTTGAGTGGCTTCTTTTGTTTTCTTCTCACTCTTTGAAACCCTATTATACTCCCGATGTACTCTCAATTGTAGGAAACTCTCAGTACAAGTTCCACATCATACAAGAAGTGTTTGGACAATGCTTTCAGACACGTGGGGTTTCTGGAGTTTTTCTGTGCAAGACCGGGAGCTGGACTCCATGATCCCTGTGAGTCTCTTCCAACTCAGGAAGGTCTCTTCCAACTATGATCCTTGATCTGCGTTTGCTAGAATATTTCAGACTTTGCTTTAGTTGGGTTAGGCGTCATTATGATGTGAAGGCTGCAAAAGACCATGGAGTAACATAAATTCAAAGTATTGCAATACAATTGTTGAGGTAAAAGAACTTTTTTTGTAAATACTAGTTTACTGACATGGTTTTACTTGATTGGAGAATGCACCTGAAGAAAATAACTATTCTTAACAGCTCTAGGAATCCTTAAATAAGTATGAGAGCATATGTAAAGACCAATTATGATTAATTCACTAGCATGGGACCTCAGAGTCCTATTTTTAGTTTCTTTAACTCTGTATGGTGTGTGATATTTAGTAAGTCCCTAAGTGTTCATTACCATCTGAGAAAACACCAAGCTGAGATTAGAGAAAGTAGAAAGGTCTCTTGGAAAAAGTTCAATGTTGACTCCTCCTAAAAAGAGTCCACACAGCTCAGCTTGTCCTCCACACTGCCGCACTGTGTACCATTGTGGTCTCTGTTAGATGTGCTTCCTAATGTAGTATAGGCCTGTCTTCATTGTTGTCTGCAATGTGTGTGCAAGGTAGAAATCCTGACAGATGCACTAGGCAGCAAAGATATTTATCTCTATTTCATCTTCCACCGCATAACTCTTTCTAGAAAAATACGGTTTCAGCTTCTTCTCATTCTGGTACCTATCAGTTTGATGCTAGGACAACAGGGATGGTTTCTCACTCCTCAGTTTTTCAGTTCAAAATGACATATGAAAAAAGATTTTCTCTCCCTTCCCATGCTGAACAAGAACTTATCCTGAAGTAGAAATTTAGACCACTTTTGGGTGATTGAGCCCATGTCAGCTCTGTGTACAGTAACAGTTGAGATTGCACGGACTGCTGAAGCTTGTAGAGACAGGTTGGAACAGCTTCACATTTGCAGGCCCAAGACTTCAAACACCAAATTTATGCTGGGGGAACAACACAGCAGGGCATAAGCAATGCAGGAAAATCCAGAGTTCATCGACAACAGCGTCCTGACCCAAGTGATAAGGAGGTCAACAAGGAAAGACAGGTGCTCTGCTGAAACTCATAGGCACCAATAGGAAGGGGTTCCTTGGGATTGTGAAGGTCGAAGGCAGAAACTGTGAGAAGGTGGAGTTCAGGATCCTGAGCAGATGGAATATTCAAGGTCAGAACATTTAAGGTTGGTGTAAACATTCATGGTGTTATAAAAAACATGATCTAGTTGAAGATGTCCTGTTGACTGCAGGAAGGTTGGACTAGGTGTTTTTTGGGGGTCCCTTCCAACCCCAGTCATTCTAATATTTGATTCCATGGAAGGACAGTGGAGGCAGGCTACTTTTGGTAGTGCCCAGTGACAGGACAACAAGCAATGGGCATAAAATAAAACACATGAGGCTTCCTCTCAACACCAGGAAACATTTTTTCACTCTTTGGGTAACCAAGTACTAGGCTACCCACAGAAGTTACATGGTCTCTAACCTTAGAGATATTCAAAAGTCATCCAGATATGGTCCAGGGCAACTGGCTATAGGCGGCCCTGCTTGACTGGGGAGGTTGGATTAAATGATGTTCAGAGGTCCCTCCCAACACCAACACTTCTGTGATTCTATAAGTGCAATAACCTGTAATTAGGGGGTTTTTTTCTGCAGAAGACAACTAATTTGCAAATTAGGAAAGCTAATTTAATAAAAATAAATTATTAGAACTTCACATTTGCAAGTGACATGCATGTGTAATTTTTCAGGCAGGTATGAAAATTTTGCTCCAGATATATATCTAGCAAGCTGCAAACATGCAATCAAACATGGTATGAGAAAGATTTTATACGTTTATGGCTTGTTATTTTGGAATTCTAAATTCAAGCTTAATATGTAAGATATTTTAAATAATTGATAATGTACTTAAATAATTGATCACTGAAAAGATACTTTTTTGCAGAGTGGGTGCATCTATTTACATTCCGCAGTGCTTGAGGAAAGATGGTGGTTGCCTTTGAATTACTAGAGTAATTGTCTGTGGTGACATGTGGGAAGATTCACAAAAGCAAATAGCATTAAAAGGTGCCTCCCACTGATTCAGTGTGAGTGAATAACATGGATCACTACTGTCAGAGGGAGCTGAAAGGTGTATATTAGGGCATAGGCACTACAGATGCACCTCTTCTCTTGTTTCATTGATGCGGCAAAGAATTACCCACTGGGAAGATGGAAGAAGAGAAGCCTTGCCTCATCTT
>JAYRBT010000093.1:17162143-17179338 GCA_036023395.1 Myiotriccus ornatus
TTTCAAGGTCTATTTCAATCCCTTGAACACAGCTGGTGCTTCAATCAAGAGCTCACACCGTGAAGAAGCTGGCAGTTGATCCCCAACCAACTATGTGGAAGATACATAATATATTTCACAGTACACAGTGGAATACCCTTTTCATTTCATCGAGAGAGACTGCTTCATTCAGGAGTTCCTCTATACAAAAATATTAATAATGTCCCATTCTCCTCAGGGATGTGAACATTTGGGGGTTGAACTTCAGTGACCCCTTCTTGTCAGGTTGATGTGCCTTTAACAAATTCAGTAAAAGAAGCCTTTTTGAGCCTCAGTTTATGGTTTCATTAACTTCACATTTGAGAATGGATTTTTTTAATCACTTCTTGCAAGAAGCTGTGGGAATTGAAGGCTGTGAAGAGAGTCTGTCAATACCCAAACATTGCAGAATTGCACAGTTGAACTGTGCTGTAGAAGGAATGTTAAAAGATCTGAATAATCTCAACTTTGTTTTTATTAATTATATTCCAGTTATCAAAGAGACAACCGAAAACTCTTGCTTTTGTTTTTGTTATTTATTTACTTAGTACTGTATTAGTTGATACGGGTAGAAATTGTAACAGAAAACTCCCACTAGTTTAAGTAACGACTGTAGTGTAAGTGCAAAGCTAGGAGTGTTGCAAGAATTTTTGCACTAAAAGTCCTCCCTTCAGAAGGGAAAAATCAACCTTCAGTGAAGCATGATGAGCAAGACTCACAGCAAGCAGGGCTCATGTACAAGGCTTGTGAACCAGCGCCTTTTGAAAACCATCCTTTTATTTATGGAAGAAGGGATTGCAAAGGCCAGCGTCTGCACAGGAAAACTGACAACAAGTCTATCTCTACTTCGAAGCTAGAGAGGATCTCTGTGTTACTGCTACTTCCTATGTTAGTCTGGTCCTGTGAAACACATTTTCTAAGATGACTGAGAGGCTTTAGTTCCTATTAGCCTTGTTGAACCAGCTTCTTAACACTCAAGCAAGAGTGTTCATTCAGCTCTGTTTTCCTCCTATGTAGTGAGTTAAGGGAGTCTCATGGAGCATTTCCTTTCTTGTTTTACATGTACAATCTAAAGTGATGTGCTTATTGGCACATTTGCTTTTAAAATGTGCACACTTTAAAGGAAATTGGAATATGTTAAAAATGTTCATAAAAGGGAAACATTTGCCCTCTTTTTACGTAGGGTATAAGTATTCATCATTAAAATTCTTTATTTTAGGCTAAGGGACAACAAAGACACTGTGGGCTCCTAGAATTTTAAAGAATATATTGAAAAAGAAAACATCCATCTAATGGTGAAGAACCTGAGGCTCATTTAGGAATGAATTTGGGGAACTCTGCTTTTTTATTTCAAACACAGAAATCCTGCCAGATGGAACCCATTTCCAGTAATGTCCAAAGTGAGATAAATGTACAATATTTACAGAAAACTGGTCACTTAAGTGGTTTTGATGTGCTCATAGGATAATTTTTTCTTCTCTTTATTTCTTTATGTTCTCTCTATTTCTCTGATCCCTTTTTCCCTTGCATGAAATGACAACCATGGCTAGTTTACTAAGTTAAGATGTCAGTGTGGGTTTCCATTACTACAAAGGAGATGTGCCACTGTTAGCAACTGATCTAACAGGCACACTGGCCTGATAGCGGAAAGCTGTTCAGAGCCATCCTTGGGCTTTTCTCTTTCTTCTTCAATTCTTCAGAATAATCCTACCTTGTCTGGGGAAAGGCTCCTCTCCTTGTCTTAACACCCCTACGCTCATTGTAATCACTTTGTAAATTTTCCAAACACTAGTTTCAAATACTGTTTCAGCATTAGGTGAAGCACACTGCACACGTGTTACAAAGGCTTAAAATCAGTACTCTAGACAACATTTGTACTGGTAACATGCACTATCACCATAGTGAGATTTGGTCAGTCTGGGAATGCTTTCAATAAAGCTAATGAATTGAGATGAATAATTTTGCAATTACTTGACCCAAGGGAAGACAGTTCCCACCTTTAATTTCTCTAATTTTATTTTAAACATAACAATTCACCCTGTATATTAACTTACATATTTAATTAATACAGAAAAGATACACTATGTATATTTAAACAACTTGATATGTTTGCATGGAACAAATATTTTGGTTGTTACAGAGATTTGTGGTGAATCATAATAAATTAAGATAAAAGTCCACTTTTTCTACTTCTGTGCACAGAGCTGACATGAATGGAAAATTCTGACTGAGTAGGAATTACAGATGCCTCGTTTCCAGGCATTTTAAACTTCATTTTTTAAACAGCCAATAGCTGAAACACCTTATCTTAAAAATAATAGCTTTCCTGAGGATTTAATTAGGTCATCTACAGGGGTTATCTTTTGCACTCTGAAATTAGCTTTGTTGCACACACATGGGAGGACAATTAGGACCCATCTTATTAGCAATGAAGACTAAAACTCTAGGACTGTCTTGTATCAGGACATAATCTTTCATGCTTCACAGCTTTAGTTCTCACAATGAGTTGCATTGGAAACAGTAAAGGGGGGAAGGGAAAAGGGCAGACTTGAAAGAGCTAAATAAATATCCAGTTTAAGGAAGTGCCTACAGAATTTTTATTCAATGGACGTGATAAATATAACTCAGAAGAAGAAACAAGGCTGGCAGGGATTGGTGAACTACAATTAGATCCAATGAATTCTCTTTATTGAATCCCTAAAATTATGTTCAAAGAACAGGCTATTTATTCATATTATATTGGAGTACATCCTTTTTTTTGTGTGTGTGTGTAAGAATGTGAAGTATAAACTGCATTAGGAATTCTTGTGGTAATCAGATACATTTGCTCAGAATGAAATTGTTTTATTTTCATTTTGGTTGGGAAATACCATGCTTTGACAGCTGTGCTGATATTAAGCGTGAAAGTAATGACAATGAGTCTGTGCTCGCATAATAGCTGTGGAAAAAAATTGTATCTCATAATGCTTAAAAAATAGATACTATACTTAAAAATACACACTATATCATGCAGTTTTTGAACATGGTCTGTTTCTATATTTAACATAATCAATTTTCCATAAAGATATTTGCTTCAGGGAGATAAGTATTTTATAATGCTGCATTTTTCTGTCATAAAAGGAAGTTCATATCTTGCTTGCTGGCTATACACAGCCTTTTCACAGGAAGCCTCCTTCCCACATGCATTGTGCAATAACAAATAAAATGACCCTCCAGGGTCATGGGATAACACTCGTGCTTTGCTGCTTGCTGCCTTTTCCTTTTTTTTTTTTTTTTTTTAAAGTGGCACCTGCTGTGCGGTTCTCAATATAAATAGGGACTGCTTGTAGCAAATCACAGATGTTTTACTCACTGGAAAAATGGGCAGAAAGCAATCACTATACGAAAAGCAGAAGCAGTGGGGAGGACAAAGAAGGAGAGAAAAGAAATTTTGCTTTACATTTTTTGTCATTTTCTTACTTAGCAGTGATCAGGCATTCTGCTGCTGGTAGTTTTTAATTAAAACCTTGCTTACATGCAGAATTACTTTGCTGCTTTTATACTCTTTCTTCATGAACATCTAGTGAATCAATAAATGGAGATAAGAGAAGCAGGCAATGCTTGCTTGGGTTTCTTTTGTAAAAAGAAAACTCAAAACAATAATACAATGAAATTGTTCATATTTCTAATTTTCTTATTGTTCTTAAATTTCTCTTCATGCAGTTTTATCTGATTGAATTATATATATGTAAAACTAGTAAAAACAGCAGGCATGGAGATTTATTTGCAAGGTTACTACCTGCCCTGTTGAGAAAGAGAAAATACTTAGTGAGTTGAAATTTCAGACACTATATTGTTTTTATTTTATGTAAAACCTTCTCTTTTCCCCAGTCTCTCAATGTTCTTCCATGTAAATGCAGTATATTTCAGCTTTGGATATGGGATGACACTGAATTACAAATCCAAGACTGGAAGGAGGGAAAAAAAAGCTTGAATGAGTAGGTTTTATGATGTACTGAAAGCTGCAGATATGTGGATATGTTCTATGATACTCTAGGACGGAATTTCTCATCAATGAGTTTTTCCACTGATGACAGGATCTCATTAGCTGTATTAACTCTGTTAAGTAGTGACAGAGATTGAATAATTATGAATAGAAAACCAAATACAACAGAAATAGCACCTACATTTAATAACAGCTTTATTTGGAAGTGTTTTTTTTGTCATGAGTGGCTCTTTTGTCATTTTTTGTTGGTTGTTATTTTTACTTTGTATTCTAAACTTTGCATTGCTTTTCAAAATTACTGAATCATAAATTCTCTGAATCTTGGAGGGGTAGAGAGAGGAAGGGTGGAATTTCTCTTTATGTGAGTGTCCTGTGCCTTAGTCAAGGTATCAGGTCACAGTCCGTACAAAGGCACTGTCTCAGCTCCATGACAGTATTGCCAGGAGATATCCTGGAAAGCTATGAGTACAAGACTGTGACTATAACCAGCTCACAGTAACGACCTGAGGAATAGGTCTGGAAGATCACTGCCTGCTGTTTCCTGGCTAACACTCCCTGTGGGATGACTGTTTCAGTAGTTTTTACCAGGAATGCCTTGTGACAGCACCAATTGGTGTTTGCTTGGAAGCAAGCTAGGAGTCAATACAAACTTCAGAATGGTTTAAGGATGTGGACATATAATCAGGTTATCTCAGGGCTGCTAAAGGGAATGTGTCAGAAGCATCTAATCTCTAGGTCCAGAAGACAGAAGATCTGGAAAATGAGTTTACTTCAGGTTTTTTCACTACACTCTTTACCTTTTGGTTTTTTTGTTTGTTTGTTGTTGTTTTTCTGACTGCTCCATATTCCCGTGCTAAGATTAAGAAAGTGTTTTGCTTTAAGAAGGCCCTGAGGCAATATATGCTTTGTTCTTCCTTTGTCATGTCAGACATCAAACCATAATGTGTCCACTTGGCAGGCAGGACTGACACACCTTGCAAGAGAAGAATATAATAGGATGATAAACTTGAACAGTTTATGACGACACATGGAACAAAGGTGCCATTGCTTTTGTCTTTCAGTCTGGTAATAAACACTTGACCTCTGATGTCAGAGGACTGCCCACCAGGAAATCTAATATCTAATGTATTGCAGATAAAAATATCCCTCAGATTTTCCTTAATCCAGATCAGATCAGCTGCGGTACTGATTTTGTTCAAGACAGAATTAGGATCTCCTACAAAAGGGAGCTGGGTGCTATGTACAGCAATATATAACTATCTTCTCAGGGCTGATCTAATTGATCTGCTGGCTATAAAGGTTACTGACAGCTGTGGTAAAATGTGTTTCTTTTCTCTGAAGTGAGCAGTTTAAAAGAGGTAATCTGTGTAATGACCACTCAAGGGTTTTCCCTAACCTACCAGGTAGCTTCCCCTTCTCCAGGACCAGTTAACAGTGCCCTTCTCATCACAACATGTGTTGCCCATTCACCACCAATGTAGCTGTGCATACAGTATCTGCAAGGGTAATCTGCTAAACATGAAGATTACTGTAGCAAACATAAATATCTCTGTGAAGCAAATCTTCACTGTCTTATTATGCAATATATTTGTCTTACACACTGATTGCAGGATTCTCCTTGGTTTTCTTCAGCAAAAATAAATGCAGCTTTAGTTAAGGTTCTGAAATCTGAAGAATTAGGACACTGGTTTCTGTATTTAGAGCAAGTACTGAAAACACAAGGGCAAAATTAGAAAGCACTTTGTTCCAAGTAGCTGAGATCATGACGTTGGCAATTTCATCTGGGAAGGAGATCTCAAGGGAAAAATGAAAATATGACATCTTTAGCCTGGTTTCAATAGAGTACACTCATAAGAGAAAATTACTGACTGTCCCCATACAACTTGCTACCTTTCAAAAAATGCACACTCAAATCAATCAAAAGCTTTTCTGTAAGGCTAAGGAGGCAGATGACTGCTCTAGCTTTCTTATTAACTTGTATAATTCTGGCATTTAACAAAATATATATATATTATATAATCATGAAATAAATCTTCTGCAGCCTCAAGAGCTTATCTGGCAATATTTACCCATTTGAATAGTCACACTGGTTTCAGGTAAATAAATATCAATGAGGGGGTGTAATATCATTTTGAAAGAAGAGTCCTAAAAGGAAGAGTCCTTAAATTTGTATGGTCCTTCTCCAAATCTTTTGCTTCATACAGTAAGATGTATTTACAGTGTAAATCTTGGTTATGGAGCGCATAAACCAACTGTATATCAGAAATACTGAAAGATGCTTTGTCCAAGGCTGTAAAATTCTTAATTTTACTGTGGGAAAACTATACACCCTGCTTTGATTAAAGATACTATTTGTCATTATTTCCATTCATGTGAAATTTGAAATTGCAACAGAGGTTTTTTTCCTGTAACCCCTTTCTGTGCACCTTAAGTAGCATTATTTGCCAATTTTTTTCACAATTTTATGTAAGAATTTTCACATACTTTGTAAAAAATTTTCATTCTTATCAAGTTTAAGTAAGAATGAGTTGATTTTTGTGTGCTAAGAAGTGACAAAGGGTGGTTTTGTAAGAATATGTCTACACAACTGAAGGCAAGCAAATAACAACTCATTCCAAACCAACTAGACCTGAACGTGGTCCAGACTAGAAGCTGTGTAACCACATTAGCGTGGCACTGAGCCCAAGCTAATAAGCCCTACTAAGAGGTACTAAAGCAGTTACACAATTTTTAGATCAGAGCTGGCTTGACTCCAGCTAGCTTCGAGTGTAACCAGGATGATCTCAGGTTTGTCAGGAAAAGGCAGTGTAGACAGAGTCTCAGATTCCTGAAATAAGCAGGCTTAACCTGTACTCTAAACTTGTTTTGTAACTTAAGGTAAGAAAGAAGTATATAACAGGTAAGTGTGAGTAAAGCAGAGTTTGGATATGGATACAGGGTAGGAAATAAAATAGCATTTGTATATTCCAGTTGTTGTTCTTTCAATTTTTCCATTAACAGATCAGTTTGGCAGATTTTTTTTTTTTAATAACTTTTGAAGGAAGGGAACAAATTATATGTTCATAAGACTTAGGCAAAGTTAGTAGAATAACCTGTGCTGTTTAGGTCCTTCATTTTCTTTTGTCATATGTATAAAATATATCTTTTTTATTTTTTTAACTCTGTTTAAAAGCTTCATTGTCTCCTGTCACTTTTCCTAAATGTCAGAATTCATTCCCATATTAAATGCATCTATTTTTTTTGAATGAATTTCTGCTATCTTCATAAAATAACTTTTTGTCAACTTACTTGCCTTTCTTGACTTCTTTTCCTTTTTTTTTTTCCTAAACAGAGAGACTCAATTCCTTGGGGCCACCTTCTCTTTTGACATCGTTGGTATGGGAGTGGCGCTGGAGACACAGAGTTTTTAGACCTAAAAAGGTGTAAGCCTTGCGAGTGCAATCATGAGTACTCCTTCACTAGACACCTGAATGATGATGTAGTGTTATTCAATCAGCCACAAAAAGGTTTTGAAGGGACTCATCCAGAAGGATATCAGCAGAGCAGAGCATCAAGTTCCTGTGTTTGTCTATCATCCAGTGTGACTTCTAACGTCTCCTATTTGGCCTTCTATAAAGCAAATTCTTTAATACCTTGTTCTTCACTTAAATCACATTAACAATATACCCCTAAAAGTATTCTCCTGAGTAGTCCCATTTTTAAAAAATGACAGTTTCTCTATAGAGAGGAAAGAGCATTTGAAATAATGTTGGGTATTTTGCCAAGTCTGTCAAAAGAGTAACACTTCCACTTTCTCAGCTCTGTCTCATTAAAATTGTATTCTAATTCTGTCTCAACTTGGTCTCTTTGCTTCATAAGTCATTGCCTGCTCATTACTTGTAGTGTGAGAGATGAAATTTATTCAAACCTGATAGCAGGGATAAAGAATTGAAAGGCAGGCAGCTGGGAGAAATGAAATTAGCTTATTCTAATGCTTTTTTGACAGGATTTTTTTCCATTGCCATGGGTTACTATAAGTGTCAGTTTGGATTTGTGGTACTGCCTTTGTTAGGCTTGTGGGGGATTTTTTAAAACAGTCTTAACTGCTAAACTATGCTTTCCTTTGTCACATTCATTGAAATAATGTTCCATGTCTGTGCTAATATGGTCAAATATTTCTTGCTACAGTAGCCTGTAATTGTTTTATCTTTGTAGTTGTAAGAAAGATTAAATGTTTGCAATTGTTTTAAAGTAGATTCTTCAGCCCAGTATTTAGATAAAGAGGATACACTCAGTAAGGTCTGGCCAAATTATAGAAAATGCAGTATAACTTACACGTAATTTAGTGTGGAATACAGAGGGGAGGTTTTCTAACCCAAATATTCTCTGTCAAGCTCTGAATGTCAGAAGAATACACTTAGGAATTTCTAATTTTGAATATAGGAGAGTATTAGAAGCAATTGACTTAAAGCACAGCACTTTTCTATTATAAAATTGAGTTGTTAAGGAATTATATGGTCTAATTACTGAACTTGGTATTTTTGACTACTTGGATTATGAACAGATATCGTCATTAACTAGCTAATTAAATTGACTGCAATAACAAGCAGTAATTTAGAAATATGTTCTAAATTAGTTTTTATATGAAAGCAAAGTCTTTGTTGATCTGTGCATGTGATTAATGTCAAGTGTCATGAATTAGCTCAGGGATCTCTGGTGCAGGAAGGACATTATAAATAGAAGTATCTGTGTATTTGACAGAAACAGATGTAGTCAGAAGAGCGATTCCTATTTGATTAAAAATTGGAATTAGAAAATGCTCATAAGTATACATACAGTGTATTTTTTGGAAGCTTACAACATAATGGCTAGTATGAAGTGAATTATGCTTTTCTCTCTAAAGGCAGAAAATTATTTCATATGCAGTGCAACTGATTCTCTTACCCCAGAATCTTCGTGCTTGAATTATTTCATATTTTGCTACTCAGAAAACAAAGCACAGGATTATTAATCTTTATACGCTTACACACTATAAACATCTTCCAGTAAGCTGGTTTTTAATATATAAAATGGCCTATTAATTAAGCGTGCTGTCTTGAAAGCTTTCAACAACATAAACACAAAGTGTCCTGTGTATTACATTTAGATTTGTGGTACTGTCTTTGTTAAGTTTGTTTATTGTTGCTTTTAAATGCACAGTAACTTAAATGTTAAAACATACTTTCCTCTCTCATGTAATAAGTAACATTCAACATCTGAGTTCAAAACATTCACTGGGAGTACTCCAAACATATTTCCAAGAAGAGCAGTTTGTCCAGAAAATATATGCTATCAGCACCCCCAACCAAATCAGTAAGAGGGACGTCTTTATTCTACATTTTCCTTTCTTTTCCCATGCAACATCCATGGCACACTACTCCTGTAATCCTTGTTTCCTGTTTGGAGTTAGAGTCTTTGGACTAACTGATTTACACAGTGAAGTGTAAAAGCACAAAAGTTACAGTCATGTTAGTGGGAAAGAGAAATGTTATATATTTTCAGGGGGAAATACATTATAGATGTTCCCTGATGTTACAGATGTCACCTGAACAGATTTCTAAACAATATTTGACACCCCTAAGATAACAGGAGATGAATCTCAGAGTACTGATGATCTAAGTCTGCAGCAGTCCAAGCATCACCATTCTCAGTAATCTCAGCTGGGGACAGACAAAATGTCATCTCAGGTATCAGTCCTCAATTTAGTAACAAAATCCTGTAGGGAAACAAGGGTATGACGAGAACTAGTTTTTCTTTTTTAGTCACTTATCTTTTTTTAGAAACACAGGAGTCCTTGGTAGTTCAAGATTTCTAGGCCCAATTAAGGTAAGGATTGATAGGAAACTGTAAGCTCTCTCCTTCAAAGATCACCTTAAAATAGTTTTAACAGAAAAATCATAATTTTAAAAATCATTTATATTATGCATCTATGTATGCCCACAATCACATACAATAAATTGGGCAATGAATTATAAAGATATTTTTATTTAACTTGCACCAAAAAAAAAAGAACCAGATTTTACATCTATTCGAGTCAAATGAAATCTCAGTGAAAAATCAATTCTTCAGTTTGATCGTGAAAAATCAAAACTTACATACTTGCTGCTCGCTAAAATGAAAATCACGTTTTGAAAGAAACAATTTCCTGAAAACTATTCAAGCTGAACAAGAAATTTCACTTCATCACATGGAAGCAAATCTCACAGCTGTCAGATTGGACAACATCTTGACTCTCATAATTCTCAAGATAAATTGACTAAATACTCTCCACCTTGAGTACTGAAAGATTCTCACTAGGAAGCTGCAGGTCCACTGCTAAGTAAGGGTTTTTTTAAATATATTAGCCAACTTGAGTGATTGTTGACACAAAAAATGCAAATAAAAGATTCATATTTAAGGAGAGAATTAAGACAAGAATTAACTTCAAGGACTTGCAAAGCTTTAAATCAAATTCTGAAGGAAGAAATAGATGAAGAGACTGAGGTAAGAGAGAAGTAAATTCAAACTGAGATTTTAGTTACTTCCTGTTGGATTAACAAGCACCTCTGTTTAGAAAATTGTATTACCAAAAGATGGATAATCTTACTTGTCATGACTATTAGTTTTCCAAACTGACAGTCTTCAAATAAAAGTAGTAGGAGCAAGACTTTTAAATAGATTGATACATTTATCAAAAGATTGATAAATAGATTGATAAAGGAAGGAAGCAAAGAAAACCAATGCTGACTGGAGTTAATGACCTAGGAGAACATAACCCTATCACATGCATTCCTAAGCAGAAGCAAAGGATTTGTAAGGTCTCTAACTTCTGGAGAGTATAGGTACCCATACACACTGAATTTTTCTGGACTACTTATTCAGAGTAGTATCTGTGAACAGAGTAGGATAGAACAAGACAAGTTCTTCAAGTGAAGAAACTGTGGGGAATTAAAGAAGAACATTACAAAGCACTTGCATTAAGATAGCTGGATAGTAGCAAGAAATGTCATGTCTGAGTCACTTTAGTATTACATGTGTGGTATCTGCTCTTTTGACAAATTCTAAATGCTTCTTGAACCCTGAGTACAATGTAATATGACTATGGTCTATTTGAGAGAGAGAGGGATGGCAATTGTTTACGATTGTGAACAACTTCATAAACGTGTTTAGAGACAGAAATCAGTTGAACTGCAAACAGATCAGAAACCTTAGGAAGATATATTGCAGAAAAAAATCAGAAAATTGCACAAGTGATTGTTAAAATAGCCAACAAAGAAGACATTCAAAATAAAATAATATTTCAATTTTAATGCAGAAAATAGAATTCTTGCATAGGTAGGAACCAACAGCTTTTTGGTCACATTTTTAAAGCTATTTAATCAACTAGAGAGCTAGAGAGTACCAATGGAGAGAGACAGATAGATAGATAGATAGATAGATAGATAGATAGATAGATAGATAGATAGATAGATAGATAGATAGATAGATAGATAGATCAACAAGGAGGGTTGAGACAAATAAAAATCTGAGGGTTACATTTTTTGTTAAATGTGAAACTGAAATATGTTACACTGTTGTAAGCAAACTAGTCCTGAACAAGTTGAATGCACTGAAATAGCTCCTAAAATCAAACAATAAGAGGAATCAGTAACACCACAGTAGCACAGGGCAGGAGAAGAAGCAGAAATTGTCAAGACATCTAAAATCTGAAGGATGGGGTTATTTTTAACAAAATAAAAGATCATTTAGTCTTGGAGAAGTCACAGAGGGAAAGAAAAGGAGTACTACTGACTGCCCTCAAACCCTGACCCTGCTCATATCATACCATTCATTTTTGTGCTCAGCTCATGTCAAGATAATAGATCAAGATAAAGGCATTGGAGTTTTTAAGACTGACTTTTTAGAAGTACTTTCACCTTTGTGAGGTCTCCAGTATTAAATGTCATATCTCTTTATACTAATGAAAATCTTTCACTGCACTCATTCTAGAGTTACAATGTTCCTAAGATGAGTGTAAATCAAAGTGAAGGAAAGACGTATCTACTGTAAATGGAAATAATAATTATTTTTTCAGTTGATCTCAAGATTCTAAATTGAGTCTATTTTTATAGAGAAATATTAACTTTAAAAATAATTCATAATCGTTTACATTTCTTAGTACAAGAAATGAGCAACTTTAAATGACCTCTGCTTTTCATTTTAAGTTCAGTAGTAAAATTATGTGCAGAAGACACTACACAGGATGACAGATCACACAAAGTAAAAATATGTGCCTCAGTAAGTCAGTATAACAACTCTGAAACAAATAATAAGTCAAGATTGCTTACATGCTTCCTGAAAGAAGAAATCTCATGTTGGTAATTTTAAATATAGAATAAGAAAATCACAGAATCATTTAGGTTGGAAAAGTCCCTAAAGATCATCAAATTCAACCACTACTCTTACACTTCCAAGTCCACCACTAAACCTTGTCCCTCAGTTTCATATCCACACGTCTTTTAAATACCTTGAGGGATGGTGACTCTGCTACTTTCCTGGACAGATTGTAACAGTGCTTGACAATCCTTTCACTGAAGAAATTTTTCCTAATGTCCAATCTAAACTTTTCCCAGTGCAACTTGAGGCCATTTCCTCTCATCCTGTCACTTGCTACCTGGAAGAAGAAACTGATCCTGACCTGGTTACAACCTCCTTTCAGGTAGTTGTAGAGAGTGTTAAGGTCACCCCTGAGTCTCCTCCAGACTCAAAACCCCCAGCTCCCTCAGTTGCTCCTCACAGGACTTATATTGCAGACCCTTCCCCATTTTTGTTGCCCTATTTTTCTAGCTTATTTTGATCAATGCTCTTATCAAGACCTTCAGCTGAAAATTCTTACACTCTTTAAAACCAAGTAAGTTGCTTTTAGTCTACAGTAAGTTTTTGGACCATTTGGAACAAAATGGTAGTACATATGTAAGAATAAAAGTTGTGGGGGGTCTACATGGATGAAAAATTGAAACTTTTGCTTTGATTCTTTTTTTTTTTTTTCATTAAAAGAGAAGACTGCTATAATTTTTAAAGATATTTTAAATACTTGGAAAACCTTTAAAAGGCTACTCTAGAGAGGAAAGTAACAAACTGTTATTTGTTCATGTTTTTATCTAAGAAAAATAATGAGCTTAAATTGTCTAAAATTAAATACAAGGGAAAATCATTCTAAAATAAATAAGCGTTGGAATAAACCCATTGAAAGAGGTGGAATAAGCAATACTGAAGTTTTTCGCAATCACATTATTGAAAACATTTCAGGCATAGCTATTCTTCTCCTTGAAAATCAAATAAGATAAGACAAGATAACTTTTTTATTCTGTACTGGTCTGTGTCCTATTTCTTTTAGTGTATTGCAAAGTTCCAGTGTAATTCAAGCATTCTAATGACCCCTTTCACAAAAAGCATAATTACTTCAGTAACATTACTCTTTTTTTATTTTTCAGGTAATTTCTGAAAGTTTATTTCTGCTAAGAGTGGTGCCAAAGAAATTTGAGAACAACCCAAACTTCTAAGAAAGCCAGCATGTAGAAAGGTTATTTTCTGGTATTGCTCTCTGTTATGTCAGTTTTTAAATGATACCACCCAAAACCTGTGAGCAAACAGTAGGCCATTATAGGATTCCAAAGAGCTTTTAGGGTTTGTTTTAAAAATATAGATAAAAACTTAAAGATATGAAAATGTTACTGTCTGGCATTCAGTTGCATAGATACCGTCTTATGGTATCTATATAATAATAATATATATCATCTTATTACTTACAAATTCATAGGTATGAGAGCTGAAAGAGTTATCTGCCAATATGATTAATCTTTTTATAAAGACAAAATATTTCTTTCTGAAAAATGCACATAGGTGTTTTCTCTCATCTTACAGTTGCAAGTGAATGTACTCCTGCCAAAATTAACTGGTTCAACTTAATACTTCTACGTGTTTCATAAACAAAACACATTTTGAATTTCCTTACTTTTAATTCTGGTTATTGGAAATATTTTGTTTGAGGTGGAGTTGATCTCAATTTCTGCCCCCTAAAAGATTTTTTTGGTGTGTTCATGGTTTGACTACTTTCCCTCTACAGTCATTGACAGAGAAAGGAAAACTCAGAGACCTGTTCAACCCTCCTGAAGATATGTGCATAGGATAAGCAGGATGAACTGATGTTTGGAGAGCCTGTTATACTCCATGGAATAAACAGTCTAAATAAGTAGCTTAAATTAGACCCCTAGTTTTACATGTACAAAGGACGGGGCAATACATCCTTCCTTCAACTGGCAATTTTGAAGTGCTTCACTGTATTTATCTTGTTTTCTGACCCCTGGACTTCTCTTGATAAATGATTGAATCACATTCAGTATCTTCACACTCTCTGAAGTTTGGACATGGGACTGTGCTGGGAGCATTTAACAGTGTTGTGGAAGAAGAGATCAGAGCTTTTGTACTCCCTGTTCTTATCATTCTGTTTCATATATCTGAGAGTTGTACAAAATCCTTCCATGTTAACATTGATCTGTCAGCTCCCGAAGAGGTGGCAGTGCACAGCAGCCCTGTATCACAGGATGACAAAGAACTTGACGAGCCTTCTGCAGCTGTCTTCTCAGTGAAAAAATGTTCTTCCAGAGCCAATGGCAATGTTCTTTAACTCAGCTTATAAACAACTCCAACTTAAGAAAAGATTTGTATTTTTTTCTCCCACTGCTGTTGATTGTTCCATCGTTCTTCTATTCTAAAATAAGTACTCTTAGCATCAGTATCTAACTTCCCCCCCGCCAAGCATTTCATACCCATTTAGTAGTCTTCTAGCGTTGTCCTTTATTTCAAATAGTTCTTACCTTCCATGGGGATATATAAAATAGAAAGAAGTCATAATAACTTGCAGATATTACTTCGTAATACAGTGCCAACTACCTCATTTTCTTCCTTGTGGCAACTGAAATGGCAAACTTTAATCCTGTCATTCCAGTGAGATGCCTTGAGGCATGTAGAGCCTGATTTCAGGTCCAGGTGGGCTCACCAATGTACAGTCATATAATACGTGATTAGGTCAACTGAAAATTTTCCCCAGTTCCATTTTTTTTGTTATCATACCTCAACTGGTGACAAACACATTTTATGACTGTTACTGAACTCTGGCCTTTGTCTTTCTGCATAGATCCCAAATTGCTTTGTAGCACAGCAGCTTTTGGTTTTCATCCTGTTTCCAGCCTTCCCATCCTCAGGATGAGCCAGCTGTACTACTTGGATATATATTGCATATGATATACAGAAGTGTTTGTATGAATATGCTTCCAAATTTCCTTAGCACATTGTTACCTATGCAAAAGCTTTCAGTGAAAATATCTAACAAGATCAGTTTTTCAACTGGTCCTTCCTGTCCCAGTCTGGAGGGCATCAGCAGGCCTGATGTCCCTGCCTGGTCCCCGCTGTGGTTTCCTCTTCCCTTGCCCATGGCTGTGGACTCCATTCCACCCTCAGGGCCATCAGTCCCTTCATGAGCCACACTGTAGCAGCTCTGCGCTCCAGCTGCTCTTGCCCAGCCCTGGGCCTCCACACTGCACCCACCTGGGAGCCCACATCCCAGCCTGGCCCCAGCTTGGCCCATTCCCAGCTCAGTGCCCAGTGCCCAGGGCTGGGGCTGGCCCTGCTGCCTGCCACTGCCCTGCTCGTCTCTGGGACATGGGATGGGCCCAGACTGTGGGGCCCTGCTTTGCCCCTTCAGAAAAAGCCCCCTGGCTGCTTACCCTGGGACTCCCTAGCCCATGAGCACCCTAACATTTCCCTAAGACCCTCGCTCTGGCTGTGTAAATCCTTTCAGTACAACCATAATGGCCGGTTTCCCACCCAGTCATGTCTCTTTCAGCTAAACATTTCTATAACCACCTCCAAAGACACGAACTTTATAATGTGGTTTGTTTTGAAGTTTGCCTTGGTATAGAGCAATGTGCTACCTTTCTCTCCTCTGAGAATAAATCCTAGCCACTAGTTTTACCTTGGCTAGCTGTGAACCAGAGAAGGAGCTACAACTGCAAGGGAACTTTGAGAGAGACATAAGGACTAAAGCTTTTTGTGCCAAAGACATGCCAGAAACTTTTCCTGTCAGCAAAACAATAAGGCAACATTAGGTTAATCAAAAATACACTCTTCATGTATTTAGCTCCCTAGTTTCTTTGGAAGTGTAGTCCAAAATTGCTGATGTGATTGGTGTTTGACAGGCCAATGCTGAACCTTTTGTTATTTCTTGTCAACCTTCTCCTCTGTATTATACCACTGAGCCTGATGGGAGCTGAGAGACTAAGCCCCTTACTCTGAAATAAGATTTTATATCAGATATCCAGCAAGAGTATTTGGAGTTTGTGCATTGCAGGAAACTGACAGCAATTCTATATGCACAACTTAAAAAATGCAAGATGAGACAAAAAGTCAGTTTTTGAATATTCACAGGTGACAGTGGCTATTCCAGCCAGAAAATACTCCATGTTTTAAAAGTTGATAAATACTCCATGTTTTAGAAAGTTCAGAGACACAGTTCAGTAAGTATTGTGAAAATAAGTAGAAAAAATTCCAAAAAGCTTATAAATTGGAGTTGGAATAATATGAACAAGCTTTCCATCAGCTTAAAACTTACTTAGTCTTTTCAATACGTTGTGCAATTGGTATACCTAACATAATTCATGGGCCATCAGAAAGCGTTAGGCTACATAATTTTATTGATAATTTTCAAATGTGGTGTGAAAGTTCTTCCAGTGCAAGGTACATGCCTTAAGATGTTAATGCATGCATGTATGGGAGAATTTATTTAATCTGGTTTTAGCGTTTTAAGTTTTCTTTAAGCATCTTACCTGCCATAACTATATTTAATGGTGAGAGAGTCCTCAAGATAGTCTTCTTACTAATCATATTAAAAATCAGTCTTAGCACTGAAGTGAATATTTTTTGATAACTGTAAAGGGAGCACAAATAAATAATAACTTGGGTATCTACACCTTTGTGGGGCAATGTTAGGTCAGAAAAATCATGCATCTTGTTGAATATGAAAATGTTTCTTGTTGCCTGTTCTGTGCTGACCCTTGCATCAGTATCACAATTTATGAGATTATAATAATAATAATGGCCAGACTTCGCGAACGAAGAACCGGGGAAGGTCTTTACACCTTCCAGCCTGCACATTGGA
>JAYRBT010000093.1:17184955-17206537 GCA_036023395.1 Myiotriccus ornatus
CTAAAAAATCCAATGCGCAGGCTGGAAGGTGTAAAGACCTTCCCCGGTTCTTCGTTCGCGAAGTCTGGCCATTACATATTATGTGTGTGTCAGAGATAAAAATTCTGCTATAGCTTTAATATGCAGCAGTAAGATGTGAAATTACCATTAAAAAGTGATCATATAATCATACATTATTTATATAGTGGTAAGAGATGCACTGGGTGCCCTTTTATTTACCTTAAACTGCAAGTCTTCAGCTTATTAAACATAAAAGCATAGGGTGTTGCTTTTAAAGAATAATATCTGAAGAAAACAAATTTTTAGATTAGTTTTGAAAGCTTTTAAAAACCCAAAGGGCAGATATAATCCCCTCAACACTAATTGCTGGTTTATGGAATGAACTGTACTCATTTGTTTTAAAGCCCCCAATCAGAATCTCATTAAAATAGTACCCAGCCTCCATTTTGAAAGTGTGGGAGGGAGTGCTTTTGGGAAAAAAAAAAAGGAATAGTTGTCTAAATTTTCCAATATCTTTTGGAGCTGTATTGTACTTACAACAGCTTGTTAATGAAACTGGGAGAGCTAAAATGCTACAAATTAGCTTATTTTCCTCTTTATTTCTGCTTTATGTTCATCAAAGTGCTGCTAGGACTGGATATTATTAAATATGGGTTGTTGTCTGGACTTGTATCTAGTTGGATAACATATCTATCAGAGTAAAGAAAAACAACACCTGTGCAGCCCTAGTTCTAAGATTTTAGTTTAGAAAGGATAAAAAAAGACATAGAAAGGGTAGAAAAGCTTCAGATCATTACTTCGTACCTTATGCCTGAAAGCATTTTTCGGTGTTTGATCTGGAAATGCAAAACTTAATTACACCAGGCATTCAGTGGGAACTGTTTAAAGAAGAGCATATCTCTTAATGCTGTTTCTGACAGTTTGAGCTGGAGAAGCTGGGAAATAGTTTTTGCCATGTGTGGGAAAGACATGGTTCATTGGGGATAGAAGAGGAAAACCCACTATCTGCCATTTAATCCGTTTGTGCCTTTGGATGTTTTCTTAAAAATATATGATCATAGTATTTAAAAGCTGGCGTGGAAATGGGGGCATATTTTTTTCCCTTTAGAGTGGAAGATAACCCTGAGAAGTCTCTAGTCTCAGTACTAGTCCCCAGTGAAGGCTAGGGAAGAGTCTGCACAGCTGAGAAGGAAACCTGTTTAATACCCTTTCCTACGTCTCTGGTTAAAGTACCAGCAAAAGAAGAAAAGAGACCTACTGCTAAAAATTCTTCAGCTCCCTGTTTGAGCTCCAAGTGCTAGTAGTGCTAAGCGTCATGTAGCCCCCTCCATCTGCTTTCAATCCTAGGTAAGACTCACTGACTGTAGTCAGGTTATAAACAGCAGTCAGTCTCTATGAGATACACAGGAATCACTTGCCAAATGATCAGTATGTATTCACCTGAGATCATTGAAACTTTTTTCTCCTCTCCATTAAAAACTGGCTTTCTGCTCATGAGTTTTGCAAAGCAAGGGGTTAGTATACGGGATTTAAGAGCTACCTACCAAAAATCATTGTGGAACATTCAGTGTGTGTATATGTCTCCTGTTAACTGGCAATCTGCAGCAAGTGGCACCTTCTGGGCTGCATTAGAAGTGTTGCCAGCAGGTCAAGCTAGGTGATCCTTCTCCTCTGCTCAGTGCCTGAGAAACTCCTGGACTGCTGGGTACAGTTCTGGGCTTCCCAGTGCAGGACATATTCAGGCATGGAATGGGCTGCCCAGGGAGGCGGTGGATTCTCCATTCCTGGAGGTATTTAAGAAGAGACTGGATGTCGCACTTAGTGCCATAGTCTAGTCACAGTGGTGGTAGTGGGTCAAGGGTTGGACTTGATGATCTCAGAGGTCCTTTCCAGTCCGTCTGATTCTATGATTCTGTATGAAAAGACTGGCGTGAGTCCAACAAAGTGCAGCAAAGTTAGTTAAGGGCTCAGAGCATATGACTTGAGAGGACAGGCTAAGAGAACTGGGATTAGTCAGCCTACAAAAGAAAAGACTGAAGGGAATCTCATCCATATGTACTAATATTTGGTAGCAGGGGGAGGTTGTGAAGGTAGAGCCAGAGTCTCTTTTTAGTGGTGCCCAGTGACTGGACAAAAGACACTGGGCACAAACTAACACAGCAAATTCAAATTAAGTTGTTTGGTTTGGGTTTTTTTTTCTTTATGTGAGTATGATCAAACAGTGCAACATATTGATTAGAGTGGTGGTAAAGCCTCCATCTCTGGTGATATCCAAAGCCCTGAGCAACCTGATCTAGCTGATCCTGATTTGAGTAGATGATTTCAACTCAGTGATATCCAGGGGTCACTTCCAGACTCAAACTTTCTGTGAATCTGTGACTTACCAAGAATTATTACGCTGTGAGACAATATGAGGAACAAAACTTTTTCTTTTTTTCTTCTTTTTTTTAAATATTTAATAACAATGTGAAAAGTACTGATTTTGTCATTAAACTTGGAAGTGTGCACATCTTAATCTTGCACCTTTTCTTGAGCTATATTCTCATAAGATTTCACTTTTTCTATTTAGTTTCAGGTTCTTTTTGTTTTATTTCTGTATTTATTAGAGGTGAAAGACTTGGTTCAAACAGGGAACCTTTCTGCTTCCCAGGAGTGTGTGAGACACAACCGAAAGAAAAATAAAGAAAACTTTTTCTTCCATTTTTCTAATCCCTTTTTGGGTCTAACATAGTTAAGTACCACTACATGGCTTTGAGATACAAAGGAGAAACAGTAATGAGCAAAGTTACCTGGCTAGGTGGAAACCTATCATAGGAGCAGGAACTGATGCCTTCAGGTGAACAAAAGTCCACCTTACTCCCCTCCCAGCTTATAAACTGATGCGTGGTAAGCAGCCATGATTCTCAAGACCTATATCGATCACAAGGAAATCAACCAATTTTACCTAAAAGTTTGTTGCATTACTTGGAACTCGGCCTCCCCGTTCTGCATCCTCAGTGTTATCTGCCAAAATTTCCTTTCTAAAAACCAGTAACACTACTCAAAGACAGTTCTTTTTGGAATGCCAATGTGTATGTACACGGTCTGTATAAATTTGTCCAAACTACATGTGGTGAAGTGACATTGTTAATTAACATAATATTTTACATGGATCCAGAGAAAATATCTCATTAAATTTTTACCTTTTTTCTTTAATTTCTTTTCATTTTTCAAAAATCATCATTCTCAGAAATAATTAGCAGAACTATGTTGCTCAGGAGATATGGTAGTTTAGGGGGATTTCAGGCAGAGTAGCACTGAGAGATTGAGCCCTGTGAGGAGCTGTTGGATGATCAGGGCTGGAGAGGGGGCAGCTCCGGGGGGGACACCTCCAAAGCTCCAAAGTTACCAGCAGTAACTCCTGATTCTGTGGTTCTAAAATACTGAGACTGAACAATAAGAACCCTTTTTTGAGCAAACATTTGTTTAACACTTTAAAATAATAAACCATTTTTTTGCAATAACAATGTCCCATAATAAAACACATCTGATGGAAAAGGTACAGTATAAAGATTTCAAGCAGAGTCAGAGACACAGGAAGTTCATAATTTATTTTTTTTAGCAACCACTTTTTCACATTTTTTTAATGTAAAGAAGGTTTTCTGCTCACTTCAGAAGAAAAGTTTACTTTAATGATTTGCATAGCCATTGCCCAGCTCTTTTGCTTCCAACTAACAATCCTGAAAATGAAACAAAACCAAAAAAAAATTGCTTGCAAAAACGTTTATGGAAAACAAATAAAAATATCTCTGAATGTCATCAAATTAGATACATTATTTTTATTCCAGCATATGTTTATGAATATTTTCTTGAAGTATTCTGCCAGCTCTAGCCTTGAATTTGGAATTAAAAAGCATTTACAAAATTCTTTTGTATTTCCCTTCTGAAGCACCATGTTTATTCACTCACACTGATTTTGTGTTTTGCATATATTATCTCTAAAAAACTGGATTCCACAAAATTATGAATGCAGAAAATCTCGAGATAAAGAGGTATTTGACATATTTTCCTTATTAAAATCTTGTGGTATCTTTCAGATCTGTAAAGTCTAGGGCCAAAAAGTAATGAACAAAACTGTGTACTTATTGGATGGCCAGTTACATAAAGCAGTCCACCACCATTCTATTGGTTACTATGATACTTTCTGAGTAGATATATATATAGTCTTAATGTTAATACTGATCTGTCTGGGATTCTTGCTGTATTTTGATAGGCAGATCCTGGCTCCTGACCATATCAATGCAGTGTGGTATCTTTCCTTTTCACAGGAAAAGCTAACTATGTACAGCATTAATAATTTATGCCCAGGAAGTGGTAAGGATGATAAATCTCCAACTGTCAGACTTCCAAAACTGCACAAGTATCTTTGCACGTGTCCTGCTTGAAAAGAAACCCTTGGCAGGAACATACAAACTGGGTGTTGGTACACAGGCATAGGCACTGAGCCACCTATAGAGACATTTACATTACAAATCCTGCTTTGTATGCGTGAAAGGTGGCTGTCTGTCTAAATTACGTTCATATACTGTTCCCTATACCATCCTATCAGGCCAGATTTGTGCATTTTTCTTAATTGCACAGGTTCTTTTACTTGTGATGGTACTTGACTTATTTGGTACAAGAATGTAAAAAAAAAAAGTATTTGATTAATAGATGTATTGCTCTTATTACCATCATATATGTAACACGTTTTTGTTTTCCTTAAATTATGCTGCTATCGTTACAGTTGGTGCTATGGTTGGTAACAGTACCATTCCAAACAAGATGCTAGCATTTTTACTATGATATGCTACACATTAATGTCACTAGGACAAGGTTATCTGTTAGGAGACACAAAGAACAAAAAAAAATTTACCTTAACCGCATACATTTCTGTGTCTATGAAGACACACTAAATATCTGTACAAAATGTCATTTTCTAAAGGTCATATTCTCTCTGCATTATTATAATATGTCAAAAAATCCACTTCTGTGTGTTTTTTTTAACCATACTGTAGATAACAATGCTACTTTGGTGGTCTTTATTGTGGTTTTGGGGGAGGAGGAGACTGTTTGCTTGAAAGCAGTTCTAAAAAAAAAAATAATAGGATTATTCTCATCTTTCATTTAGTTTAATAATACACTACATACATTTGTCAATCAAATTAGAATTACTGTCAGACCATAATAATGCATTTTAGTTTGGCCAATATCAGTCAGACCTGATTTATTTGCTTAATACAAATCTAATTGACTTTCAGACTGCTCTTCTCTTTTCAGCTGTTAACCGACCAAGTACATCTTTAATTTCCAAGACCGATGGTTGGTAGCAGTTGAGAGGAAGAATGATTTGCATAAGGCCCCAGAAGGGTGCCAAAACTCTTCACGCTTTAAACAACAGCCTTTATTATTCTGTAAGTGGATGTGTTGAATTTTCATGCTTTTGTTTCCAGTTCAGCCCTGACAGAAAGAATAAAGTAGATTTTGCCAGCACCCCTGCTGTGGCCTGAGGGAGAAATTCAATGTGCCTCATTTGTCTTAATTGGAGAACCGCCCTTAGCACCAGCTTTTTCTATGAATATATTAGCATAAGAGACAGAGAAGTCTAAGCCCACTTTTTTTTTTTTTGTAGAAGTATTTTTTTTCCTAAAAAAAATTAAAACTACGAAGAAGAAAAATATATGCATCATCTTCCAGTCTTCTTACTATTATTGTTGTTGTTGTAAACCACACTATACGGGGAAAAATGCATCCAACCGACTTTATCTCCTCAGAGTTGTTAGGAGCTGGGTACAGAAAAGCGTGATAAATACCGTTCATGCAAGAGAGCTGAAAGCTGCTCTTTATTCCTAGTAATGTACTAATCCTATATGTTTGTTCTTTGGCTGCTGGTGTTGCTACTTTTTCTGATGGAGGAGATAGTTTTACAGGGAGACTGATGGGCAGTAACTAGGAATGAATCTAAGAAAAAAAAAAACAATCTTACAAGAGTGAATTTATTAAAACTGAAACAGAATGCAGTTACCTCTGCAAAAGGAAGATTTCAAGCCCCATGCCTTTTCATTTGAGAAATATTAAATTCATCTTCACGTTTTTCATTTCATAAAAGAACGCTAAGTCTGGACAAACAATCTGTGCAGTGTAAATCATTTCTAAATCAGGGCTCTTTCAGTGTCAGATTGAACTAATGAGATTTAAAGGGTAGATTTTAAAGAAGAGGTATTTACTTTGCATGTTCTTATGACTAATATTAATCTTAACATCTGTTAAATCAACCACCTATTGCTTGTACATGAAAAACATGAGAAATAGATAATTTTTTCTAGGTGTGATATATACATTTTCCTGAAAATGTGGCTGCATTTTAGAGTCTCATGATCCATATTTAGCCTTGATATTTTCTCCTTGAGACTGCAATACACAGCATCAGTCACATAACTACTTAAATAGAAGCTATGTTAGAAAAAGGCTTGGCTGGTTGTGGGGGTTTTAGGCATCTTGTAGACATTATGAAAAATTAAAATATTCTTTGGGGCTGGATTTTTTCAGTCAGCTGGATGAATTAATGGCTTAGAGGTTTGATTCCAGCGGGAGCTGGGGTGGGGTCATTAGCATAGGCCCTGGAGAAATAGCAGACTTAATTCTGATATTTACTCTCTCCTCCTCTGTGGCAATTTATCAAAGCCAGCCACCACGGTAGCATTAGAAGTCTTTCACACATCTTCCTCCTCCTATTACTCATTACTGAACCATTTTTGTCATACATGCATACCCTGCCTAAAACATGTTCAGCTACCCCTGGATGGGATTTTCTTATGCCTTTAGGAGTGGTAATAGATGAGTTTTTTGCTTTCTTGTGCAAGTGGATCTGCAGAATGTATGATGTATTTCTGAAAATGTATAGGTGTCCAGTTTTGATTGTAATAAGAGTTAATATTTTTCCTAGAAGAAAATGATGGTTAGAGCATAGGAGTAGGTGTCCTATCCTGAATGGTTTCATTTACATTAGAAAAATGGCAATGATTTATGATAAGTCATTTGATAATCCAAACTGTTCCACTTAGAAAAATACGCAGCAAATCAGAAAGACAAGCGTGCACTCATTGCCTCCCCTTGCTTGCTCATTCTCTGTCTCTAGTATTCTTTTCTCTGATTTCCAGCTGGAGGCTCTTCAGACCTGCCTAGGTCTACAATACTCCTCAGAATAATTAAAGGGAATATACATTTTGTCTGTTCATTTCCAAGGAGCTTCCTGGAGTGTTTGTTTCTAATATGGATTGTCTCATAGGAAAGGGTTTGAAATCTCTCAGCAAAGCATAAACAGGTTGGCTGTAGTATGTGTCACTTCTTGAAGTAATGAGGTGCTGGAAGAAAATGCCTTATCTCCATGCTGTGCTCCTGTTTTAAGCAAATTGCAAGTAACCATTTGAGTGGGAACAAAATGGTAATATAAGTAGAAGGGCATATTGCAGGGTTATATCATTGTTATTTGTTATGGTGTTGCAAAGCTTCTAGGAATAGCACCCTTTTGATGGATCAAGGCACCCTCTCATTTTTCACAGCACTAACCCCTCTTCCAAAGCTGAACAAACAGATGGTCACAAACCAAGGAATGTACACTTTAAAGAACTCTCTGCTGATTATTTGCATGTGTACCACACTCTTTTTCTGTCATCTGTCTGCGTTTTAAAAAGTGTTTAATTTCTATAGTTTTGTAGGATTATGCAGCCCCCAGTGACTCAGATTATTGTCAGACAGGTTCTGTAAAGTTGTGGTGGGTTCTTCACAAGGAATTTTTTTGAAGCCTCTGAATGACAGATTCTTAATCTTAGGACTCTGCTGTCATGTTTGTCCATCCTGTCCCTGTAGATGGGTGCACTTTCCTTTCTTCTTCTGGATCTAAATAATGTGGGATAGCACCTGCCTTCTCTAAGAATGCTTGGAACAGTGTCCCTACATGACAGCATTAGAAAAGCTTTCTAGGGAGAAATAGTCACTGGGTTCCATAAGTCACAGTGACCAATAGTCACTGGTTCCAAAGTGAGACCATCTGAGGAATGGTTAACTTCTTATGTGGAAAAAGTAAGTGGAGTTTGAGGAGGCAAGAAAATATCAACAGCTGGCTGATAGGAGGAAGCTCATACAGAGTTAAAAATTTTCTCATCTTGTGAGGAATCCTCTGCTTGGGAACCATAAGCTCAGCTCAACATTCATGCTAGGTTCCACATATGTTTATTCACACAACCACCCAGGTAGGTGAACAACTGTAAAAAGGAACATGTATTCATTGCAGGGTTTTTCTTTTCCTAATTCAAAAAGATACCCACTTTAAAAAATAGCCCTCTACTAAGTTTTAGTGTGCACAAGCACCTAATCATCTGTTTCCAGTTATACTATTCCATTTCTGAACTTTTGTAGATTCATGAGTCTGTCTGCATGTGCAGTGGCTTGAGACATTCCCTATTCATTACTGAAAATGGATAAAAGTCTCGTTTGTGATGTTCACAAGGCTATCCCACATTGCTAGCTATTAAGTTCAATATTACCCTCCTAGAGTACTGAAGGAGGTAAGAAGGATAGGTTATGTGTTCCAGTGGGTGCACAACCAAAAAGAGGTATTCACATCTTAAACACACAAACTGTAACTATTCATATGTAACATAAATAATGTTCTTTTCCAGAAGTATGGCTTTCAAGACATACCTCACTGAGGGTAAGATGGTGTCATTTTCACTGTTTATGAATAGGGCAGTGTGCAAATCCACAAGCCACATACTTTATGTGTAGCATCTGTGTCTTAAAAAAAGTCCTGTCAGCTTCCATGTCACACAAGGGTTACCATCATAAGTACTTATTTCTATTCAAACTGTTAAGTAAAGAGGCAAATAAAAAGCATGCAGTTTCCTGCCATATTCTGAGCTGCTGTAGATCTGTAGTTAATGGAACATGAGATTTTATTAAACTGTCTGAAATATTTGAAAACTATTTTAATCCCATTTGATATATCTGCTTTCTCTGATGATTGTTAGTATTTTTCTTATATATAACAGTATATACTAGTTATATGTATGGGTGGGGTTATGCTTTGGTTTGTTTTTTCTGAAAGAAGTACACGTTTCAACAGGAGAAAACAAAGAGTTTTAATGTACGGTCATGCTGGGTCTGTGGCAAAGAATTACATAAACAAATTCTACATGGAGAGATAAAAGCCCTTTCCAAATATTTTTTAAAGATTAGAGGCTAGAACATTTGCACTGGCATGTGTATAACCTAATTAACTCCTGTGAACATATTCTTAATGTTCAAAGAATGATTTAGTGGAGAAAAGGTTATGGTCTCTTTCGCGTCATTTTCATTATTCAGGAGCTGAAGACATATCAGTGCCCACCTGATGTCTGTTTCTCAATGGTACACAAAGAAAGCACTGAACTGAAAATTTAGTATAAGACTAGTTTTTAAACACCAATTGAATCACACACAACAAACTATAGTGGTTGCATATGCTTCATTTATTAAAAGAATACACAGGATTATGCATAAAAATTGGTGCTACACAGTAGATTGCAAAGACAGTTCTCCGCAGACGTGTCTTACGAAAAAATTCTGCTTCTTTTAAGAAGAGACCTGAAACTCAGATCCCTCTATAGTGACTCACGTTCAGCTGTGGATACTTAATCCAGCGAGTTATTGGCCTGCCAGAAAACCATCAAAAGACATTTGTCACTGGATCAAAATCAAATATATGTCCTGGCTGTTAAGAAGGGCTTTTGTTGGACTAAATGACTGTACCATTTAAGACAGTACTGCAAGATTAATGATGACACTGGTTGTCCAATTTTCATCCTTGAGGCAGTATTACAAAGATGTGCCCTTTCTGTGCACCTGATGTTACGCATATCAGATGCATTATTCCTTCTGCTGTGAGTCTTAGTAATGGTCCGTGTTTCCTGCTCCCTCTTCATAGAGGAAGATTAACGTGGTGTGCGTGTAATTTGTCTTGAGGAGGAGGTTTGCTGAATAGAAGTATACTTCTGGAGTTATATTATATGTGTTAATCACCTAATCACAAAGAACGTTTAACAAGTGCACATCTCTAACAGAATGAGGCCTCTAGTGTATATTTTTGAGCCAACACAAATGAACAGTTCCTCTCCATCATCATTCTTCGGATGCAAAAGCTATCAGTGAGCAACCTGCTTTCGATTAGCCTTATATTCATTGACATGTTCCAAAACCCCTTCCTCCTCCAGTCTTTGTCTTGTTGGGCCTTATTACTAAATCTAAGCTTATTTTCAGAATAATCAGAGAATTCAGAAAGTAAGGCTCTATAAGGGCATTTTGCCCTTTCCTGTACATTAGAAGACTGATGAATAAACAGCATGTTTGGCACCATTCAGTATCTATGCAATGTTTTTCTCCTAGGGTGTATGCTGAGCCGCTCTCCAGTGTTTCCATTTGCCCTGATAATGACTTTACATTCAACTTCCAGCTTCACGATTTTCTTTTCACACGGTACTGAGCTGCTTGCTCTCTCCTGCTGCTCATGTCAGAGGCAGTTGAACTTGGAGGTCAGCATGAAGAGAAAAGAGCAATATAATTGCATACCACAGAGGCCAGATGTTTAGTAAAATCATAGGGAATCTTGTCAGGAAGTGCCATTGAAGTTCCTGGGAGATTCACCACTTTCCCAAGGAAACTGGAAAATTGTATTCCAACAGACAGTTGTTCTCAGCAGAAGAGAAATACCATGTGCCTATTTTTGCTATTTATTCTGTTGTACATCCTTTCGCCTTGATTTCTTTTTATTTGTTTCTGATCCATCTGTTGTACAAATAATAGCTGACAAACTAGTAAGTGCTCTTAACTTGTAGAGTGGGGGTTTTTTTCTCTTTGTTGTTATGACACATAATTTATTATGCAAAGGTACAGGAAGTACAACAGCTTCTCTTTTAGTCATGATCCTCAAAAATTTAACACAACCAGGCAAAAAGGTTGACACGTTTTCAACAATGTTATGCTGTTTGGTGGCACAGAAGCTAACAGAATTTGTGAATTCTGAGTCTGAAAAAGCTTTATGAAATATGAGGCTAGACTCAGCTTCTTGAACATTTGAACTTAACATTCACTTTTTATCATGTCAAGAGAAGCATCGTAACTAGGAATGAAAACATGTATAAATAAATTCAAGTTAACAACAGACAAGCAGAGACCAAACTTTTGACACCATAGAAAATTATTTATAACACATGCAATATTTTAGTAGTTAGAACCAGAATAATATATATTTTAATACATATATGTATGTGTAAGTAAGTCTGTATGTATGGTTATATATTGCACCTTCAAAGTCTATAATTCAGAAATAAGGTACTCAGACTTGAAATTTTACAGGCTCATATTTAAAATAGCTGCTGAAGCAGACCCTGAGATCAACGCACACATTTGGTACTTCATTAGTGAACTGGCCAACTTCAACTTGTGAGATGGGAATTACAGTCTAGCAAGCACCAGCTGTCATCTTCATTGTTACAAAAGTACAAATTAGAGCACATGAAGAACAGATTTTTGGTGCTTACCAACTCACTTATTTCTGTGATAGCTACTAAGAGCAATTAAATTAAGTTAGGCTGGATGAAAGCTGGTATTTTTCCTGCCTTTCCTGCTTTGGTACAGTTTCTTCTTTTACTGTGTCTGCTTTCTCTCCACATTATTACCATAGCAGTGCTAGTCTGAAGGGGAACTGGTTTTTTCAAATAACTTTGCTACCTTACTTTCTTCCACTTTCATGGCTGTGAAATCTTCCAGTGGGAGAAACTTGGAGGACAAGTTACTTGTGGATGGACAGCTTTTAATTAAAGTAAGCTTAATTACTACTGGATGAAACTCTCTTAAGTAAATGGATGTGATACTGTTTATTTCACATTGCAATTTCCAGACCTAGATAGTTATATTTTCAAAGGCTTCTCTTCTAAAATAATGCTAAAAGTGGTACTCTCTGGAAGTCCTCGAACAGATTTCTTCTCCCATCTTTACAAATTAATTAAAACTAAATTTCTTGTTTTGTCTGACTAGTCTTCAATACCTGAATAGCTCATTGTATAAAAGCTACATAAAAGCATACAAAACTGAGGAGTTTCTTTGTCTTGAAAAAACATCAATGGAAGTGTTGATTTTCCTAAAAATATATGCCAGGAATTACTTCTATAGAGTAAAAGCTATTTAGAATAAAATAAAAATGCTGCAGAGTGGTATCTATGAGAAAGGTATTTTTCTGGACACTACTGAATACAAAACCACTTCATCTTCCTGACCCCAACACTCAGATCAAGTAAATTCAGCTTTATGTTGTTGATTCCAGTAACAAATTAATCAATGGCAATCTCATCTCTATAACAGCTTATTCTGTCAAGCTCAAATTTCACTCACTTTGCTGACAGGACAAAGTTGTCCGTTTCAAGGAAAGACATAACTGAACTGTATTATTCACCCAACAAGCCATTCGTCACCAAGGTTTGGATGCTCCACGTATACTACTAGCACAATGATGTCTAATGTGTGTGTTTGAATATCTCTTTGCACTAAAATGTCCTTGTAATAGCCTTTGTCTCTGATGTTCAGTTACCATAAAAAGCTAGTGGGAACATTACACTCTTCATCAGTTGTCAGCTGCTGATAAGTTGGGCACTTTCTGCCCTCAGTGATTCTGGGTATAGAAGGATGTATCATTAGATTTTCTGTGTAATGTAGATATGACAAGACTTCTCAAACCATTGTAACCACCACATAATCTAATATAATTTAAGTCTCTCATTTCCCACCTTGTAATTAGAATATATTAAACTGTTTCAGTGATCCTGAATATGAAAATGCACAGGTACTAAAGTGTTTCTCACCCTAATGTTGTCAAGTCTGTAATATTTTAACTGGAAAAAAAAAAAAAACCTAAATGCAAATTTCTATTCTCTTTGTATAACATTTATGCAGTAAAGAATAGTTGAGTATGCGATTTTTCATTTCTAGGTAGATAGAAATAGTAATGCATGAGCTGCAGAAGAGAGCATTAATCTCTGAAACTGCTAAGAAATGAAATGTTATATAGAGTGACTTGTTCTTCACTGGTGCTTTCTCAGCATTGAGGTTTTGGGGTTTTTTTCCCCCTTACATGATTCTTCATCAAAAGAAGAAAAGATCACACTTCTGATTATATTAGATTGTAGCAAAGCCATAATCTCTCATAACTTGATTTAGATACTGTTTGTGAAGTATGAAGTTCTCATGTATCATTCCTTTCTTCTCACTGGTAAGTAATGTAAATTTGTGGTTCCCAAAGGCTAGTGCTGGTTTAGTAGAAGAGGAAGGCTCTGACAGTTTTTTACCTTTATTTTATTACATCATACCAGTGCTAGTTTCTAAAGAGGTCATTTTTTTCTTTTCATTTCTTTTCATGCTTCTGGTTTTAATTCAAACTAGCAACAATAGTTATATGCTGTTTTGGCTTATTTGCAGGCAAGAGTACACACAGACGCATGTCCCTGTGACTTCACTTGAGCGAGCCTTAGGAAACAAATTCCTGTGATAAAAATGTTTGGTTAGATCAACTTCCTCACTGTCCAGGTCTATTGTTCACAGGAAATCAAATCCTCCTCTGTTTAGTGCTTCCGTGCAATCTTTTTGACACTGTTTAGCACTGCTTCTGCAGTTCTCTGAGGATCTGGTTGGAACTTGAGAGATGTGGACACCCTGAGTGAGTTTCCTGCATGAAAGATAAAATTCACTCCTGGAGAATACTCAGTTTCCTTTAACATGGGGACATTTTTTTATCAGAAGTCATGAGTTAGATGGGTGTTGTGAGCTCCCTATAATGCTAACATCCTCAGAGACATAATCTTGTCAAGTGTTGACAAAAAGTTTCAAATTAGTTGTGTAATTTCGTATCAGTTTTGAATCAGTACTACATTATTGTTATATTTTTATATTATATTATTATATAATAGTATTGTATACTAGTCTGACCCTGCATATGATGATTAAGTACGAAGCCTGTCATCTGATGATGTGTCATATTTTATCTTATGAATCACTTTTGCTAAGCTGCAGAAATTCAAGATACCACAGGTACTCTTTGAACTTTTTTTGCTTCTGAACACATTCTGTACCCCTTGCATAGTTCAATTGTAAAAACTAGGGTGGCCTCTTCTATTTAATTTTCTGCTCTGTTACTCAGAGACAACTCCATAAATCTCTATGCAGTTTAAAAAATTCAATAACAGTTTTGGAAATCTTGCAGGTCAGGATGTCTCAAATGTCATGGCAATGCAGAAACTGACCTGAGCTGTAAAAGTGTTCGTGTGCACATAAACTGCTGATGTGTGGCTCAGTGACTCTCAGCAGAAAAACTGAGACCTTGAAAAAACTGGGCCTTCTATCATATAGTTCTGCCTTTAAAATAGAATTAATTCTCCCAGAAAATCACTATGAAAAGATAGAACATTAACAAGTATTGTAGTATATCATGTAAGGAATGAAAGACAAATAATGTGTGTATAAGGGGAGCAATTCCCTAAAGCAAAGAACATCTAATATTTTTTATGTGAAAGAGGAAAACCGGTAGGTTTGTCAAGCTGCTGAGACTTCTTTGCTTACACAGTGCTATTACCCTGTGTTTGCTTTTTTCTTTTCTTTCCTTAGGCTTCAAGTTTTAACAGTGAATTACTAAGACAATGTGGGTGTCTGCTTTAACACCTACAACGGTGTCATGAGCTGTAAGATAGTTAACAGTTTAAGGATGTGTACTTTTGTTAGAGAAGATCAAGGTCCTGAGCAGGATATAATCTGAAAATAATAGACTTCATCTTGAAAAGTTGTATCCATTATTACTGAAACAGATGTAACTCCAGTGATGTGCTTGAAACTGTTACACTTTCTGCAATCTATTTTGCTTCTGAATAAAGAAAAATATCAATAAATTTGGTTATTAGACTTAGATGAAGAAATATTCCTCTGCAATAAATTGTTCTTTCTTGTTCTTCAATAGAAGCTTCACACCACATCGCCTTCTATCATGGCAATAAATGCCATATCTCAGATTTTTGTTTCTTTAGCTGGTGAAAAGCAAGGGAGAAATTTATACTAGAACACTGGATTTTCAACTGTTGCTTTAATTGTTTGTCTTCTAACACATTGTAAAGAACTGCAAGGGACAAAGTATGTATTTTAACATTATATACATGGGTGACAATAGCATCATAATTTCATATATATTCATAAAATTTTATATAGTATTCATACTATTCTCTCTCTTCCTGTAAGTGAAGGTATCTTAGCCATGCTATGAAACTTTCTTCAGGATATATTCTAAATCCCACTGAAACTGGAGCGATTCCATTGATTGCTCAGGATTTTATGTTAGTTTTCAAAGGCCAAAGAACAGAGTACTACTGAAGAAGAGAGGCAGGTGTAAATTAGCACATCCTTTTTTCTTATGCCTTTCAAGAAATTTCTCCACATATTTTTCAGTGGATGAAAACACCCATAGAGATCATCATACACCTATGAATTGTTTGATGTTTTGTAGGAAATTACCCTAGATGATCAACAACAGCAAACTCACTTGTCAGCTACATGATGCTGGTAAATTCCTGTAGAGTTAGATGATTCATTGCTTTTATGAATGCTATTTTATGTGTTGTCATTTGTCTTTGAACAGCTACTCATTCTGTGGGAGACAAATTTGTATGTTTCTCTTTTATGCTTCTTAACGTTTTCACTTTTTAGAAAACCAGCATGGATGTGGAGGTGGTATCACTCATCTATTTGCATCTTCTCTTCTTTCCATTACTGTTTGTTTGCTGGATGGTACAAAATGGAACACATACTTGGAGATTTCTTTATACTTTGCGACTGTGATGTGACAGTGCTGTCATAATGAATCAAATCAATAAAAGACCCATACTTTTCTCTGCAGTGTGGGTGTTTGGAGATTTTGAAGAAAATTAAATCAGTTTTATAAAATAAAAAAAAATTTAATTCTGAAATTAATTTCACAGTATCCAAAGTCTTTTCATTACAGCACTTCACGATGATATGCTGCTTTGCTCTCCCTTTTTGATGGTACTTGACTATGATGTGTCTCCTACATTCCTGTATGGGGTTTACTACTCTTGTCTTCTTTCCCAAAGTGAATTCTATCTTGTACCTGGTTGTAAAAAGCATAAGAATCTTGTGAGCACTTCTGTGCTACTACCAGGTATTAAAGGCTGTAATTTATTCATCATACTTAACGTAAAACCATTCCTACAAGACTGAAACTCTTGTAACTCTGATGAGTCAGCATTTCAAATCAGTAAAAAGACATCAGTGCCTCCAGAACACAGATCTCTCCTTCCTTTCATTTCTAGCTCATCTTTGTTTTGATACTGTGTTAACTACTGTACCAAAAATATTTACTGGTAACAAGCTAGTCATCCCTAAATGAATGAATAATTGGTACTTTGAAATTCAATTTCCTTAACCTATTTTATTTTGTGTTCTCAGTGCATTTGGTTTTTTGAGAAATTACAAGTTGAAACTTTGCTTGAGATGCTGGTATGTTAGCAGAAGGAATTTATCTCCTAATTCATAAGTTAAAAGTCATGAAAAGGGAAAACAGTCTACTGTGGTTCCTGAGGGTACACAGGGATTGAAAAGGGATAAAAATGAATTAAGGATGATTTTCAGTGAGGAAAAATGCTTATTCACACTATGCAAGGAAAATATACTGCAAACAACTTTAAGATGAAGGAAAGTGTTACCAATTAAATAGCAACTTTATTACGATATATTACATGCACATATATGCATACATTTGTACATATACGTATACACATATACATAAGCACACATATATATACACATGTATATCATATATGCATGTATATCATATATGCATTTATACAAGATATATCTGTAGTTCTGACCATCCAGAAACTTCAAAGTATCATGCAAATGTTAACCACTATACTCTCACAGCTACAGAGATTAACAATCTTCCCCATGTCCACACAAACCACGTTGCGTTTATTCCTTATTACAAAGCGTAACAAAGCTATCATAGTCTATGGCTGGTGAAGAATTGTGTTATAAGAAAAAAAGGAGAGTGGGAAGTTACTTCAAATGAGAATGCCCACAGAACAAAAGCATTATTCTGATATGGTTTTAGGAGTGGAAAATAAATTTAGCAGAGATGTTTTGAGTAGAAATTACAGAAGACCCAAGTCAGTTCAACCCAGGATAGCTGTCCTGGCAGTCCCACTCCCAGGTTAATGTGCTCTCTTTTTTTGTGCTGTGATGACACTGGGAAATTCATTTTGCCATTTCTTTTTCATGGGGTAAATGAAACTGTTCTATAATTTCCTGATCTGTGGAAGAGTGGGAGGAACCAGGAGATTATAAGCATCCTCAGTGAGGTAACCCTGGGCTGAATTTATCATTAGGCTTCTGTGAGAGATTTTTGCATGCATATGAGAGGGTAGAGAAAGATCTGAGTTTTGCTCTGCCATGGATTTTGAGTTGTTTTGAAAACGAAATTGAACTCCAAGTTTCTCTATTAATTTAAGATCTTCTTGAGATGGTAACTGATTGGCATGTTTTCCAAATCTTTTGTGTCTAATTTCCTCAGTTTCTTTCTAAATTGAACAATTAGACTTTAAATTGAACGCTTCAGCTTCTTAATCCATTTACATCTATATCTTTGGGCGTAGATCCAGCCACACAGAATAAACTCTCTGCTTTTTCTTTCTATCATCTGATCTGCATTTGAAGTAGCACAGTTCTGCTTTCTTCTATGGTCTGTCAAGAATTTCTCAATAAAAATGCTCGTGTGCAGAAAGATAGCCAGTATATTGCACACAATCACGAGGTCATACCCAGTCATATTTGTCACTTTCTGATCTAGTATGGATTTTGTCTTTTCAGACTGTATTTGTTTTGACCAATTCTGACTGCCTTTGTTTTTCTAGGAATATTATCTACAGTATTATTATTCTTTTAATACAAACATGTGATGCCTGATTATGTGGTCACGTACTCATCCCTTTTTAGGATATTATGCCACTGTTTCTGAGCTTTCATGTCCCAGTCCTAAAAAAGACTTGTGACTTGTTTGGGTTTTAAGTTATGTGAGACAATTTAGGATTATTGGATAATTTAGGTTGTGAGGGACCTCAGGAGGTCTCTGGTCCAGTGTGATGTTCACAGCAGGGTCAGCCCTGAGGTCAGAACAGGGCACTCAAACCCGCATTCAATTAGGGTTTGAAACCCACCAGGGATTGAGATGGCACAACCACACGTGACAGCATATGTGGCAAATCAGATGTGTACATTTTTGCAAGACCAGTGTTTTAGACAGAGGTGCATGGTGTTTTGGGATGACGTGTCACAAATACTAGTAAACAAAATTGTGCTTGGAAGTTGTGTGTAGGAAACGCTCAATGAAATGCATCAATGAGTAAAAACTAATTAAGCTCGTTGATTATTATTTTTTAACAGAGAGACCTCATATAAAATCAAGTTTTTGGCAACACACACATTTAAAATTTCCTTTTTTTTTCCCAATACTGCTGTCTCTCTGAGGCAGCTGAGTTGGTCTAACATCTCACTACCATTGCAATGAACAGGTCTCATCCTCCCACTCCTCCTTCATTTCTTTTCACTTCCCTGCTTCTGGCTATGTAACCCCAGCAACTCTCACATCCCCACTCCAGGACCTCGCAATAAGCTAATTTATTTAATCATATCTTCTTCCACCCCCACCAGGCCAGTTTTCAACAGATTTAGTGAGCTGAACTTGCTCACGCATATGACCAGCAAAAACAAGAATGTGGTGTGGGGAGGAGGAGGCTGCTCATTTCCAGAACACCAAGACATTAGACAGCTCATCTGGTGATGATCTGTGTCTCTATAGTCCCGTTTTTTCTTTTTTAAATAAGTTTTTAATAAAACTTTATATGTAATGAAAGATACCATTTAAACTAAATTATATGGAAAAAAGTCTATAGATATTAATTCTGAATCAAGCAACATTGACAGTTTGATTTCCTGTAAATCTTATTTTTTGGTTTTGCTACGTTTTAAGAATATCACACCTGTGCGTGTATCATACACATATACAGAAGCATACATTCATGCATATCCTGTGGAATTTTCCAGCTACGTTGACATTGTGGTTATGCCCTGATTCACCTCTACAGAGTGTTTGTAGCAATAACCATGGTGAATGTTTTTGAAACCTTATAAACGCCTTAAAATACCACTGGATGATAGACCTTACAGTCTGAACTCAGTAAAATAGACAGAATTGTTATCATATTAAAAAAATGTACAATAAAATATGGGATGGGGTACCTTAACATGTGTTGTACATAGACTGAAAAAAAAATGCTTAATAATTCTGAAGACTAATTCTGTAATTAAGGTCTAGTATAATTAAAAATGGTCATGGTAAAGAGTTAAGATTGTTCATTCTGTCTACTGAATACTTAACCATGGTACCATAACATTCTTCTAAATATACGCTTTGAGTGGAATAAAAAGAAAATCCTCAATGCTGCAAAATAATTAGCTCAAATAGTTATCAGTTGGGAGATGCATGTTCTTAGTTAAAAACTCTATTCAGATTGAAAAGCCAAATAAAGAGAGACATCCATGTCAAAATCAGAAAGAGAACAGAAAAAATGTCAGCTGGAAATACTTTTTCCTCTGTGTTCTTTACTCTCTCCAGTTTTCTCACAAAAACAGTTAACTTTTCTATCTCTCGGTCAAGAATCAAAAGCCTTTTTCTCTAAAATAATGGAGGATTTAAACACGAGAGCATATTTTAATACTAAAATCCTTGAGATCTGCTTCAGATGATACATCCAAACTAATGCCAAAACTATCAACAATGGGCCAATAATCAATGAATTATGAAACAGTTTTATTTCATTTGGTGGTTCCAGATGAAGGGAATCCACTGCAATTTTTTAAGTCCAGTGAAAGTCTTATTTAATCATGCTTTTAACTAGATCCTTAATTGCAATTTGTTTCACTGTTGTTGAAAAATTTTCTCAGACAGTATCGTTAAGGGTTAGAGAGAAAATAAAATTATTTCCGAAGTGACAGTAGGAAAGCGTGTTTAGAGGTTTCCATATTATTTTAGGCTTTAGACCATTTCCAAGCAAAAATGGAAATGCTGATAGAAATGCTTACTTCTCTTGACATCCAGTATCCTTTTCCCACATTTAAAGATACCAAGCGAGAGATATCAGACAGTTGAAGATGAACAAGTGATTATCTTCTTCTGTCATTGCTCCTCAGACCTATTGGAAAACAGAATCTCTTTGTGAAAGTGCATAACTGTAGTAAGGATACGAATTAATTTCATGAATAGTGAGTTCATTGGTTTTGCCCATTTTGCTCTCATTAGCTTATTTCCTTGAGCCAGCAGGAAAGAAGAGATTTGCAACGAGGTGATAATGCCAATAAGACGGTATCAGTGCTAGGGCTAGCAGACAACACGATCTAATCAAGACCATCAAATACATGTGTGCATTTTTCAAATGCAAACTAATCAGACTTAGGACTAGGTGAGCAGCAGCACCTGTCAGGACAGTCCAGGGCAGCCCCTGCTGTTCCAGGCTGCTACATTGTTGTTACCTGCTCCTGTAACACCTTCCCACTGAACCCTGCTGGGTGTTGCCTTGGCCAGGGTGGATGGTCAGTGTGTGCTCACAGTGCTCTGGAACAGTTTGAGGGACTCGGCAGTGTGTGTCAGCTGCAGAGCCACCTCGTGTGATTAAGAGATGTATGGGCCAGGTACACTTTTTTTTTTCCTCTCATTTGAATGCAAAACGTCTTCACAGGTCTATTTGCAAGCATGCAGGGCAAAGGTGAGACTTAGGATTGTCCCAAATGATGCTACTGCATTCACATGCAAGAGGCCAAAGCGGTGTTGAGCAGACAGCAGAGAGCTCAGAGACACAGCAGAACAGGACTGTGCACAAAGTAGTGATTTAGGAAGAGGGAGGCATGTGAATACACATCATTTAGCATAATCTGCTCCAGTACAAAATTATTCCTGATCCAAACAGAACTAAAATGTCCACATTTGCATTGGGACTGTAGCCAGTTTGCTCCAGGGTAAACTGCCTGTAGAGGTGAATCCCAGCTCAGGGATTTTGTGAGAGTCTGCTGCTCGCATGCCTAAACTCACAGTGTCAGCAGCTTTTAATCATATTAGCTGAGGAATTAGTGCATGTCTCAATGCAATCTCCATCATCCACCGTAAAGAAATCATTATGAATGTGTAGATTCTTCTTTAAGGGAAAGATGGAGCAACAGAAGGGATCAGTCCACAGCAACTTAGAGTCCCGTGTCATTTCATCACGAAGTCAATAGCTCTCTTCATCCAAGGGTGAGAACGCTGCAAAAACAAACTGCTTTCTGTTCTGTAGAGACGCCTGAAAGAGCTTGCGCTGCAGTAATCCCAAATCCAGGGGCAATCTATTAAGAACTCAGCATCACCGACCCTGAGAATCAACTGATACGCAC
>JAYRBT010000093.1:17207759-17224946 GCA_036023395.1 Myiotriccus ornatus
AAATGACAAAAATAAATTGAAAATTGAATTAAAATACAGCCTGTATACTGCAATTAGGTGCTTATTTTCAACCCCATTTTGTTGCATTACAGTAACACTTGCATTGATACGAACATGACAGTTACTATAGTTAATATGAGTTGCACATTTAGTTTGGTATATGTAAGCTTGTAGCCACCATGTCCATGATCTGGTTTCAAAGTGAATAGATTCATTTGGATCAACAGTCCCTCCAGGGGTAAATGCTTAAACGTATTCAACCTTCACAAGAGCTGAAAACATCAATACCTTCATAAAGCCACTTTGATTTTTATTGACTAAAGTTGTGCTGCTAATTCACATACATCATTGTATACTTCACTGAGCTTTTAACATGGTACTTGATTTATAGAAAGAGTGATTCAATTTCTACAAAGAAGCGGTAGGATAAGACTTCCGTTAGATTTTTTCTTTAGCTCAGAAATACTGGAAGTCAAAGGAAGCCTACTATTGCAATACAAAAATTGCTCAATAAATGTTCACATGCACTTCATATTTTACTTGCTCAGTAACAGCTAATAGCAATGTAGATGTGTCAGATAAGGGACAATCAATTATCGAAGCATGTTGCTAATGTGACTGCAGTAAAACCATTGAATAATTTCTCAGCAGAAGTTGTCTCTGAAGTGCATTGCTCCTCTTTACATGTACATATACTCTGTATAAGTAATAAAGAAACTTGTAGGAAAAAATAGGAAAACACTTTTTTTTTTTTTTTTTAAATATTGTTTTTCATTAAAAAGCTATAATCATTGATCCCCTTCCGGAAACCTTTAAAGCACATTGGTAAACTCACATAAATAGCATACATATTGCCATACAAATAATTGGAGTGCTTACATTTGGTATGAGTTTGCAATGGTTTTTTTGATGTTGCACCAAATACAGACTTAAAAGTGTCTTCCATAATGCATTAACTTTAAGCAGTTAAAAATGGATAATAATAAACAAAAGTTTAGTCAAACTGAGAGGAAAAGCTCAATTACTTTATATGTATATTTGTTTTTTTTCACAATGAGTACAATCAACATTTGTCTTATCTCCTCCTCAATCTTCAAGATTCAGCTGGACGTGGTGCTGGGTCATTTTGTCTAGAGGGTGCTTTAGCCAAGAAAGGCTGGAGCAGATGGTCCTTGAGGTCTCCTTCCAACCCAGTATTCTATGATTCTATGATTCTATAATTCTATTATTGTATGTCTTAGTAAAGTTTTCCTGAACTATACTCTTTCAGATTTTTCTTGCTTTGAAGTCAGATCCAAAAAATTGTCATGCATATATATTCACTGTCTTACAGAAGCAGTTCTGTTGAATGAAGCACAATCAAAACTACCTGGTTTTATTCCAGATTTTTGAAAGGTCTTGCTTGGACTGATCACTTGGGCCTCATCAAGAATAGGAATTTTCTCCTTAACATTGTCTTTGGAAGCCCTGGTGCAACCCTGAGCATAAAAGAAACCAAACACTGCAAAGTTACCTTGTGCTACTGAAGGATCTGAGGGCATGCCTTGGGAATAGCATTTCTCATTAGTGAATTCTCGATCCATCACTTTTAGGGGAGAAAGAGCATTGAATATTAAAGTCATAAGGCAACATTTTCCAGAATTTATAAGCTGTGTAACTTTTGAAGACTATGGCAGAGCTAATTTGGGGGCTGAAGTTGGAGGCTTGGGTTACAGAAATGATACTGACATGAAAGCAGTACAAAAAATAAAGAGTAGTAGAGCAGATATTTTGTCAGAATGATATTTGTTGAATTAAGCTGTTCACAAACAGAATATTCTTGCAGTTACATGAGAATTCACTTTTACAGGGGAGATAAACTTAGGCATACTACAGAGCCCCTCAGCATCTCACAGTTAATTAAAGGACTGAATGGAAAGTATCAAGGCTTGCTCCATTCTGCATGAATAATTCACTGCCTGTATCCTTTATTAAAGCTAGTTACTCCACCACAATGATTTCCAGCCTTCGATGCATCGGCCTCAGAAATGAGGGATAAATTGCAACAAGGCCTGCAGCTATATTAATAAATTGAAATGAACACTTATTTGCTCATCTAATTAGAACTGTAGTTTTTTCCAAATGGTGTGGTAATGCATTACCTTGGCAGCCAATACCTGCTGCAAGAAATAATTAACAGAAACATTTTCTCAGGAAATTCTCCTGCACTGAAGGCAATAGTTTTCCTCCTAATTTTCTTTCCTTTAAATTACTTGTATTTAACTATGTTGCAGTAAAGATTATCGCGGATTTTGCTTTGCTTAAGAGGAGGAAATGTCTGTGTTTGAAGTGCCTGTAAGTAGTCATAAACTTGCAAATAAAATAAGAATGCATAAAACTACTTTCACCAACTCTCTATTAAAAGTATAATGGCATGATATGCACTTTGAACAGTACCTGAAGAATGTGATTTTTTTTTCCAAAACTTTGGTTAACATCACAGCCAAATAAAGTGTTTCAAAACTATATGCTGATTTTCCAGCTGTACTTGCCTAATAAAGTCTGTTAGCTCTGCCTGCAAGACTCGTCTTGAATTCACTAATTTTATCCCTTTTTATTTTCAGATATATTTGTTTAAATTAACAGTTAAAAAAAATGCATTGTCAAGCAAAGTTTTCATATCAGTGTGGTTTAGGCTGGGAAAATAACAAAGCTACAATAACTCCAACTCTGTAGACAAAGTCTGAATTATCAAAATTTTACCTTTTCCACTCTTCAGCCACTCACAGAGTAAAACAGTGTCCAGGTCTCTGGATTATGGCTGTCAGTCCCATCTGTTGTTATCACTGGTGCCAACATACAATTTTAGTGCTCACATCTATTCCTTCCCAGAGCAGTAGGTCAATAAGAACTCTGAGTTTGGCTGGAAAATGTCAGTTGAGCCAAAGGGTTCTGGTAACATGTGTTGATGTGTGCATGTAGATATCTATATCAATTTCCCTGTAGGTTTCCATAGATACCTTGTCAGATGTAAAAGACAGAAGTGTATTCGGGAATAGATCAAATTAAATGAAGCCAAACTACTACCCAGACAGATATCACCACTGGAAAAGATATACTGGAGCAGCAGTATATTCAGCACAGTTTCAGCAGTGCTCAGCAGTACTGTATAGCCACCATAAGTTAATACTGGGAATTACTTACATTAGACATAGGGAGAAAATGAAAATTGGTGATCAAGAAAGCATCTTTCCAAACAGAATAATTTTATTTTCTTTCTTGTTCCTTTAAATAACACTGAATATGTCAGCTACATATGGCCACTAGAAATGCTATTCAAAAACCAAACTGAAATTATCTGTATTTAATTTAATAGATTTTTTTAATAATCATTAAATGGTTTTAGGGGAATATTTAATCCATGGATATGGAAATAGATGGCGTGGCCGAGTTTGAGCTTGCAGTTGTTTTTTTTTGGGGATTCAGGCACATAAAGTGGTTTGAATGGGAATGCAAAGCTTGTGTATTTGAAGAGGCATGTCAAAACTGCTTTGTAAAGAAGGGGGTAAAAAACCCCAAACCAAGTGACAGGCCTAAGTTTAGTGTGCTGATTATATTCATTCTTCTTGTAACCGAAGGAGCTCCACTGTAGAACTTAAATTAAATGAATGGTGTTCCAGACACACAGTTAGTGATTTTATATGGTCAGTGTCATTTTTCTTCTTCTGGGAATTCAATTTGTTCCTATTATGCCAAGGTCACAGATTGGGAAATCTCAGACAACATTACTTCCCTGCCTTTGATGCAAAGGGTCAGTGGATTAGTACAAAGGAGAATTAATCCAGTGTGCTGGATCACCAAATTATATTTAAGTCATTTTTAATGAATGACTAGGAGTTCCTTTTAGTTTTACTGAAGAAAATAGAAGCAAGCCTGCAAACAACTGCTTCATAAATGAATATTCAAGGAAAGTATGACTTCACTGTCAGCTCTAATTGCTAGTTTTACCTTATTAGTAGAAGCTTTCTGTAGCTGAGTTTGACATACATTTGTTTGCACACTGTTATTAGTCAAGACTCAGTGAAGTCGCGTAATTAACACCTCCACATTATCTCATGCAGTGAAAGCAAAGAGTGAAACAGATGACTCACTGTGTTTCAGCTTTGCTCATGTTTTCTGATACAGAAGTACTTAAGAAGTGTGAGCTCCTCAGAGTGCCATATGGAGTCAACAGAAAGCATAAAAGGGTTTTCAGGAAGGAGTTCGTCAAAGCCCATTAAGAACTAACCAATAAGGCCTCAGCAAGTCAAGGTGCTACTGCACAGTGGTGGTGTAACAATCTACCAGCATGATTGCATTGGTATCAGCACTTGAATCTGACTAGTGCTGTCAGTCAAAAGACTACGTGTCTGCTTGTGTAGTTAAGTCTCTACCTAATGCAGGGAAATGATGTATTCATACAGTCATTCTCTCCTGTGCAGGACAGTGCCCACATTAAGGAAATTGTAGGTTTTAAGCCATCAATAGCACAGCATGCACATTTTGTGAGGTTGTGCTGTGAGTATGAACATAAACTATCATGTGGAAAATACAAAAGTTTCACATAAGGATTTTCCCTGCTTATCATTCATATGTTATTTGAGGTTAAAACACTTCACCGTTTTCAGGTACAAGCTCCTTACTGAAAGTCAAATATTTTTAGTTACTATTTCACAAACGAGCCACAGGACAAAGTCACAAGATCGCAGGAACGTGCACTTTAAACCAAGACATGATATTCTTCTAAGCATCTGATTTCAGGAAAATCATCTTTTTAGATGAGTTTTACCTCAAATTTAATCTGACTACTGAAATTTAGTGCTGTGTATAAGAAATCACTCATTTTTTTTTCTCTTCTTTGCAACATCGTAATGAATGGAGGAAAACAAAAAATACAACCCCCAAAATGAGAAAAAGACCCATAATCCAAGATGGTTAAGAGAATATTTTATTTCAAAGTCTCAGTGCAGTCATTCAGTTAACAAGTATTCCCAAAGCAATATGAAATACAGTCATTAAATTATTACTGAGAGCTCAGCTGACTTAAATACTCAGATAATAGCAAAGCTTGCTTACTGGATGGAAGCTGGCCAAGAACATTTGAAGAATTAACATGTACGTGAAATTCCCCACAATTATGAAATAGCCATCAGAAAAGGAAATTACAGAGTGCAACTGAATCCCTCAGAGCTGATGTCTTTGGCTGAAAGTATTTGCAGGGCTGACAATAGAGCCCCACCGTTTGCCACCGTTTGCGTCATTACCACCTCTATTGATCTAACCACCCCATGTGCTCCTGCTTTATTATTTTGCTACTCAAGAGTAACTATCTTAAGTGACTGGGTCACAAATGTTATCGTATTACTGTGATTTGGAGAATTATTAAAGATGGGTCATTTCATTACTGAGATCCCAGAGGTGCTGTATGTAGCAAAGCTGCATTTGTTAAGTTCAGTGGAAGCTAGCAGGGGCTTATGGACAGCCAGGGTTTTCTGTTCTTTACCTCAAGGTTAACAATGCTGCTGCTGATGCATTTTTAGGTCCAGGCCACTGGGCAAGTTCAGACAAGCTAAAATGGATTCATGAAAAACATCAGTGGGCCACAGCAGGTTCTTCAGCTTTGTTTGCAGTAGTTCATAGCACAGAGTAACTTGCCCTGAAATAACATCCTGCAATGGTTTGTAACCTCCAAACAGGATTTCTAACAATTGCATTGCTTCTCACTTTGGGCACTGGTTTAATGACTATGGACATCCAGAATAAAGCACACACTAAACATTAATGTAATCAAAACATTTCTAGAGGGTATAGGCAGTGCTCCGGGACATTCTCATATTCCAGAAGTACTCCCGAGACAAATGTTGCTGGACTGGTTTCAGACTAAGTACACTCCCCATCTGATTTTTCCAAGACTGAAAGGAAATAAGTACTAATCCCAGCAAAAGGAATTTCTCAGGCATTTTGCTCTGTCTCTTAGAGTTATTGGACTAATTGACACCAAAAAATCTGCAGTGAAGGAAAAACAAGGAGTGTGGCTGAACAGCAGAACAACAGAAGACTACAACCTGGACATATTTGTTCACCCACAGTGAAGATTATCTTGGCTTGATTAGCAAATTACCACCAAAGTAAACTCCAATTTAGTTTTAGTACCCTCTGTCTCTGCTCTTGCTGATACATAATTTTCCTGCTACTCCCTTCAGCCTTTCAGCTGAAGCAAATCTGTCTTTGTATCAGATGAAATGGAGGGTGAGTTCCCCTTCTCATCACCACAAAGATGTGCAAGACAGTGCTTAGATTGCTGCCCCAGCAGCTGCAGTGACAGTGGGTCCCTGGCCCAGCTCCATCATAGGGACCCCTTATGTGCTCTTACCTGTTCCACCACCTCTCAGTGCTTCTGTGGAAGGGGGCTAAGGCACTCTACTGCTGTGCAGCATATGCATGTTATCTGAGGGACCATGACAGTCAAAAGCCAATTGTACCTTTTCATTTACAATATCATGCTGAATCTGGAATGGAGACATTTTTTTTCCCCACATTTAGTGCTATTAATGCGCAAGCTACTGTAGATTATTTATTTTAGAAGCTTTTCTGATGTTTAAAACATCTGAATATTCACACTGGTAGTATTGGTCGTTACAAGCACGTTACACCTATTTAATTGGTTAACCTGCAAAGGAAGATGAATCATTTAAAATCTGCTCATTAAGTATGGTTACAAGTGCTTTTCAGTGAGTATATTGCTACCACAAGCTTTATTCAATGGTTCATAGGCAGGAGCCTCTGGTTCTGTGTTCTGACTAATGACAAATTAACTATTTCTTAGTAGTTAATAAAGACTTTTCACCAATCTGCATACAGAATGTGATTTCCTCTGTTGGTAACTAACATTGTCCCCTGGGTGCTAACTCCATATATCCACACCAAAATCCTTACTGGCAAAGACAAAAAGCAGCAAATTTAATACCATTTCACTAGAGATTTTTTTTTCCTTTTAAACTGACTATTTAAAGCAACCAAAACAATTTTAAAGAAAAGAAAGTCTGACTATTTAATGGCCTATTCTTTGCTGAATAGTATCAATTATACTGTTGAATTTTTTCCTCTTTATTTTTTTATTTTTTTTACACTCAGATCTCAAAAGCAGGAGTCTGGAAGTAGTTAATGATCTGCAAAACTGAAAAGGATAGGAATGAAGGTGGGAGTTGTTTGATTTTTCTAAAGGCTAACTGGAGTTGGTGGGAAAAAAACACCAGAGAGCACTAATAAATACATGCCTTGTAATAGTAAAAGGAAAAGGTACACCTAACCTTTCTAAATAGCCTAAGGGCAGAGGTTTGCTTTTCAATGAAAAGGTCATCTAGAATGAATTAAAGTCATTTTCCTGCTGAGGTCCAAGCATGTGGCTCTACTTTGAAGGTTAGAATGAAGTTGTTCTTATCCATGTATCCTGCAGATGCAGTTTTACAGAGTGCATTACAGAAAGCTGTCATATGTTTTCAGTCTGTCCAGGGAAAAAAAAATTGTGACAATTAATATACTGCCTCCCAAGAGGAAGCTTTTAATGTGCTATTAAGGGTAAAATACTTCTATGAGTTAGTTATTTTGTGCTGTTTTAGGGACACTCTTCTGTCAGTTAGTACTTCTTGTGCTTAATACTTTTCATCATTTTTCTGTATTAAATGCTTTAATTGATAACTCTGCCTAAGTGAAATCACTCCAGAAAATATAACAGCAGGAATTTTGTACTACCAGCATGACAAGTATAGACAGCACATGTAAGAGAGAAGACTTCTATACACCAAACTAAAAGGTATTCAGACAAATCACAGAATGCATCGTTTACTCTGTAAGGATTTATTTTTGAAAATGTCATTTTTCCAAAGGTCTTACCTCAAAGATCATTTCCACAAGGACATATACTCTGGAGACTAAATCAACAAAACATAAAAGAATAGTACTTTGACATTGTTCAAAGCCATATTTCAATTTTTCCAAATAGCTATCCATGCCATCAAAGATAATGACAAAAACAACCTAGAAGAGGAATCAAATATCATCAAAATTCCTCCTGAATAGATCTTTACAAAGCATTCCAACACCACTTACCCTTCCATTCTCTTTTACCTGCTGTAGCATCAGCCAAAATGGTTACCAACAGTTTGTTTTGCATTGTTGAAAGTTTCACATGGAAAATGACCAGCTTTTCCTTTCTCAAGAAGCATCAAAGCAATGCTAGAAGTACGCGCTTTTAAGTGTGTGCAGAGACAGCATGGGTTCTTAAGTGCTCAAGAAAATAATGACTTTGACTGAGTTCAAGTTTTTTTGCTGTAAGGATGGGAGAATGATAAATCACTCACCCGTAAAAGCTCTTATGACAGTTATTCTCACCAATCTGAATGACTGAAGTCTTTCACAGGTTTCAAGTGTGTAAGGCAGGAACACTGATGGAAAGGTGGAAGCCCACTGACTGCCTGGGTCCAGCATTTGTATCCACTATGGTTTTGGTGGAACACACAATGCTAAGATTGTACTGAATTTCCTTTCTTTTTCCCCTCTTTTTTTTTTTTAATTTATTTATTTTTCTTTTTATTATTATTTGTCAGCTCCTTTGATGACTGGTATGTAAAGTACAGAGAATATTTCTGAGAAAATCAGCTTTGAGTCTAGACTTCATACCTGTGTAATAAGAGAAGCACAAGTACCAATCAAAACAGAGATACAGGTAATTGACTATTTGGAAAACTATTAACTGCCTCTATCCAAAATGTTTCTTGTTCTCCCTTTATTATTATTTTTCTTCTCATTCTTGTTTGGAAATTCTCCCTTTCATAAAATATATGTCTGTGTGTTTTCATTCAAAGGCATTGCTCTGTTGTGGTTAGGTTCCACAGGAGGGTTCCAGCTTGTAAAGGTTAACTGTGCAGAAATCAAGGCTTTGTGCATTTTTGCAAAGGTCACACTCATCAGTATTTCTGGAAGGACTGCTGGGAAGGGCTATAGTAAGTACCCAATGATTGAACCATGGCTCCAGGTTTCATTTCCTTTAAGAATACTGTTACAGTCACTGGTTGTGTCACTGAGAGATAAAGAGGCTGCTCAGTCACTTGAAATTCAATTTGTACATAACTCAAATCTACCCCACCTCCTTCCTTCACGGTGCCTGGCAGCTGCTTGCTGGCACTCTGAATTTCAAATGCCTGAGCTGCAGGAAGCAGTTTAATAATGGGATAGGTTTTGATTAATGTAACAAGCTGAAAATAGACAATGATGCAATGCATATCTCAGCAAGAACCACAGACTCGGATCAAATCTCTGTGTGCTGAGGAAGACTGCGATGGCAGAGAGTTCACCCAGAGATGAATATTTATGTTTCGATAACACCTTGAAGGTTTAAAAACTACCAATATATAAGATTTAGACCTGTAATCCTGTTAAGTCTCTAAGCATCTACTACAGGTGACTGCACAGTCATGAAGTTCAAGTCTAGATTAAGTATTTGACATTGACTGAGTTCCAGCAAGGGCACTGTACACTTCACCATAATGCTCGTGTTGTATCTGGAAGAAGGAATTCCTGTATTTCTTCCAGTATTAGGAACGTAAGCAATCATTTGCTGTGCTGTATACAAAACAATGACTTAAATGTGTCAGGTTTAATTAGTAATTCACCAGCCTGCAAGATGTTGACATGCTTTGACATTTTTTCAGGCAAGCACTCAGCATGGAGCTTGCACTCTTCCAATACTGGTCTGTGGCTTAAATGGTAGGAAACCTATTCTTTCCCAGTTCCTGCTCCCCCAAGCCACAGACACTCAGAAGACTCAGAAACAGTATTATATTAATATTCCTTTTCAGAAACTTGCAGAACCAGTTTTACACAATAGTATTTCATCAAGGTAATAGGCAACTATGCCTATTACAAAGGAAGGAACTCAATGTCACTGAACATTATTACCACTTTCTAGTGTATGAAGAAAATATAACTAATATATATTTACTGGAAAGATCTAAATTATGAAGTCTTGACTCTGCATTTTTTCTCTTGAGGTCTCTGAATGAGGTATGGCAAGAGATTGGGCCTGGAGAGGCAGGTTACTTCCAAAGGTAAGTTAACGTCCAGTCTTTGGGTTTGAGCACAATTCTTCTATTGGCAAACATTTCTGTGAGGCCTCTATTTAGTTTGTTTTATGGAATGGGAGATAGTCAATGGCTTTGTATGTCTCCACTTTTTCATGAAAATCTGTTCTATTTTGTGAAATAATTATAAAAACTTGGATTTTTTTCTCTTTGTATTTTTGTAATTTGGAAAGCTAAATTATGCTCTCAGTGTTATCTAATACAATGTTATGCAAGTTAAAATCTAAATTTGTTTCATTAATGTGTCCAGAGAGTAGACTATTGTGTGAGTAGTTCTGTAATGTTAGTATAGTTCTGTAATGAAGTGCCACTGAAAGTGGATTGGTTTCTTAATTAAAAATTATTAAAAATCGAAAATTTTTGAAAATTATTACAGAATTTTATTGCATAGTTGTGTTCTTATAATTATTACTGTATGCTCATATCACTGGTATAAATTATTTGTGTTAACTACAGGTTGTGAATAATTGAATGAACACTGGTTCTGTAATGAAAATCTCTGATTCCAAACCCAGAGAATTTGATATTTCTGTGGATATAAGAAATTAACATGAAAATCTTTACTGGAAATATCATTAACAGTATATTCTGGCACACTGCATTGTGGATTACAAGTGTTATTATTCTTTTTAAAAAAGTTATCATATTTAAAACCTCTTTCTCTCTTTATTTACCTTTATTTTCAAAGTCAAATATACATTTAATTTTATCTTTACTTCATTTTCATCTGGGTTATCTATGCTTCCTCTCCTCCTACCCACCAAAACCACTCCCTATACAGTTCAAAGTCTATTGGGACTCATTTAAAATTTAAAAACTATGAGGACAACAAATCAATAAAGTGTTAACTCTCTGATAAGTCTTACTCCGTGAATAACAAACGTTTTCAGTCAGCAGTTTGCAAACAAGCCGTGGGTTAATATTTGTTTGTGTAAATCATTCAGCATAAAATGCATAAAAGATATCTTGGAAAAGTCAGGATTAGTTTGCAAATTATTCACATACAGGAAAAAAAGCTGGAATTATCTGACATTTTGCCCACAATTAATGATTAAACCAGCTCTTGTAGGGATGCTCAGAATATGAAGACGTCAAATTTTCAGCAACAGAAAAACAAACCCCTGAAAATTAAATTGTCCTGTTTAATTCTGAGGTGAGTCGTTAGTGTTATGGCTAAAAAACAGAGGAGCAAAGCAATTCTGGTGAACGCGCTTGGACTTGAACTTCAGTTTCAGAACAGATAAGGATGAAATAAAAAGATGTATTCTGGTATTACCAGAATTTCCACAGAAGTTGTTTATTGGCTTGAGATAATTTTTTAGAGGTTTATTGAGAGAAAGTGAAGAAAGGGATAGAACTTTTTTCATCTCGTTTTGATGTATCTTTGTTGTCAGTGTGACACATTTCTCAGAAAAGCAAACTATGTTTCCCATGTCTGTGGAAAAATCGCTTTATCTAGGAACCTATGTGGGAAAATAAATGGAAAATAAAAGCATGGTTATGACCCATTTTTCAAAGTTCAGGAAGTATTCTTTCTTTTGGCATATAAACAAGGATAGTAGACATAAAAGAAAAAGGATTTATGGGAAGGAGGAAAAAGACAGTAAGAGAAATGTAAGAAAGAGTTAAGCTGTCCTTGAAGAAAAGTACCGAGAGTTTCAGTGTGGGGATATGTTTCTGTGTGGTTTTGATCCTGGTAATTGAAACACTGAGCTAAAGATTTATTTATTTATGTGTTCAGTGAAATGTAAATAATGAGAAAGCATTCATTGCAATTTTCACAGGAAAAGCTGGTAGGTATCTGCATGCATGTTTTGGTTATAGAGATAAAATTAATGGATTTTAGAGATATTGGAAAGGATACCTAGAAGTTTCTTGAAATGGATCCATGATTTTGGAGGGGGAAAACTGCAGAAATTAAATTCACAATTTAGAAGTCTAAAAGGGAAGAAGAGACATTAACTGAGTCACCAGCAGTAATGGACAAGGGGGGATGAAAAGAGCAGAAGTGTTTCAGTTTGCCATGTGAAGGTTACCCTAGTTTTTAGCTTTCCTGTTGCTTGAAGTCACAGGTGGAGGTTCAAGAGAGCAAAAAGTTAGTAGCATGGACATAGACATCACCCAGCTGAAAGGTGGACTAGGCTTGGCCTTAGTCCCTCTGCTACTCTTCTATTCATGGAGGTCCCATCACTGTGCATTTTGTGAGGTCAAGCTTTGAATTACTGGATGCACACAATTACATCATTGAGCACAAAAGAAAACAGTTATTTAATCTGGTTGCTTGTAAAAATTTTTAAGAGTCTCTTTTTCTTTGAGTTGAATGTTTTATTCCTTTCCAATTTAACCTTTTACATATTGTGGGATACTTTGAAGGCAGTGCTTTATGCATGAGAGGAATTATATTTATTATATTCACACACTATTGTGATAAAGTACGTAAATATGAAATATCAGAAATTCCCAAAGTGTTTGCATTTAAAAGTAAGTAGATTTAATCCAGTGGTATAACAGACAGATGAAAAGTTCAGCTATTAATTGTATCCTGCTGCTCAACTGGTATTGAATGTTTCACAACCAGTTGAGTTCTATATGATTCTTTCCAAGTTTTATGGCAATTGTTTCAAACATAAGGCAGCTCTTCGCTCAAATGTAGAAAGCCTTGCTGACCTGTGAACTTCAACTGCTCTTGGTGTAACACTGAATGGCCAGAGGAGATGTTTCATTTGGGACACTTCTAGTTTGTTTATTTTTTCACTGTAATTATGCCAAATGTGTCATCATAATAGAGAATAATATATATTAGCGTCTTAGATAATATTTGTTTGCAGTACATCTGTTTTATCTACTGTTCTTCCTACATTATTTCAATTAGTACTTCATCTTTCTAAATATTGAATACTCAAATAACAGTAAAGCCCGGGTTGGCTTTTTTTTCCCTTTTTACTAACAGAACTGCTGTCTAATCGAAGTATGTTTTAAAGCAGAATGCCCTATCTTAATTTTGTTAACGTTCTGAGGAACTTCTTTATAATGTTGTAATTCAGTGTTGATCTGTAAGCATTAGGTATTAATACAAATGCCACCTGCTTCAGCTACATGTATTTGTATAATGGCAACACCGTGGAAAATCCTAACTCAGAGTAAATTCATTAAATAAAATCAGAGTACTTCAGCAGGTCAGGGTTCTGCCTGTTGTCAAGCACCAAATGTACTAGTTCTCTTGTATCTTTCTGTACAAATGCATTTAACTGAGTTTTATTCCAGGGAAAATAGAATAAATTTTCATTAATGAAAACATTATATTATGACAACACTAAATGAATCATCTGCAATCACTTTTAAAATACTTGATTTATTGCCTGCAGTTGGAAGGCTGTAAGTTAGGAAAATATTTTTTCTGACAAGAATAAAATATAGTTCAAATATAAAGAAAATATTATGTACATTTCTCTATCTAAGAAGTATATGTATGTGTTTGTGCATGTACTTGTCATACCCATAAATGTATAGATATCTATGTGCAAGAATACATGCATGTTTTGGCAACATCAAGAAATACTCAATCAGAATTCCCTTTCTAAGGTAAAAGGAAAACAATTTGACTAACAAGCACATATGAAAATAATGTCCATCATAACAGAAAATAATATTTCCTTGGAGTGATTCATATTCACACATACTTCCATGAGACTTTCACATATTTGGTGACATTGTGAAATGTCACTGAAGAAAAGGCATTTCAGTTTAGCCTTGAGCAAACATACACGTATAGAACTGTGCATGTGTAAACCCTTTCTCTTTTTCCAAAAGGGACCTGTTTTTCCTATATACATAACTGAAGATAAGCTTACGCTAGTGAGGTGCTGCATGATAAGAACTTGGTTAGCAAACACACTGAGCGGTCGAATGACTTGAATAACAAAATCCCCAGCAGTGTGTTTCAGCACAAACTGCATTTGTACTCTGCAAGGAGATCAATGCTTCGCCCTCATTGATTTTCTTCAGTGGCAGAACCAGGATTATGCATGATGTGAAACTGTATTCCCAGACATATTCAATCTGATTTCCTAGTCAGTACTAAAAAGGCATAGTGTTGTACTGAAAACATAAGGTTAGAGAAGTGTAACATATCAAATTTGTGCCTCTTGTAAGGCTGCATGTTAAACAGATTCATCATAAAATATTCTGGGCGTCATGCAACCCATTCTGTAAAAATACTGGATTGGTGCTGAAGAGTTCTTCTTTATATATATATATTTTTTTTTTTTTTTCCACAAAGTTGTGCAGAGATGCCAAAGAGAAAAACTGAAATGCATTTCATACACATCACTTTAAAATGGAGTATACTTTTTCTCTGGTAGACTTGAGCTTTAGTGTAAACAAATAAAAAGAAATAATTTCTTCAAAAACTTCAGAGCAGGAATGTAGTACATCTTCAGAACTTAAATAACCTTGTAATTTACAATGTATGCCAGTTTTCAAAAAGTAATAATTACAGTAAAATATATCAGTGGGAAATGACAGCTGACAGGAGCTTTGTTCTGATCTGCAATTTCCCCTTGTTTGTAGCTTCTCACAGAAGCCATGGGAACACTATCAAATACTTCTCAGATTTAGTTCAGGTTGAACACAGGGGTAAATTGAATTAGCTCAGCTTAGACTTTTCCTAAGCTATTTTTCTGTAGATATAGGCAAAAGTTGGGATGGAGGAGCAAGAAAGGGCAGTGATGTCTCAAACAAGAAAATTTTCTGTCCTCAGCTTCTGCCATTCCCATATTTGCATAAGCATACACCAGCCCCAGAAGCTGAAAGCTGCTTATGAAAAAGAGTCAAAATAATGTCCTAGAGAGGCATGTCTGTACTTTATAGACATTTACCCCGGACATGAGCACTCTCTACGTTTCATAATTTAACATCACAGTCATTTTTTTTATGCCTGTGTTTATCCAGTGCTACCACTCAGCTAGGCACGTATGCACATCTACAGAAGGTCTCATGTCATGCAAATATAGTAAATGGCTACTAGGAAGCTTCAAGTTGTTGCTAAGTAAAAATTGGAGCTGATGAATCCGTAAGACTAACAGTTCTTGGTTGGGTAAGTGGATAGGGCTTTTTAACTTACCTAGGCATGCCCATGTGAGTGGATAGACAGAGCCACTCTTGAAAGCATTACAGAAAAAGTCCTGAGCTCCTTGAAGAATGTAAAGAGTGTTGTATGTTACTTTTGAGCAAAAGGGTGGAAAGCAGCATATTGGAATACTTCTATCAAGTGCTAAGATGTGATATCAGTAAACAGTATCTTGGAAGTAACATGTTCTCCTAATCTCAAGGAAAAATATTAGTTTGGTTTGGTCTAGCATGGACAAAACCCTAGACATAGACCTCATTGCTAGTGTTTTTCTGTACTTAGGATATTTTTATTGATACTGAATATTTGATCAGGAAAGCACTTATAAGTCTACTTGGCTTCTAATCATGAAACAAACGCCGCTGGCCTATCTTCTTAAATGCTTTTGTTGCATGGGGGCAGAAGTATGCACACATTTAAGTACTTTCCAAAAAACGAGACTTGAGAATTCATACAAAACTCGTTGAAGCAATTGAAAGACTCTCCACTGTTCCAGTTCATCAAACTCAGCATTTCATTATCAAAAAAAACGCTTTCAAACCTGTTTATAAGGAGACTCTTGTTCGATGTTAAAGGTAGATACTAAACCGGTTCCCTAAAAATTATCTTGTTACTGGGGAAGTTACATTTTTAGAACCTGTTACACTTGAACTAGATAGTATCAGTCTAAACAAACAATGTAAAGTAATTTGATAATGAATAAGCAGGAAGATGCACAGAGAAAACTAAAACCATTGTTTAACCTCAAAACTATGCTAATAGGTAGCATGATAGACATGAAATTCTGAATAATGGAGCTGTTATTCTAGCCCACCAGCCTGTCTCAGGGGACTCATAAGTGGATTTGCCCTGCCATGACTAAATGTAGTTCCAGTCCAGCATCTTGCATAGCCTAAAGTATCTTGTTGCAGTATATTCTCACAGTTATCTAACTAAATCAGTTTTAGAAGAAAATATCTTCTTCTAGTTAGAAAGGAGGCATATATGCATGTTATTACATACTATTTATTTGCTTGAACGCAAAATAGAAGAATCTGCCAGAAATAACTTGTTTGTGAAAAAGACTGTCAGTACAAGAGTATCAGTGTGCCTGTTAACAATGAAAAGGATCCTTCTAAGAGAAAAAAAAAAAAAAAAAAAGTGAAAAATATCATGAACTCATGAACGCATACAAATGCACATGTGTTTATCTGACCTGAAGTTGCTGGTAATGCAGAGCATACTCCAAGAATTATCTGAACCCAGTTTGGGTTGGATTCATCTACAGTTACTTGGCATTGACTGCTTACTGTATTTCATTTATTTTTACAACAGCTACAGTCTGCCAATAAAAGATCAAACAATTTTTGTTTCTGGGTTGAAGTTTTTAGAAGTACGTGATGTTCCTCCTGCTCTCAGTTACAACTCACTGAAGAGTCTAGCCCAGTGGTGGTTCTATAAATACAAACATAAGCTGAAAAAGCTGCTCCTAAAGCAGAATGCACAAATCTCAAGTTTAGTGATTTTTCACTCCACTCTATCTTGTTCACGCAGTTTCCAGTTCTGAAAGGGGGTGGTTATGCAAAATGAAAAAGAAAAAAATAATCTGTTTTGTGTACTGTGTCCAATTTTCTCTTGGCTTTTTACGGCAAAGAAACATACAATCACGTTGCACTAAAAAAGTACTCAGATGAACTCATCCCAGTTTCCCATATGTACAAAATGATGCATTTTTAGATAAACTACATTAAAATGAAGACAGACAAGAAGGAGATTGTTTTGTTATTTATTTCCGATTACTGATAGTTAAGTTTCAATCTACTTTTTTACTTCTATTTAAAAATAAATAAATGCAGAGGAGAAAAAGATCTAAACAAACCAGAGAGCTTCCCTGGGGGGAAAAAAAAAAAAAAAAAAAAAAAA